>JARBXR010000066.1:0-174274 GCA_029100535.1 Stemphylium beticola | reverse complement strand
GTCTACTTCAGTACAGAGACGGCCACTGGCTCGTAGATGTGGAGAAAGATCAGAAAGCTGAGCCGGATCTACTCTCTATATACGCGACACGATACACTAAGCTATTAAAGGAACTAAGAAAGGACCTTAGCGTTAGTTAGAAGACAGCGCACTAGATACTTAGCTATATTAGCTAAAAAGCAGTTAGGCACCTAAATAATTAGGTGCTTAGTATTAATATTAAAGAGTAGTTAATAGCTCTAATATAGATAGACTATAAAGTCTATATAGAGATAAAGCTTTATAAGTTTATAAATAGAAGAGTTTAAAGTAAACTAGCTAAACATCTATTCTACTAAGTAGGTATAGACCTAGTGCAGCTAAGAGAAAGAAATAAGTACTACTATAATAGAGACCTATAGATACTCTACGTAGTGTGTTAGTATAGTAAGTAGCATAAAGTATACTACCTAGTAGATAAAAGCTTAGGCACTCTTAAGCGCACAGTAATGCGTCTACTAGCTAAGATTAAACGCTAGTTTAGCGCTGTTATAGTAGTTATAAGGCTTAATAGTAAGCGCGGCTACAGCGAGTTACTCTATATGCTTAGAGATCTCGGCATCGCCGTAGAGCCCCGAGCTGAGTACACAGAGGAGCAGAACGGCCTATCAGAACAGGCTGGAAAGATGATCGTGATCCGAGCGAGAGCGATCAGGATGGACGGGCGACTGCCAATGGAGCTATCGAATGAGTGCTGCCTGGTGGCAGTCTACCTGCTCAACAGAACACCCGTCGAATCACTAGGATGGAAGACACCGTACGAAGTCGTACGTGGACAGAAGCCGTCGGCAGCTCACCTTAATGTTGTAGGAGCACGAGCCTACGTGCTGAATAACAAACTAAAGCGTAGAGAGAAGCTCGAATCTCGCGCGCTAATTAGACAGCTAGTTAGATATAACTCTACAAATATATACTAAGTATAAATGCTAGTATTAGAATAAGTTCTTAGAATAAAAGACATTATCTTTAAATCTAATAATAGAATAGAGCCTATCTACCTAAATTAACAGACTCTAAGAGAGGTAGTAATAATACTAGACGTTCTAGAACTACTAAAGAAAACTAACTAGAAGATTAAACTACTCCTATAGTTAGTATAGGAAGAATAGAGTAGTCTAAGTTAGTCTAAGTAAGCTACTTAATCTAACTAAGCTAAAGATGCGCCTCGCCTATTACTAACACTAGAGAGCACTCTAGACTAGACTACTTAGTATAAGTATAAGCCTAATCTAGAGCTTAAACTAGAAATAGTTAAAATACTGCGAGGCTAGGAACCTATACCTACTAAAGTAGAGGCACTAGATTAACAATTAAACAACGCTCTAAAACGTAAAGAGATTAGCAGTTAGCTTAATAAGTTAAACGTGCTAACTAAGAAGAGGCAGAGGAAGACGCTCGGCACGTACTTTGTTGCGTTTGCTGCAGCACTTCAGCCACTAGAACCGCAGAAAGCACGGCTGCATAGAAATCAGCTTTCACCTCCGCCAAAGAGATAGAGAGACCTAGAGAAGCACCCTTTTAGACAGGAATTCAAAGCAGTAGGAGCTAAAGAGTTTAAGAGCTATTAAGAGAAGAGTTGCTTTAAGACTATAATAGTTATAGAGGCTAATAGCTATAGGCACAGCTAGATACTACCTCTAATATAGGTATTTATATATAAGTTTAATAAAGACAGACTTCTGTATAAGTTTAAGGCTTAGCTTATTATAAGAGGAGATCTCTAGGAGGACTAGGGCGACATGTACGTAGCCACGCTGGCCGCACGAGTGTTCCGATTTCTTATGGCCCTCGCAGCAGCCTTTGGCCTGAAAGCATATTAATATGATGTGCTGAACGCGTTTTTGAACGCACATCTCGATAAGCTAGTCTACGTACAGACACCAGAGCCGTACGTAGAGCAGCTGGGCAAGCGCCTGGAGCTCAAGAGAGCTCTGTATAGGCTAAAAGACGCGCCACTTCTCTAGTATAAGCACTTGAAGGAGACAATAATTTAGCTAAGTCTAAGACTAGTTAAGGACGTTCCTTACTTATTTACTAATAAGAGACTAATAGTCTTCTTCTATATAGACAATATCGTAGTACTAGTATATTAAGATTACTTTAATAATTACTAATAATTTAAGAAAGAACTTAAAGCTATATATAATATAAAGAAGCTTAAAGAGCTTAAGTAGTTCCTTAGAATTAGAGTTCTAAGAGACTAAAAAGTAGAAATAATTTAGCTAATCTAAGACTTATTTATTAAGAAGGTAGTTAATAAGTATAGCCTAGATTAGAAGTCTAAAAGGAGATATCTAGTAGTCCTGCTTATAGAGAACTCTCTAGCCTAATTAACTAAAGATATAAATTACTAGCGCACGCAGCTATACTAGCAGCTAGTTAGATCGCTAGCGTACATCTCGACGTTTACGAGACCTAATGTAGCACGAGCACACTCAGTACTGGCACGGCATCTCCAGAACCCTGGTCAGAAGCATGTATCGGCGGTGAAGCATGTATGGAGATACCTATACGGAACCAAACACCTGGCGATCAGAGCCAGCCAGCAGATAGCTGAGAGCTCGTCCTACGTCTGGGACAAGTCTCTCTTCTATAGAGCATCTGATGCAGCGTTTGCTGACGAAGTGGAAACTCGTCAATCGTCTCATGGATACTTGTTTAAGCTCTATGGGATGCCTATCGACTAGAAAGCTACCCACCAGAGATTAGTCACTAAATCGACCACAGAGGCTGAGTTAATAGCTATATTAGTAACTAGAGGAGAGATAGAATAGTAGACCTAGGTCTTCTAGCATATCTAATTTAACCTAGAGGTTTAGCTAACAATCTACTGCGACAACAAATAGATAGTTAGAATTATTAAGAAGGAGGACGAACAGCTTTATACAAAGCTAAGACATGTAGACACCTATTAGATATAGGTAAGGCAGGAGGTACAGAAAGGAAGACTCTGTATAGAGTGGTGCCCTACGGCAGAGATGCCTGCGGACAGACTTACAAAGTCCCTTATACAGTAGAAGCACGCTAAGTTTGTAAGGCAGCTAAGGCTTAAGAATGTTTACTAGCTCCTTACTACTTAAGTTAGTATACTAGAACTAATAAAGCTATAGTACTAGTACTAGCTAGCTTTATTAATTACAGTAGCTAGAGGGGAGTATAACAGTTTAGGCCTTACTAAGACCCACTCCGATATAAGTTGGGTACGGTTATCGCTACCACACTTAATTATCCCACACACGTATATAGCTACCCTCTTTCGTAGCTATACAATGACAACGCAGTCCTCCTCTCCACACACCGTTACAACATAGCTTTGACGTCTTTCTTCGTGAGCGGAGCTGGCTCTTTTTCGAGCGGAACGAGAGAGCGCAAGTGCGCAAGATCGACTTTACTCTTTTTCTTAGGTGCCATAGTAAGCAGAGTGATGTAAAAAAAAACTACACAATAACTGTGCGAAGGGACAGAAGGAACAAAAGAGACAATGTGAAAAGGCAATGTGAAAGGGAGGGTTGCGAGCCCTATCCTGGTGGCAACCCATTTTTAGTACAGCGCGCCTCTATTTCAGCGAGCACTGTCAACTAAATAGGATGTTGAAAGACCGTTAATGGTCGTTTGGGGCTGTGGTGGTGGGGGCCGTGGTGGTGGGGGCTGCGGCGACGGAATCCCGATTCCTGAAAAGGGTAACCGAGAACGAACAACAGGTAATTGATCCCAACACAGAGGCTGCTGAGATTTGTCCCCAAGTTTTTGAGATTTGTCCCCAAGATGAGATTTATCCCCAACGCTAGTGCTAGCGGAAATTAACCCCTTAATATAGCTTAGCGCGTAATTTATTAACGCGACATTATCGCGATATAGCGCGCTGTTATAATAGATTAAGCACAACTATATATATACTATTATAAGAATTAGTTATAGCCTTAGGTAATTCCTACTTCGCTCCTATTGTCTTCGGGTTCTCTTACGCGGGCTAAGATCCTTCTAAGCCTCTAAGGCTGCCGCTGTGTGAAGGTTATCCTTAGATGACCTAGGGTTGGTTCTCGGGCACGAGCGGGGTTGCGATGGACGATACGTACTAACACGATATAGAGATTAATGTATAGTATAGGCGAGTTAGTATAATTAGTAGATTAATATAATAATTTAAGAGTTAAGAATTAAGTACTAATCTTTAGATTTTAAAGTTAAATATAATAAACTATAAAGGCTTATTATCTACTACTATATACTAAAGGTGTTCTATAGAATTCTATAAGTTCTATATTATTCTATACGTAAGATATTATAGAACTTTGTGGTATATTATAGGACACACGTAACTTGTCTTATAGTAGTATTCCGCTAAGACTGTAGGATTATATACTATATAGAGTAGTGTTATCTATTAGTCCTTAAAGTACTAATTTTCTGTCTAACCTATTCTTATAAATCTTGTTATCTTTTTAATTTATATTTTGCTTAGTCTCTTCTTAGGTTTAGATTTATAATACTATCTCTCTCCTTTACTTTTATATCCTTATAAACTAACCTAATAGTATTCTGTAGCACTACCTATTATTACACTACTAGTAATCGCATAAACTGTACTGGGACACTCGCTATAGTGTCGTATTAATATTGCGCGAAGAAGAATCTAGAGTGTTAGATGTCGTTGTTAAAGAAGGAGTGTAGTAACTGCTATAGAAGCGGTGTAAAAACTTGTGTGCTAGTAGAGGTGCCTCTTCCGGACTTCTTAAAGTTGGATAGTGAGTTAGCTTGCTTGGAGCAGCAGGAGGTTGATGCCAATTAGGCCGAGGCATCCGCGTTAAATGCGTTGCTAGCCGCTCGGGCCAAGAAGGATCGTCTTAGGAAACAGCGGAAGATATTAAAGCGTTAGGAATAATAGTTAGTTAATACTTCTAGGAAATACGTTAAAGAGATTAAGGCGTTAGAGTTATTAGAAGTGGTAAACTAGGATATGGGGTTCTTTAAAGAGAGGCTAATGCCTAGCACCTTAGTGCTTAATTAGAGTGCCTTTATACTGTCTTTCCTCGATGGCGATCTAGGTTTTGATGTTTCGCTAGATGCTCCCTATAATACTGCGAAAGTAGGTGTTAGTAGTTTGTAAGGTTCGTGTCTAGCTCCTATATATTTTCGCTATTAGGGTATCCTAACTATTTAACTAAGTATTCCTTTCTATTGTCCTAGTTTTAGTATGCGAGAATTTCCTTAACTTTAAATTTGTTTTCTTTTTCTATTTTGTAGTAGAAAGTCTTCTAAAGTAGCGTCTTAGGGTCTGCTAGTTCTAATATCTTAATATAGAATCTTAGGTATATCTTCGCGTCTAGTAGCAGATTAAGCGTATAGTTAACTAGTCCTATTTAATCGAGAATTAAAAATAGTCTAACTTTAACGTTATCTAGTCTCTTATTAGGTTGTTTAGTGCAAAGGTTCTTTATAAGTAGATAAACCTTATCCCCCCTCTTTAGCTAAGGTGCTATTTTTCGTTTCTTATTAATATATAAGATGCTTTAGCGTTATGCCTTCTTAAGTTCGCGTCTTAGCGACTCGTGTACTAATTTTAGCTTATCAGCTATGGCGATGGCTGCTTCTATTTTTAAGCTCGGTAGTGTACGTGTAAAGAGATTTGGGTGTCTCCCGTAGTTTGCGTAGAACGGAGTTTGTCCTATAGACTCTGAAAGCTTATTATTGTATGCCATCTGTGCCATAGGTAATAGTGATACCCAGTTGTCTTGTTGCTAGTTTACGTAGATGCGTAGATATACTTTTATTATGCGATTTGTTTATTCTATTTGTCCGTCCGTCTGCAGATAATAGGCTGTCGATAGCTTTCTCTGTGTGCCTATTGCGGCACATAATACTGTCTAAAAGTTTAAAGTAAAGAGCTTATCTCTATTACTAATAATTAACTTTAGTATACTGTAGTATTAGATAACTTAATTATTAATAATATGCGCAAGTTGTACTGCCGTAAAATCTTTTCTAAAGGCGATGTACTCTGCTTACTTCGTAAATTAATTAACTATTACGAGAATTGCGTCGTAAGATACTTTAGTAATAGGGTCTCTTAAGACTAGTAGGCCTGTGACAAAGTCTATAGAGATGTCTGACCACAGTACGTCAGATAGCTCTATTGCTTACATTTCTCTATAGGGTGCGTAGGTACTATATTTGTTCTTCTAACAGTCTGCGCATTTGGCGATAAAGGAAGTAACCTTATCCCTTATGTGTAGAAACTCGTAGTTCCTTCTAATAAGTTCTATTATTTAAGTAATACTAGGGTGACCGTATACTAGGTTGTTGTAGTGTTGCTTAATAATTACTTCCTGCAATTCTTTTGGTACTTTATTAGTGACTTACATTACTAGGTTTAGTGTCTTTGCTAGTCCTAATAATCCGTCTTCGTTGAATTTGAGTATCGCGGATTTAGTAGTTGTCTTTGTTCCGGCGATATCGTGTCTTCGGCTGAGAGCGTCTGCTCTGCCGTTATCCTTTCCTGGCGTATACACGATCTTGAACTTGTATTGTCCTAGTTCTTCTAACTATCGAACTTGTTGTCGATTAAGCACTTTAGTAGTCGTGAAGTTCACTAAGTTCTTATAATCTATAAATATCGTGAGTTCTAAGCAGCTTTTTACGTATACTCTCTAGTACTTTAAGCATGCGATAATAGCGAGTAGCTCTTTGTCGTGAACGTTGTAGTTTTCTTCTTCTTTTGAGAACTTGCGTGAGTAGTACGCGATCAGGTGCCATTTGCCGTTAATGTAGATGCTGGCGCATCCTCCTAGGGCTAGATCTGAGGCGTCTGTCTTGAAGCGCAGCGGGTGTCCTGCGATAAAGATGCGGAAGTATAGTAGTTCTATGCTTACTTTCTTAAGCGTTTAGAAGGCGTCTTTAGCTTTCTTACTCTATATAAATAGTGTGTCTTTTCTTATAAGCCTAGTTAGGGGAATAGCGATATTAGAATATCTCTTAATAAACTATTAATTAAAGTTTAGGAATCCTAAGAAGGATTAGATATCTTTAACTATCTTTAGTATTAGCTATTCTTTTACTACTTTAATCTTTTCTTTGCTTATTTATACTCTATTAGCTCCTATAATATATCCTAGAAAGGCGACTTCTATCTTATAGAATTCGCACTTCTCTAATTTAAGCTATAAGTTAAACTAGTCTAGGCACCTTAGTACTATGCGGACATATTCTACATATTCTTCTTTATTTTTAGAGTAGATAAGGATATTATCTAAATATATAATAATAAAGATATCTAAGTAAGCTTTTAATATATTATTAATAAGTTCTTAGAATATTACTAGGGCATTTGTAAGCCTAAATAGTATAATAGTGTATTTATAGTATCTATATCTTATTTAGAACGCTATTTTCTATTCTTTACCTTTCTTTATTCTAATAAGGTAGTATCCGTTTTATAGATCTATTACTATAAAGATCTTTACTTAAGATAATTAATCTCTAAGTTCTATAATATTTAGTAGCGGGTATTAGTTCTTTACTATAATATCGTTAAGCTTGCGGTAGTCTACGCATATTCTTAGTAGTCTCTTTTTCTTTAGTATAAAGAGTATAGGGAATCCTACTAGTAATATAGAAGGCCTAATGTATCCTTTTTTTAAGTTCTTATCTAGCTATTTTCTTAGTGCTTTAAGTTCTATCTCTAATAGTTAATATATTAGTCTAAAGGGTAGAGTCTTTCTTTTTTCTAGGACAATCTTATAGTCCTAAGGTTAATACTTTAGTAAGGCTTTACTGTCTACTACTTCTATAAAAAAATGCTTAAATTCTTTATACTCTTTTAAGATAATAGGAGTTACGCATTTCTCTAAAACTCTAACTTTGTAATCTAAGAGTACTTTGCTAGTATTTATTAAGTTAAACCCTCGTTTCCTAAGGTTATTCTTATGCGAGGTTCACTATCTTTTCGCGATATTATTTATCTTTCTCTTATCTACTATTAGAATTAGTTAATGCGTAGGCTAGCTTATAGTTGCGTCTAATCTACAGCACTTAAATAAGAACGTCTTCGACTTCTAGTTAATCTACAGGTTATATTCTTATAACTAAGGAAGTCCTAATATAATATCATAGGTAGCTAGTCTAAGGACGTCTAGGTCTATCTCTTCCTAGTAGTCTTAGATACAGAGCGTCACCTTAGTGACCTTGTGGGTGATCTTGCTTTTATCTAGTATTAGTTGTCTATTAGCAATCTAGATTTGGTATAGCTCTTATTTCTATAGTAGTCGAAGTCCTGCTTAACCTATTGCGTGCGCTAAAACGTAATTAGCCTCTAATCCTAAATCTACTAATGCTTATATCCGCACTCTATTAAGCTAAACTAGTAGCTTAATAAGTCCTAAGGAGCCTATAGTATTTATCTCCTTAGCTAGGCCCTCTTAGCCTATTATTAGTCTAAAAAAGACTTAGTTCTAAATCTATAGAATTCCTTTATATCCTGGTGCTTATCGTATACTTCGCATAAGCAGGTTTGCTAGTTATACTCCTCGCATTCGTTACGGGAGTTGTCGGCGTATTATATCTTATACACAGTTTGCATCTAGATAACGTCTTAGGGCGTTTCTCGTCTAGGGAAGCAAGTATTCTCTCGCTTATCTTATAGATGCTTTAGGCATACGTCTTTCTTATATTTAAACTATTATTCCTTGCACCTAGGGAATCCCTGCACTCTCCTTAGAGACTATGCGGATCCCTGCTTTTCTAAGTAGTGGGTTAGGCAGTATTTGTAGGTACAGGATGTCTATAAGAGTTTAGCGTAATTAGGGTTATATAGATTATACTAGTACTATATAGTAGTGTCTTAACTTATCTAGTTAACTTTGCGTTTCTCTTCTAGCTAGTCCTATAACTATTATTATTCTATTTTCTGCGCCTATACTAGCTTATTATTCTAATACTCGCGTATCTCTTATTCTATAAACTTAGTTGTCTATCTATCTACTCCTACTAGTAGGTTTTCCTATATCGCGGGTTTAGTAGGTAGTGTAATTTCTTAGATATCTTTCTTTAAAAGTTTAACTGTAGGTTTGTTCTATATATCTATTACTTATTTTATCTATTTAAGTTCTAATAATATTAGTATAAACTTTTTAATTCTTAGAGGGAAGTTTCTCTATATTTAGTCTATTTTGTAGGCGAGATTATAGAAGTATTGCTATATTATTTATAAGATATTTAGGGTTTCTATAACATAGTCTACTAGTTCCTTATTAAGGTAATAGAGTAGGCTGTTAATCTATTAAGATAATGCCTCTGTTTCTAGTAGACTTATATAGAGTGTGCTTAGTTAGTGTTTTTCCTTAAACGTGGCTATTTTCTCTTACTTAGTGTGTAGTTTAGTCTGATTTTCTTCTAGAGTCTCGTACTCCTTATTTAACGCGAGTAAGTGGTCTAGGTCTTCTTCTGTAGTAAGGGTTATATTCTTAAGTCTATCGAGAATTCTATTTTTGCTAGATAGTTAGCATGTGATGGCGGGTCGCGTGATCACATTCTATGCTTTGTCTTGGCTATCGTCGGCTTTTCTCAGTACGTTGACTTGTCGCATAACCTTGTTCTTGCTGCGACAGTCCCGTGCCATGTGGCCTTCTTTGCCACAGGCGTAGCAAGTGATTTTCTGTTCTGCGACTACCGATTCTTTGAAAGGTGAGAAGTTCTGTCGGAGTTTGGTCTTGAAGGCGTCCCAGTCCTTGACTAGGGCGGTATTGTCGGCGTCCGTGATAGAGTCGTCCAAGTAACGGCGAATGATTAGGTCAGCCCACTTCTCGGCATCGTTGCGGAAGAAGGTGGTAGCCTATACGACTCTGTTAGGGTCTTTAATCTTTTCTCCTTTAAGATAGAAATACTAGTCGACCTAGAGCAGCTAAGCTTTAAGCTTATTGCGGTCGCTATAGTATAAGTTAGGCTTATTACTACGTATAGCGTTTTCTCTAGTTTAGGAAGCGTCTAGAGTATCTATAGCTATATCGCTTATATTATAGGTGTTTAAAGTGTAAAGGTTATCCTTAGATAACTTAGGGTTAGTTCTTAGGCACGAGCGGGGTTGCGATAGACGATACATACTAACACGATATAGAGATTAATGTATAGTATAGGCGAGTTAGTATAATTAGTAGATTAATATAATAACTTAAAAGTTAAGAATTAAGTACTAATTCTTAGATTTTAAAGTTAAATATAATAAACTATAAAGGCTTATTATCTACTACTATATACTAAAAGTATCTTATAGAATTCTATAAGTTCTATATTGTCCTATGCGTAAGATATTATAGGACTTTATAGTATATTATAGGACACACGTGACTTATTCTATAGTAGTGTTCCGCTAAGACTATAGGATCACGTGCTATATAGGGTGGCGTTATCTATTAGTCCTTAAAGTGCTAACCTTCTGTCTAACCTATCCTTATAAATCCTGTCATCCTTTTAATTTATATTTCGCTTAGTCCCTTCTCAGGTTCAGGTTCGTAACACGCTGCTGCTGCACGCTTAGGACGCTATCGAGGCTTATGCTAAGGCTTATACTAAAGCTTAGCAATTGCATTCTGCGCATTAACTTACTTAAATCTCTTAGAGTAGAAAGCATTTATGTCTCTAAAATAATAGTTCTAAGCTATAGTTAGTGTATAGGAAGCGAAAAGTTTTTCTATAGCTAGGGCTATATTCCGCGCTTCTACTAGCTCTGTAGGATCATCCTGCTGCCCTGTCTGTGCTAGAAAGTTAGTAGCTAACATTATATCGTTGTACTAATCTAGAATAGGTTAAGACCGTTAGCCTGCAATATCGGCTAAGAATTCCTTTAACGTTGGAGGTTGCTAGGCAGGTTGCGAAGCCGCGGTCACTAACACAGCGATAGCCACGGGCGGAGATGACCGAAGAAAAGTGGGAGGAGGCAGAGGAGCAGGTGCTAGTATTAACACAGATATACAGGTGGTTACAGGACCCGTATCTAGTGCAGATATAAGAATTAAAATAGTAATAGAAGTGCTAACTTACTATAGAGCTTTAGTAAGTGTTTAGCCTTAAGTTTTATAGTAAGGTTAAAAGTAAGGAATAGAAAGTAGCATATATTATTTGAAAGCTAATAGGTCTCTTTAAGTTAATACTTTATTTCTCCTTAGCGCACCTCTTATTTAAGCGGTAAGAGGTTCTAGAATAGACTAGTGCGGCCTAGAGGATAAGCGTACTAGAAGACCTCGCTTACGTTAATAACACTAGTGATTATTGTAGAGGTAGTTTAATCGTAGCGTAGATCTAGCAGCTATCACTTCTTGCAGTGTATGACGGCATGGAAGACCATTTGTTTTCTCGAAGAGGCCTGAACAAGGATGCCCGCCACGACGCTGCTGTTGCTCTTTCTGGCGCAGCAGATCTTGTTGCCTAATGCGCTCGATGGCTGGCGGTGTGAGGACATCGTGAATTCCAGGAGGAAAGAAGGGCATAGACTTAAGCTTGTGCTGAAACTTAGTAGTGTGTTTAGAAGAAGCAATCTCCTTTTTATACTTATTATATTAACTCTTTACTATCTACTTAATCCTCTTAATAATACAAAGCAAGTCGCTAGTTAAAGTTATAAGATAGTCCTTTAGGACCTTATGCATTCTCTCTACAAGTAAGCTTATAATCGTATTATAGTGTCGATAATAAGAGGTCCACGCAGCTGCCCACTCCATACGTATCTAGTATTAGTTTTCTTATAGGTACCTACAAAGCTCTAGCTAGTAATTATAGTCTTTAAGTAAATTATTCTATTTAAATTAGAACTCTAACAGTCTCTTTGCGTAGATAAGCTGCCCTAGTTAGCTTAAGATTATCTAATTTAGAAAAGAGCTACTCTAGAGTGCTCTTAACGTTAAGGGCTAGTATACCTAAGTCTAGCGTTTTATAAATAAGGCCCTCTATTTAGCAATCCTCTACTTCTTCTCTTTTATTATACTATTAGCGTCTTGCTATATCTATTATGCTTTTGTCTAAACGTTCTTATTAATATGCTATACGCATAAGAGCTAAGAAACTCCTAGAAGCAATAAGCGAGCTAATATCTTTAATACTTCTTCTTAGTTGCTAATAAATATACGTGGTTGTTATACACCTATCTTAAGGAGGAAGTTTGCGATCGCCTAGTAGTAGTCTGTATGCGTCTCGTTACTTAGGAAGCAGAAGCCCGCAGAGAAGAACGTCTGTAGGTTAGTGCAGCCTAGTATGTGTAGTAGAGGAAGTTTGTACTTGTTTGTTCAATACGTGCAGTCTATCAATAGTATATTAGGGTTTGCTAGCAGAAGCTTAATCTGCTTCTAGTAGGCAAAGAAGAGGTTCTAGATGCAATTGTTGTCGTCCTTCTTGACCGCAAAGATCCAGTCTGTTGTAGACAATTCATCTAGCAACGTCTTTATAGGGCTTCTTCTATTGAGGTGTTTCTCTCTGATAGCCTTCCTCTCGCTACGGATATCGGTGGCGGATATCAGTGTGTCCTGATCCTCTCTCTGGATGGCAGCCAATATCTGCATAGGCCGCACCCCAGCATGGGTTATTAATTTAATTACCTCCTTCTGTGCTAGTGTACGCCTGCGATAGACATTGTGCGCGCTTAAGTTAATTAACTAGGGATAGTTGTAGTTCTTATTCTATACCTCTAGCTTCTACTAATTAGTATTCTTTATTCTAAAGATAATAAGCTTAAAAGGACACCTAGTAAAGCGTATACTTATACTTAGAACCTTCGCGCTTAACTAGTAGTTATATCTAAAACAATTATAGTAATAGTAATAGCGTGTCTTAATAGTCGAATTATAAGGCTAGCTTTGCTTAAGGACGAAGCTGTAGCTATGCTACATACTATATATCTTAAGCGCGGTATACGCTTCTTTATATAAGCTGTAGAGTAAGTCTAGAGAGGTTGCTATATCCTCTATACTAAGACAGAAAAATAAATTAACGAGCCACACCTAAAACCTCTTTATACTTAATCTGTTGCGACGACGCGCTGTATCGCGACGATGTCGCGTTAACAAATCACGCGCTAAGCTATTTTAAGTAATAAAGTTCCGCTAGTACTAGCGTTGGGGACAAATCTTATTTTGGGGACAAATCTCAAAAACTTGGGGACAAGCCTCAGCAGCCCAACACAGAACCGCGAGTTTTGACGGATCGCGAGGGTGAACTTGTTCTCAAGATCCTATGGTCGTATGTGGAAGAAATGGAGGGTTAGGGCATCCAAATTGGGATGTATAACGGTATGAGGTGCTCAGGATAAGAATGCGGGAGGGAATCGGTCTATGACTTGCTGCATACTTGAGTGCTGATGGAGCTCTATTGAACACAAATAGCGAAAGAATAAGTGCCGAAGAAACGCCGAAGAACTTGCTCCTTGTGAAATGCATTCCGTGGATGATATCCTTACATGGTGATGGGAGAAGCGAAGAAGGCTGTTGAACATATTACAAAACTAGCTGTACGAGGGTATCATGAAATCTAAACGCTCATCGCTCTCGTCTAGAAAAGAAAAGAAAAGAAAAGACGCATTTTCTTTCTCTCGCACACGGAAGCTCACACCTTGACCGGATATTTATCCCTAATCACCTTGCCATAGCGAAACAGCAGCGCAGGCACTGGGATAAACGCGACAGCCAAGAAGCCCAACAAGCTATTTCCCCACCCCAGACCCAAGCTATCGTACATGGTAGGGCCAGCGAGCGGTAGCAAAGCGCCAAACAGACAGCGAAGCGCAGTCATGCCAGCAATGGCGGAAGCAGCGAATTGCGGGAAACAATCAATCATGTATGTTTGCAGCGGGGCGAAGATGCCCATGAGGCCGAAGCCAAAGGGGACGAGGGAGATGATGGGAACGATCCAGTGGACGTGGTTTTCAGCCGTCCAACCGTACCTGTGCGCGATGGTTAGCATACTGTATGTTCTGTGTGACGGGGAACGTAAGGAGAGGTTACCAGAAAAGCGAAACGGGAATCAAAGTCCCGAAGAACACACAAAGCGGCAGCCGCATCTCGGGCTCATAAACGCCCTTGTTCTTCTTCGCTAGCCGGATGATGGTCGCGTCGCTGGTCTTCGCAACGAAGCCTATACCGAGGAAGTTTCCCACGCCGATGCCGAGGTAAGCGAGGCCTGTCGTTTCAGGGGAGAAGCCGTAGGTCGAGATGAAAACGGGTGTGATTGTGGTGAAGAGGAGGAAGAGCAGGCCGAAGAGAAAGGACATGTAAAGGGAGCAGAGTAGCACGATGGGGGACCTTGCCAGCATCTTGAGCGGACGGGTGATGCCGTTGCGGAGAACAGTCATGGGACTCATAGCCGCAGCGTCTTTGTCGTACGTCATGATGTTCTGGAGTTCAGGGCGGTTGAGCTCGTTGCGGAGGCGCAGCGTCTTGCGCTTCAGCAACACGGGGTGGTACGTTTCGCGGTTGAAGACAAAGAGGCCGCCGGTCAAGAGACAGCCCACGATGAGTACAACCCACATATCCCAGCGCCAACCTGCTCGCTGCGCAATAAAGCCTCCGCAAATGGGCCCCAAGATGGGCCCGAACAGAATGCCCATGGAGTAAATGGCAACGGCTTTGCCCCTCTGCGCAGGTAAGAACATGTCGGCGATGACACCAGTGCCGATTGTGAGACACGCGCTGCCGCCCACGCCAGCGAGGAAACGCATGCCGATGAGACCGCCCAGGTTGGGCGCTAGGGCGCATCCGAGCGAGAAGGCGCAGAAGAAGAGGTTCGAGCAGTTGAGCACCCAGTAGCGGCCGTAGATCTCGGACAGCGGGCTGAGAAACAGCGGTCCGAATGCGAAGCCCAGAATATATACACTGACGGCGAAGGACCCCAGGATCTGTGATGTGTTGCCGAAATCTGCATTGACGAACGGTATGCCTGGCGCGAATATCGACGATGCAAGCGGACTGACAAATGTGATGGCTGCCACTAAGCCTAGCAGTGTCACCTTTCGCTTCGTGGGAAAATTCCGTGGGTTCGCGGGATCATCTTGTGAATCCCAGCCGACGAGGTTGTTGTCGAGGTCGGAGAGGGGGTACTTTTCTGGTGCGAGTTGGTCTTTCTTTGTGCTCTTTCTTGAGAGATGTTTTTCGAAGTCGGCGCCTATTTCATTATCCTTTTGTTGCGGTTGCTAAATGGATGTCAGTTTTGGAGAAGATTTGTTTTCGGGACGTCGTAGTCAGATTGGTAGTCGGCTCTCCGGGTCATTCAGCCTGAATCCTTTTCCGTGTACTGCAATATGCGCGTCGGAATTGCATACTGACGTAAAGGCTCCCGGAAATGCGTCATGAGAGCGATGAAAACTCTCTTCGATGAATTCATGAAGCGTGTGTGTAGGAGTAGATTTTGCTTACCTTTTCTTCGATTGTGTCTTCTTCCTCATGCGGCTTCGCTTCACCCTTTTCCAAATCTGGTACGTGCGTGTCCGAGCTACTCCTTGAATGCTGACGATACTCTTCTGTAGACGAAGCCATCTCGAGCGCTGACTGTAGTACTGGCTACAAAATTTTCTTGTCCCGTCTTTCAAATACTGGCGTTCAATAATCGTATCTCAAAATAGTGGCGTTGTGGCGTGATTGGTCTTTGCGTATTCGCAGTGAATTTGCAAGTCGTATCGCGAGATAGTTGAAAGTGTAGTGTGATGAACACAAGTAATCACAAACCCAGGATCACAGCAGTATTATAAATGAAAACGCCCCCAGGCAACAATGACTCTTGAAATGAGCTCCCATCGGCACCCGCATGCGCAAACAGAGCATCCGGCCACTATCTCCAAGGTACATGTGGGTAACTAGGCCAGGGTCGGGTATATGATCGGTGGGACGGCGTTAACGAAAGAGCGAGGGAGCGACGACGCGGGGAAATGAACAGCGAGTGGCTTTGTCACGCATGAGTCTCGCCCACCACTTTCGGGCAAACATGACGTTGGAATCTTTCGCAGCGCCTTTTCTTTGTAAGCTAACCGGTGTTTGTGGATTCCAGTGCATCGCCTATAGTTCGAGTGTAAGACTGCGGTGTCTCGGTTTTTCGCTGATACGATAATTCGGTTTTCTACGGGCGGCAGGGAACGAGAATGACCCCTGCCGGCCCTATGCGTGGAAAAGGCTTGTATTAGGCGGAGCCTCGTATATCCTCCTGAAGGAAAACCCTTTCCAGGTGGGACGATTCAATCTCCTTGGCGTAGGCATTGAGACGTAAACACCGACCGTGTCTTTGCACTTGGCGCAGAGATGACTCGATACGCTGGCTTCGGAAGATGAACGGTCCCGTAATGCCCTGGATCCTTCTCTTGTGATGATTGTTTGAGACTGTCCCTGAGACGCACGCCAAGACTGACAGAAAGAAAGATCAAACCAGAGCTTACATAGGCCACAGAGTACTTACACTTATACATCGTCGGTGACAGTTATGCCGCGAGAAAAGTTGCCTTGGCACATTAAAGCACTGCCTGTGCGTCGCTCTACCATCCATGCGCATCGATCATCGTGTTCTGTAAGATGCCGTGTACTTTTCACAAACGAAGAGGAAGTAAAAGGTTGTACCAATAGCTCGTCGTTGTATTTAAGTTATCTCGGAACGGCGTTACTGCGGTGGGCTCTATGTCGCCGTTGATTGAATGCGGATGATTTCAGGTTGTAGCCTAGGATAACGCTAACAGCGGAGGGTCTCGAGACAACGAGGATGGCCAGTAAGTGATTTAGCCTTCGACACTAGGTCTGCAAACGACGATGTCGTGGAGTAAGGTTGCAGACTGAAATATGGCAGCTGCGATAGTATATATATTCTGTCTGGGCGTGGAACCGGCTCTCCTCCCGGCAAACACTGTTCCTATCTGGAATCTGCACAGACCAAGCGATGATTGTTAAGAGCATGTAAAATCATAAATACTGACTGAACTTTTAGTACATACAGATCGTAACATCCTAGCCATTTCCCTCCCATTATCCATCCGTAAGCACGCTTGATGTCGAGTGCGACATGAAAAAACAACGCATAGTGAAGCAGGACTCCGAAGAGCTGAAAAGCAGAAGAAACCACCAGCACCAGAACAAGCAACACATATCCGCCCACTATCCTGCTCGTATCGCATTTTTGGTCAATCCTATAAAATACCAAAGCGCTCTTATTCGTCCCTTACACTTGCTCACTATCCGCTAAGAAGATCTTTCACGCTCATCCCCCTCGCCCCACTCCAACTTCGACGATCTGTGTTCAACATCATCAAAGCCTCTGTAGCCTCTTGGTCCTCACGATCTGCTTGCGGCTTAAGCGCTGGCGAGGTAAGGGAGAAGTGAGCAGATCCATGTGATGAGCCTGGGGCCGCGACTGGTCCTGTGCTGGCAGGACCGGTGTGGAATGGGTTGCTGAAGTGGGTTGCAGACGGTGTGTGAGCGCTGAAAGCAGGTGAAGGTTGGATGGATGGTGAAGTTAGTGTCGAGCGAGTTGATGATGGGGCGAGCGAGTAATGGTGTGGGTCGGATGGGCGCAGCGCGGGGGAGGGGTTCGCCGAGTACTGGCCGCTGTGATCGTGGGGCATGATCGCTGGGGACGTCGTGGTGGAGTGGGTATATACGCTTCTATCCGAGGGGTATATGGCAGGAGACGCGTTTGCGAATGAGTATCTCGCCTTGGGAGGAGGCTGTTCCACGTAGGTCGGTGACACGGCATCTTCCATTTCCTCATCTTGCTCGTCTTCTTCATCGTCGTCGTCGCGCATACGTCTAGTCGGTGGCGGGGGAAGATCGGATGCAGTGGATGCTGGCGAGTCGCGCCGTGAGTTCGCGGTCTTGAGGTCGGAGACGCACTGTTCTAGATAGCGCATATATTCAATTGATGCCTTGGCGGTGTTAGCACAGCAGCGCGTGGATTTGACAACGAACACATGTACCTGCAAAATGGCGAGCTTGTGCATCTCTTGCCCTCTGCAAGCCGGGATCATGTCTTTCAGTACCCCAAACTCCTCATTCATCTTCGATCTCCTCCTGCGCTCGATCAAGCTGTGTGCCGTCTTGCGCGCGATCTTGCGCCCAGCGGCAGTGTTGTTGCCCGCCTGCTTTCTCTTGATTCCATTGGTGGCAGCGGTTGTAGCCTTCGCAATCTGTGTTTGGGATTCAGTCTTGGATGGCTCTTGGGTATTCTTGGGCTTCATTTGGATAATCTTTCGTGATCGAGTAGGTGGAGGAGGGAGAGAGTAATCGTCCTTGGTAATAACGCTCTCCTGAGCCGTGGTACTGGAGCGCTTACGCGCATGACTAGACTTGGATGTCGCGACCGGAGATGATGGAGACGGCGGCCTGTACGAAGAATCTGAGGCATTTTCTGAAGGGCCTGAGGAGCTAGCTACACTTCCTCTGCCTCCCAAGGCTGCAGGCGGGAGGTTGAAACTGGTCTCCAATTGAGGGGCATTGGCGCCGTTCTTGCCAGTAATGTCAGTCGATGGCTGTGGAGTCGGAAGGAGGTTGGGGCGAGGCATGATGGGGTCACAGGCGCTCGTGGATCGTCTTCAGCCTCTGTCCAGTTGGTCGTAAAAGTCAAAAAGAGCCTCGGAGGGTGTGGGCAGACGGCAGAGACAATGTATAGCGTGCATTATCACTGTTGGGGGTGTCGCGTGGGCTCTTTTGTGTCGCAGCTTGGGGACAATGACCACGCGGTGTCCTGCTCTCCCCTGATTGGCCAACTGCATAGTTCAATAGATCGCGCCGACAATTGCGCCTCGAATGAGAGCGTCACAAGAAAAGCGTGGGCGTCGCAACCACTGTAGGCCTTCGCAGAGATGCATCTTCGAGAACGAGTGGGACTTAGCTGCGAAGTGGGAGTAATCATGGCGAACGCTGCGGAAGCTCGAATTGGAGCACGTGCTTGTCTTTTCCCCTCCGCCAGGCGTGGGTATGGCACTTTAGCAGGGTATCGAGTAGCCAGACAAGAAAAAGACTCGGGACAATTGATCAAATGGCCTTGTATGATGGCATACCGGTCGCGCACGACGAGTTGGTGGTGTGTAGACTGTGTCGCATGTGAAGATGAAGATGGTAATCGTCTGCGGGACCCTGAATTCTGTTGTTGGCGAACTGCAGAGGCCATGGCCCCACCATTGGGGGACCGTAACAGCAACCCCAGATATGAAGGTGGGTCGAGTCAGTAAACCGTTTTTCAATGTCACACCTGAGTCGTTACTTCGCACTCTTAAATAGACCTCGAAGAACGAAACCCATCTCATTGTACAGAGGAACCATCATATAATGGTAATTGTTTCCTCTGGTGCATCAATGTCCTTGTACTCCTTGATTGGAGAGATGTGTGCAACGCTAGCTATGCGATACACTCCCTCCCCTACCTCTCTGAGAACACAGGTTCCCTCCGCGCTCGCGACCTGGTATACCCACTCGCCAGAACGCACAAAGTCACTACTCAGGCCGACATGGCCTTTGCATGTGATGAATAGCTGCTTGGCTGCAAAGTTCTTGAGTAGCCAGAGATACGCGCGGCTTGCATCCCGACGCCAGCTCTGCGGATCGGATGTATTTTCAGGTGGCTCAGCAATGCCTCGAAAGGTCCGGTAAGACTTGTAAAAGGAGTCTCCCTCGACAACTTCCTCTAGCAAGTGAGTGGCGGGTGATAGCCAGATTGACATTTCATAAATGGTCATTTTGTCGGCTTCATGGGTGTCGCAAACCTTGAAATCTCCATCGATGGCCTGTTGAAGTTTATTCAAAAAGCAGTGGGCCTCGGATTCCTCTTGCTCAGACGTTGAGTCTACTCTTGATAGATTGGAACTCGTTGAAAGATTCTCGTGGACAATGAAAAAGGCGGGTAGATAACATAAGCTCCACAGGATCCTCCAGAGATGCCGCAAGTTTTGATATGAGGGTCGACGACCACATCAAGGACTCCCGATCAGTATCATAGAGACCGCACACGAAGATGACGACCTCATTAACAACCACCTCATGTCCGACCCACACACGCTTAAACCATTGGCGTTCGAAAAGAGCTTTGGATTGCTCAACTGGAAAGTTGGTGTTGGTCGGATCGCGAACCACTTGTATGAGGGCCGTCCTAAAGGACTCCCTCTCGTCGTACTTTCCTAGCTCTTTCAGAGCCACATCGCTCCCATCTGCTGATACCCCAAGCCATGCAACGACCATCGAAGCAGATGCGAAGATATCGCCCATGCGTTGGACCTGTACGCTCTTTTCATGCAAGTTTTCCTGATCAATACATACGGCATCCACCCAGAGGACAAGAGTCTTATCCTCTTCCTGCAAATGCTCTAAAGTATCAGCAAGGTTCTCAGTGACAAGAAAGATCCTTTCGCCGACTAGTATTGGACGTCTTATTTGAGGATCGCCCCACGTGTACGATAAGCCGACGTAAGAGAGCCAATGCTCGCGAGAGCCCGTCGTGAGTTCACAGCGAACCACGTTCTGCTCATTCCCAACGACGTTTTGTCTTTTGGGGAGTAAGTACAGAAACCGGAGCTCCGTAGCGGGGTCTTGTAGCGGATCATGCCTGAGTTCCTCAACGCTGTGAAGATTGGGAGGCTCTGATGTCGGGAGGTTGGTAAAGCGGTCTGTCAATGCCGACTCGTAGGCATCTTTCTTGGAGCGGCGGGACATGGTGGCTACTCAAATGCTAAAGCGATACAGTGTGGCGAGAAGAAGTGAGAAGATCAGAATGCACTTTAGATGGTATTGAGGCAGCATTGGAGAGATTTATCCAGGCTCAAGGCCCCACCCCACCGTTGCATGAGGCACAGTTGGAAGGTCCACGGAGTCCTTCAATGCTAGCTTTCGCCTAGCTCGATTAGGTAAAGCGGACATCAAGAGTGCAATTGCAACCTGTTAAAGTGTACACAAATTTACACCCCTTGCAAAAAAGGAATAGAACATCTTATAGGCAAAGTCAAATAATAGTTCAGAATAATCGATAGAGCTGACTACGACACAGCTCCAATCAAATGGACGACATGTTCTTATCAGATACCCTGAAATGCGTCTGAATCACCTTCTCCCCATCCCTATACCGATCCAACAGCTCATTAACCTTATCTTCATCCAATCCCCTAACAGCCTCATACGCCAACGGCACCAGCTTCCCCTCCATCAGGAACCCACTTAGACGATCCCAAAACGGCTTTGCTGTCTCCGCATTGATATGCGACAACCCCAGAACATTGCGCACAACATACCCCTCTTTCTTCTCTCCCAGAATCTTGCTCTCATCCAAAGCGTCGCCCCCATGAACCAAGCGCGCAAGTTTCCCAACCTTGTTGCTTGAGAGAGCGCTGAGAGCGAGATGCTGGCCTGAAGGTGGGTTTACAGCGTCGAAAGCGTAGATAAGGTTGTCGCCGACGATGTCGCGGATACGCGAAACTATTACCTCGTCGCCACCATGGCGATCGAGGACGTGTGTGGCGCCGTACCGTTTGAGCTCTTCTTCCGAGCCGCCGACGACGATGATGGTGCCAATGCCGGCTAGGTGGGCGAGTTGGACACCAAAGCGACCGCAGTTGCTTCCTCCACCTATAATGAGTAGTGTTGTTCCAGCATAGTCGAATGCCTTGTCGCCTTCTTTGCTTGCCCAGGGCGCGGGGATATCCAAGCCACTAGAGTCGAAGACGGCAATGAGCCCTGCGATTGCGTTTGTGGGAATGGTAGCAGCCTCGTCGTCCGTGAATCCGACCGGAATCTCCGAGGAATAGTCCTCGTCTACCACGGCGTATTGCTGCAGCGCAGTTTGAGTATACCCACCCAGGTTTGATTGCGAGACGATCCTGTCACCGATCTTGTACTTGGTAACTTCAGACCCAAGGACAGTGATCACACCCGTAACATCGTTGCCGAGGATAGCGGGCAAGTTGTCTTTGATGAAGAGGCCTGTGTCGCGAGCCTTTTGGTCATGCGGGTTGAGACCTGCTACAGTAACACAGATTTGGACTTGTTTGGGACCGGGCTGAGGAACAGGCCAGTCCGAGGTAGCGTGTACGCGTCCGCCGACTTGAGAAACAATCAGAGCTGTTTGTTTCGACATTGTAGTTGTAACAGTACGTCTCGCAAGGAGCTGATAAATGACGAGAGAGATTGAAATTGGTATGAAAGTATAGCGCTTGGGAAATTGCATCTGCGATATCCCCAAATTTCTGGCGAACGAGGCAGCGCTGTAGTTATAACATCGTAAACGCATATTTCAAAGCAGACAATTGTTACATCCGTAAGGGTGCTATCAACATCGACTACATCGTTGCTGACGAATGAATTTTGATTATGCCGCTTTGTCATGAGCTGGGTTTGTTGGCCGAGGGTGTCGCCGTTAATCCAAGCATGTATAGACATACGCATCTATGAGCATAAGCACGTATTCTCTTTCAATATGTACCGTCTGTGCAGTATGATTGGTAAGCATGCATACTGATCCCGGGGGTTCCGCAAATGCTCGAGTTTTGTAGCGCCATACTCTCCATGCCTCTAAAAGACCTTCGACGACATTTTACTGCAACGGGCATGAGGCTCGAGTGAAAAATAATGGAAGTAATGGAAGTAAAACGTGGTAGATGAGATGCGGGCAAGATTTTCTCCTGCGCAGACTTGGGCGAAGCTAGTGAAAAAGACGGTGATGCCTGAAGTGAGGGGTAAAGAAGGTTTCCATCACCGATCCCATTTTGCATTTTTTGATTTGTGTATTTGCCCGCATCCTGGCTTTACTCTTAAACTAGGAACAATATGTGTCGAAAGACGGGATTGGAATTGGGGAAGCGAAGGAAGTACACGGCTGCCCACCGCTTCAAGGCCCGAGAGTATAGCATCACAGCATCTGATTGCTTCGCCAGATGGGGCAAGGAATACCAAAAGGCCGTCCAAAGCAACGTCTTGGTTAGCAAAACTCTGAAATCCTCGGCGCTGCATGTCGATGGCGACGACCCATGTTTCCACCTTAAGCTTCACCCCAGCTCTGTATCACGCCGAACACTGACCTGGGGATAGAAATCTCACATCACGCGATCTCGGACATTGCCTCTGCCATGTCGGTGCATCTACGGATAGACATTGGTGAGGCGGATTGTTGGATGTAGTGAGGCCCTGTGTATGTGTTGAGAGGCCAAACGTAATGCATAACTGCTTTTAGTGGCACGCTGGCTTCGCCTCATAGTCCTCATTTTACACGTGCACCCGCTGCCTTCTAGATCACCCCGTCTTGGTGTAGACAGCCGACCGTTTTGTTTTGTATTGGCGGATGTCGCACTCCCCGCAAGCCCGGCTGCTATTCACAGCCGGTTGTTGAGATGCGCTCTAGGCAGCAAGTACGATCGATCATGCCGAAGCACTGTCCGTCTCTTGCCGGTCAATTGCCGCAAAAGGAAGCAAGGCCGTTAAATGCGTCTCGACGGCGGGTAGTCCGATGATACTGATCAAAAGGTCGGTGTCGCTTCATTCGAGTGCCTTGAATGATTGGAGAACATGTATGTAAATCTTCGTAGACCATAGCAAGATCGACCATGGTGTAAAAGCAAGCGCATGTAATGGGAACTGCCGTCTCGGATGGCAGCGAACGGGAAGCAAGGGAGCTTGACTTGCTCACCGTCCTTGGAAACCAATGGTCGTGCGCGGCGACCAAAATCCGTATCCGTTGCCGGAACGACCAGTGTACTGAACGGGTGTAGTCAGTTTTCGATTGGCATCTCGCGGAGCCTCATGCAGCATTCATGCTTCAACCTTGCTCCAAGCAAGTATGGCGGTGGGCACGAGCTATGACGCAGAGCAAAGTCCACCTGTCCAAAACTGCTTGTCTATGCATGATACTGCTGGGTGAGGGCCTGTTGCTCAGGTGGCTCGCTAAAGGAACAAGCTTGTTCCCTATACCATGACTCACCGCTCAAGTGGTGCCTTTTGCATCAACCGGCGGCTATCGATTCGCGAGCGGACGCTTTTATAGGAAAGCTCCAGCGAATAGAGGCAGCTCATGCAGGATTGAAAAGAGCAGCTGATGTGGTCTCGTGATGAGTTCGCATTTTTGAATTTTTGAGCCACTGTTCAAGTGGCGGGTGTCGCTGAGTGTTTCAATTTGGCCTACGATTGTGCGACTGAAGCGGCCAAATCGGACATGAGTAAAGCCGCCGGCGGTGACATGGCCGATCGATGGCGACAACGCGCGAGGCGAAGCGGATCCAAGGTGGTAGGAAAATATACCGTCGGACGTAAGCCCACTCGTGAAGATCGCTGACCCCGATGGATCGTAAGTGACAAAGCGTATTGCGCGTTACCTGCAGCATTTCGTCCGCGACGTTGAGGCGGAGCTTCGCCACAGGGGAAGTTATTGACGTTTCGCTTGTGGTATCCCTGCGAGGTAGATCGTGCCCGTGAGGGCTTGTAAAGGCATGTGGCTCGGGCGCCCAATGCCAAGGGTTTGCACCGCCACACTGTTGAAACTCACACTCGCAATCCCAGTGTATTGGACAAGGAATACAACAGCGATTCGTTGGGCTAGATGTGATATTTTGGGTGGTGCGTTATGCAGCTAGACAGCTCGCATGTAGACAGCTGCACTCAGCTGCAGTGTCGTGGCAGGCTAACGTGATTGTCCAGCGAATCCGCGACGTTGCTATCTGGTGTCTGCACACAATAGGGCTGCGCAAACCTGAGTGATGCGTCATAGCCTTTCTGGTTAGCATCCAAGGGTATCGCAGTGGCTTCCATCCCACACCGCGTTTCTGTGGTCCTGGAGACGGTCTTTGGAGACAGATGTACAGATTCATCCGCGCTTCGCCCACGGCGGGTCCACAATGAGGGGAAGCCTCACTTCGAGATGAGTCCATGACGATAGCGACATGCGAGAGCGGAGTAAACAATTCTGCAGGTCATGGGGAGTCATAGCAACGCATGATGCTGGTGGGTGCGAAGGAATACGCAAGGTGAGTTGTCTGATAGCAAAGTGGGACCTCTGGCAATTTCGACATGCAAAACGCTTTGTGCGATGGCTCGGTAAGGACGCAAGCCGATGTAATCCAATAGGGGCGGGACCTCGAGGCAAAAATACCAGTTGAGAACTGTGTGCCGAGAAATCACGAGGAGCATGTTGACGGGAGAGACAAGGCAATGTGCGACCCGGGCGTTGGCTTCATGCGCCCCACGGATATAGGCGTTCCGCCTCGTCCAGTCAAAAGCGAGGTGGAAGGTACTTGCGCTGCGAACTTGCTTTATTGAGCCGTAGTGACTGTGAGCGGGGAGATCAAACCATGCTGCCGCGAACATTTACTTTGTTGTTGGTGTTTTTCATCGAATCAACAGAGCCCCGCTGGCGCGATATGCAGCCGTAGTGGGCCCATGGACTACAGAATGATATGCCTTGGAAGAGGGTGCAGAAGATGAAAGTAGCGGTAAACAACAACGCGCGCCCCCAAGCCAGCAGCCTGGGTAAGCTGTGAGACATTCGAAAAATTTTCACGGGCGGGAAATTAGGCTTCGTACAGTGGGCAGAGGGAAGTTCGAGAAGGGATCCGAGCCATAGAGTGCGGCTCTAAGGCCATGGCAGGGCGTCCCTAGCAGTGATAGTCGCTCCCCAGCCGACGCGGGACGACGTTGAATGGTGGACCTTCCGCTGTTTCGGAAGGACAGACTCCAGGCAAAATGCAGCCGAGGGCCGCGACGGTGGCCCAGTGTAGCGTTTGTGCTAGACAGTGGATGGGGTACCAGGAGATGGGATAGGGAGATATCGCAAGCTGAAAAGTATGGTTGAGGAGAATGTCGCAGATCAAGATGGTATATGTTGGTGCTGGTCGTAGCTGGTCGCAGCTGGTCGGTCACTGCAGGACTAGCTGCGTACGACGACCATGTGGGAGTATGGTATGTGCGCGGGTGCCAGGAGGTGCTCGCAGGCAGAGAGCACAGGCAAAAAGGACCGTGTTATCGCATCCGCTATGCAGCGAGCCGTGAATCCTGCCCAACGAGGAATCAAAGTTGAAAAGAAAGTGGGCCTTTGTTGGACGCAAGGAGCACCGTTTGAAGTCAGCTCAGCAGCAAACGAAACAGGCTGGAAACGATGACAGCTGGGACCAAGGCGATGCTGCACGGCATGTGGCACAGCAGAGAGATGAATGGAGCAGTGCGTGTAGTAGCGGTAGTCCTGCTCCCGGTAGAGCATTCACAGCGCAGGCATCTGAGAGGCTGGCCAGGAATTACGGGCATATAGAAGGCAACCTGTGTTTCCAATATTACTGCACCGCCTGAAAACAGAACAAAATATAAAACAGGCTGGGCGCAATGCCGCTCCGCCAACGCCGGTATGCGTTAGGCATCAACCGGCGGGCAGCGTTCCTTTGCAGCCTATGCTTACGCGCCTCATCATGGGCGAACTGGCAGAGAGAAATTGGGAAGAGTCAGAGGGCGTGTGGGAGGACGTGTAGGGTTCGGGGCTAGCTTCCCAGAATACTCGTGGACAATATGGCACGGAGGCACTGCATGTCAATCTGACCCGTAGATGAGGGTATGCCACAGACCGGGGGCCCTTGGGCTGCACTAGCTAGTGAACGGCGTGACAGGGGTGGGCGTTAGGGTGGATGGGCGCCCGCTGAGGTCCGCGCGCGGAAAGAGCGAAAGAGGGCTCGGTCTCAAAAGCAGGCGCAGCCCGCCGTCGCTTCCTCTTTTGCGCACTCGAAATCACACCCCATTACCAACCATTCTAGACGTCCACGTCCCACGTCTACGTCTCTCTCCCATATCGATTAGGATCCTCTGTTCTGGATCCTTCTGGCACACTCTAGCATCTGAACCGCTTCCACACCCAATGTGCAGTAGACAGAGCCGGATTTCCCTTTTCCTCCCCTCCGTCACTGCACCTCCACACATCTCCTCCGCCCTCTGCCACGGCGCACGAAGAGACTTGTTTGTTGGCTTGCACATTCCCAGGTGAAGCCGGCACCGGCCTGGATTTCTTGTCTCCTCGAATCCGAACACGAACACCATAACCACCGTCGACCAACATCTTCCCCCGCGAACATGTACGCTCAGCCATATCCCACTCCTCCCCCGGGCTACATGCCATACGACTACCACCGCACTACGCCGCCAATGTCCCCCGGACCCGGCACCAACTACTACTCGCCCCGCCACGCACCCCAAATGGCGACGCCTCGAGGCAGCCCCAAGGTCTCGGGCCACTCCCGCCGCGCATCACACGCCGTTCCGCCACAGTACCAGCAATACGCCGCCTCGCCGCGAGGAGGGGCCATGCCTCAGTATGGCGCTGCCGAGTTCACAGCTCCGCGCACATACGCGACGCCGAGAGGCACCCCCGAATATGTAAGTTATTTCGGTTATACTATTCCAAGCCGGCATCGCCGCGACACAGACGTCCCGCCTCTCAAGCGCAGCAATCGCGAGAGGAAGCGTCGCCCGTCCGAGTCAGCACGTCAGGTCCACACCAGAGTTGTCTACGACGACCGAGGGTACGGCTACGAATGCGATTACGACTATCCACCACCGCCGTACGAACAGTACGCGCGCCACGACATGTACCGAGGGGATGCTGATCGCTATTACTATGATCAGGTCCCAATCTATGATCCAGAGCCCAAATCTAGCCGCCCGCGACGAGCCTCTGCCTCTACCCGACAGCCAGCCGCCTCTCCCAAGAAGCCTGCCCCACCCAAATCCAGCCCCAAGGCCACCGAAGAGGATGCGCGCCGTGCTGGCATTCCTGCCGGCTACTCGTACAAGAACTGGGACCCCACCGAAGAACCCATCATGCTCCTAGGTTCCGTCTTCGATGCCAACTCTCTCGGCAAGTGGATCTACGATTGGACCGTCTTCCACTACGGCCCCGCAACCCCTCTCGCCGAGATGGCTGGCGAGCTATGGCTCCTCCTCATTCAACTCGCTGGCAAAGTCAAGAGGGCCGACGAGACCATGCCCAAGATCCGCAAGAAGGAGAACCATGAGATGGTCGAGGACTTCCTCGAGAGCGGCGAGCGCCTCTGGGTTCGTTTCGCCAAACTCCTCAAAGTATGTGAGGACTACATGTGGAAGGCCGCCAAGAAAGAGACGGGCAAAGAGAAGCCCGTGTCCATGGGCAAGAACAGCGGCAAGGAGTTTGTCGAATCCATCTTCGGTCGCGACCGAGAACTCGAGAAGACTGAAAAACTCATGACTGGTATGCGCCTCTGGTCTATGCGTTTCGACGCCAACTGTGAAGACATCCTACGATACCCATCTGCTTAGGATCTCCTTTCGTTCCATACCTAGACGCTTCGGCGCTGGCGTTTTTGTCTTGGTATACCCTATCCCATTACCGCATTTGCTTTGCGCATCACTTGACATTACCGCGAGATACCCTTTCTTGCCGTTCATAATCGTTAATCCTGCTGCATTTTCCTTCGCATCTGTACAACACTATTGGGTTTTCACGCATTGGGCGGGTCACAGGAAAAAGTCTGCTTTTACTATGATATCCCCCTTCTCTATTGTATTTTCAGCCAACCATTGTTTTTTTCATTTTTGCTGTTTGGGTTTTCATGCGAGGTGTTCAGGATGTCTCTGGTACCGGGTTACCCCATTTTGTCTTCTAGGTTGGTCATCTAGATTTGAGAGATTTCTTCAGACATCTCTATCAGGAGATTGGTACCTCACGGTCAAAACTAGTATACCCACCATACCACTCTATTGCTATCTATCAATTTTATTCACTACTCAAAACTCACTCACCCTTGTCCTTGCGCAGCTGAACTGTCGTGACTCATATTTGCACTACCCTATCAAACCAAGGCCGTCGCATTGACCGTACTCGTTATCATACTTTCAACGGTGATTTCCAGATCCGCAGCCCCTGCATGCGACACACATGGCATGTGAGACACAACCAACCCTATCGCCTCCCAGAAGAGACGCGGACACATGCTTTTGCGTCTCCAACAATGTCACATTCTCCCACACCCTCTTTGCAGCTTTCCAGCCCCCCCGACAAGCCCGCTGTCGCATTATGACTCGCAAACTCGTCACAGTCACCAAGTGAATCACAGCCATGGCTCGCAGCCAACAGGCGCTTGCATGTGGCTTTGGATCATATGATTGGATCTCGCCGCTGACTCTCAGCCTTATGATCCAAGACGCGCTATGCATGGAACCCAGATGCAGGCCCGGCCAAAGAAGCAAGAAACGTTGTTTGCTTTTCCTCGCTGCCCGTGGCGGTGGTGCGCGTACAGGCGGGAAGGATTTGCGATATCCAATCCAAGGCATGCGATTGCATGTGCCTGCGCCCCCGCGGTGATAGGCAAAGATACGAAGACAGGTTTACTGCCATCTTGACAACCGGTGAAGGGGTAATAGGAGTTGATGCCCACGTTGTGCGAGGGATCGTAGGGTTTCGTACGACGCAAAAGATGCTATTTGCGACTTGTCGCTGTTGGCGTCTGGTAAGGCCCAAGGCCCCGGGTAAGATAGCTCTCTCACAGCAGCAGCAGTAGCAGCAGCAGCAGCAACAGGGCAGGAGGCAACTTCGCCTACTAAACACGCTTGCGACGATGACATTTTCAGCCTCTAGGCACCGAAACCATTCACGCAGCGACAAAGACTAGTTCGCCTCCCCGGACAGGGTCCCGAGCGAAAAAGAACAAAGAAGGACTTAGCTGCGGCCACACATGCGGCTCGTCCGTCCTTCCGCTCTCAGCCTCTCTACCCATCTGCCCATCCCTCCCTTTTTTAGTGCGGGCCTACAGATTAAAGAGGCGTTGTGACATCCCCTAGACACGGGAGCTCCTTTGATAGGCAATGTCGCATTCCACACCCTTGTTTCTACCTGACGCCCATGACAAGGACATCCTTACACCCTGGCAGGCAGCAGTTTTGTTCACTGTCGCAAGATGGGATGATTTGCGTTTCGGGATCGACAGGCACAGCGAGGGAAAGAAGGACGACTGGCTGGTAATGGAAGAAAGGGTGTGTAAGACAGGACTAGAGCTTAGCAAGGTTTCACAAGCTCCGTTGGCTGGAACGACCGCTTCGACAGACTGATGGATACTTCCGTTCCTGTGTAAATGATGTGCGTGTGTGGGTGTCACATGCTGATGTGAGCCCGTTGGGTTGCTTTCCGGTTTGATTGGCGACCAGGGGGCGGATTGCTGCTCATCTTCCAGGCATGTCTTTGTCAATGCTTCTGCGGCTGAATGCGATGTGGTACTTTGAACGTCATGCAAATCATGCACGCGTAAGAGGTACCTCATATTCTACCGAACGAGAGGAGCGAGATCGTCCCACAATGGCCCCATCCCCAGATGACCTTTTTTTTGCTTCCAGCCCGTTGCAAACATTCCTCCTTCTGGACCTTCCTCCGCGATACCGGCTCGCTCTTCTCGTGCCACCTCCACATGCAAAGACTGACAGCAGCACTGGTACTATTGTCTCTGGGCGGCTAACTCAGTTTGCTGCCTGACGCTCCCATTACCACGCAAGTCGCGCGAACGCATCTAGGGTACCGCGATTGCACCCATTTATTTTGTCACGAAAGAAACCCCAGTTTACAACGTTCAATCTACCAGCAGTTCATGCAAGCCGCGCACCCAGCGCACGGTTGCGCGTCCCCCTCCCCCCTACGACCACTCACAGCGAATGGGTGATGAGTGGAGCGGATCTGCTAACCCGGGTGTTTCGAAACGCCTGGCCGGTGCTTTTCTGTCGTGCATGGGCCGTCTCTGCTTCCCACCTACCCATCACAGCAACCGAAGCGAAGGAAGCGAGGCGGCGGCCGGCGGCGGCGCGGCAAGCGAACATGGAAAGCAAAGAAAAGTTGGCAGGAAGAACCGCGGCTAAGCTAAGCTACGCTACGAATGCGTGATGCTAATGACGGAATATCTTCTGGCCCATTTTCCAACCTAACCCCACCTTTCTTACTTCCTGCTTCTCTCTGTTCTTTTTACCCCGCATTAGCTTCGAGGTAAGAGGCTCCGCGTGAACCGCCTTTGCCTATGTCACTTTTTTTTGCACGCTGTTTCGTCATTCCTGGGTTCATTAGTCAAGACACAAGAACGGTGTGGTACATCCGTCTTTTCTGGGTCCGGGGAGAGGGATAGGTACGGAAAAGGCCATTGAGGTGGCTGGTACTGGTAGAGATAGACCATGGTCACAAGATCTGTCGTGTTCGTCATCGGTTAATGCGAGATACCCGTTCATGCTGTGCAAGCATCGAGATGGCCTTTTGATCGCTTGTTAGCATGGCTGTGGCTGCTGCTGCTGCTGCTGCTGCTGCTGCCCGGCCGATTCCGATGGGGCTCGTGGGTAACGCATAGACTTGAGTGGAATGAGGGGTGTGGAGGGGTAAAGACGGGGTCTTGGTGGGAGAAACATGCCACGTCTATGCCCGGCCTACCGCTCCCTCGCGTTCTTTGCCGTTACGTTGGCGAATAGGGAGCGTTTTGCATACTGTCAGCTGGACGGTTTTGGTTTGCTGAGAGGGTGGGCTTGGGCTGCGAATGTTGATTGTTTAACCGCCCTATGCGTGGTTGCCATTGGCTTGCATTTTAGCAAAGGTTGGAGAAATGCTGGATGCTGGTGGGAAACATAGGTCAGCCGTAGGTGCTTGTGCTGGTCAAAGTGCACTGGGCCTTTTCGCAGCGTTTCCCGACGCCATTCATTCGACGAGCCTCACACCCTCGACAAACATCGAGACTTTCGGAATGCGCCGACGCTGGTCACGTCCAGCGAGTATAGTATGAGAGTATACTGTCTGCTGAACGGCTCACTGACCATCGGGTCGAGCATCCCTTGGATTGGTACGTCACACAGTACAGTCTGGCCAACTCCGTACCAACCATCTACGCAATCTCGATCCTAAGCCGCAACCGTCAAGCAGGGTACTTCCATCGCTCATTCCACGTGCTCACCCGCTGGTCAAACTACCGGTGTTATCACTCTGCATAAGCGCCTGCGATACCATTTCTCTTCACGCCACCATCATCTGCCCCTCCACGACCATCACCCCTACTCCAACGTTATCTCTCCATCACCTCTATTTCCATCGCACACAAGCGCTATTAATTGCCTGGAGGCCAAAAAGAGCCCATGGGCTCATGCGCTGTGAACTGCATGCACTGCGCATGCGAACACCCTTCTAGCGCGGCGTTAGACGGTCTTTTCTATTTCAAGTGAAGACTTGTGCAGTAGCGTGGCCCTTGTTGAGGAAGGGCAGCTCTGGCTTACGTACGGTAGCTGCTGTATTGAACTAAACCGCATGCGGATGCCGAAGGGCGGAATGGTGTGGTTGCACTGCAGTATGTAAGGGTGTAGTCAGCAAGTAACAACATCAAAGAGGACTTCAGGGTAAATTGTGTTGGAGGTTGAAGGCACAGTTGTACACTCCGATTCTACGTTGAGGATTACTCGAGGATAGCAAAGGTCTGTGAGGACATGGTTAGGTGTACGACGATGCGATGAACAGACAGACGTCCAAGAAGAGCTGTATTCTGGCGGCTATGCTAAATGTTCTCTTTCGTCTTAAAGGGTAAAGTGAAAGCCGAAGACCTTCAGCTTGTTCAGACAATCCTTTGGCTGAATTGAGTCACGCGACTCTTTCTCCAACATGGATCCCTACATGACAACATCTGCACAGATGTCGCTGCACTCAGAGGCTACTTGCTGTTGATCCAAATTGTGCATTCTATCTTGCCGCTGGCGTCTACTCCTCTCTTCAGTCTACTGTCATTCGCTTCCGCGCAATATATCGAAAGCGGTGCATTCGATGGCAACATAGGATAAAAGAGATTGCAGTCTCAACGGTGATTTCCCTCTCGACAAGGCCATTATCAAAGGCATGTTTCCCTCAAAAACTTCCACCTGCAGTGACTACATGAGAACATAGCCCTACCGAATGGCAACAAAGTACTTTCCTCAAACCGCCACGGCTCTTCCGCATGGACTGTCACTGCCCGACTAGACGTCTCACTGCCCGACCACACCCAAAAAGCCTATTTTGTGAAAATCGCCAGTGATGAACCGGGCCGCATCATGATGGAAGGAGAATACCATTCCATAAGTGCCCTCCACACCACCTGTACCTCCTTCGCCCCCAAACCGCTCACATGGGGCAAATTCGCAACTGCCGAACCAGAAACCTATTTCTTCATATGCTACTTCATCAACATGAGCACCTCTCTCCCGTCTCCGCAGCAGCTCTGCTCCAAACTAGCCCGCCTACACACCTCCAGCATCTCGCCCACCGGCGCCTTCGGCTTCCACAAGTCCACCTCCCACGGCCGCTTCCCACAAAAAGTACCCTGGGATAACAGCTGGACCAGATTCTTCACCACGATACTCTGCTTCGCCTTCGTCGTCCAAAAACGAGAGTGTACCTCCTGGCCCGCATACGACGCTCTCGCCCAACGCACCCTCTCGCCCAACGCACCCTCTCGCCCAACGCACCCTCTCGCCCAACGCACCCTCTCACACGTGGTACCGCATCTCCTTGGCGGCCTGGAGACGCGCGGCCGCGCAGTCAAACCCTCACTCATACATGGCGACCTCTGGGAAGGAAATATTGGCACCGAGTGCGATACAGGCAACATCTACGCCTTCGATGCTGGCGCGTACTATGGTAAAGGGCGAAACGCGGGGGAACGAAGAAGAGCATGGAATGTAGTTATCTGCCGGCTCCAAACTGTGAGCTTGCTGGTCAGTTGCTGATTTGGGAACATGTTTGAATAGATGCGATGATCATACAATGGATATTCAACCGATAAGCACAATCTTCAAAATGGAAATATCATAACACCACACTTGTCTAGGTCTACAACGCTCATGCACCGGTCACACCCATTTCTATGGTATGTTGAGAATGTGTCGTCCTCGCTTGCTGTTCTCCTCTCCACTTCTTCCCTTTGCTCTACAACAAGAACGCCATTGGTACCGAAAACAACGTGATATCCATCAGCAAAGTGAACCTTCACCCCGCACCTAGGGTAGAAAGTACAGTGTCCAGCGCCGCCAGAGCAGTGGCAGCAACAAAGCATCGAAACAACTTTGCCGCAGCACTAGCGGTGGCAGGGCGAACGGGATTGACGTCGACGAGAAGCGTACCACAAGCCTAACGATGATTAGAAAATATGGCCACGCATTTCAACGGCTGCGGCAGCAGACGTAAAGAGAAACTAACACGTACGTTGAAGACAGCGGTAACAGATGCACCGATGAAAAACTGCAGAAGTATAGGTACAGCGAAATGTTTCGACGACGACGTAAGCCATGCTGCCGTTTTGACGTAAACAACGAGTTAGTTAATATACCGTGCGTCCCTCCAGCACCCATCCACACCCCACCGTCGCCGCAGCCGCAATACCCATATAAGCATGATTAGAGCGTTTTCCTTTTGCCAGAGTGCTTTGAAGCAGGGTTTCAGACTGAGTGTTCGTATCCGTCTCGAGGCAACCTCAGTGTCGGGGAAAGGGGCCGGTGCAGTTTTTCCAGCCTTGAGCTTTCTCCGCAACAGGTATCTTTTGTTCATTAGTCGTGTGGGCAGCACTGATCCGTTTCCGACGATGTGGCTCGCTGTTTCCGGGAGCGCGACGGCGAGGATACACAGATTGATGCCGGATAGTATCGCAAGAGTCCAGAATATGTACATTCATCCGGCGTATTGGACTAAAATACCGCCCAGAACAGGACCGAGACTGGGTGCTACGTTTGGGCTGGATACATGAAAATCAGCTCCTATCTGACCGCGATGCAAGCAAAAGAGTTTGTGCTTGTGACGTACCCTAGTAGAACACCGCCGATAAAGCCTCCTCGCTCTGCAGGCGTAGTAATATCACTGATAACAGCGTATCCAAAAGAAATCGTACCTACAACAAAATTTACGTCATTTAAACCGCTCTCCCGCTCTTCTCAAACTACAACTCACCACTCGACCCAGCACTATGCAACATCCTCAAAACCAGCAACGCGGGATACCTCCTCTGAACCGCCAACCCCGCATTCGCAACCGTATACGTCGGTATCGCCAGCAGGAACAGCGGTCGTCGACCCATTTTATCGGCCATATCGCCCAAAAGGGAAGGGGCTACACCCGAGATGATCATGTACGTGGTGATTGATAGATTGGCTTGCTCGAGCGTGATGTCAAGATCCTGTGCGAGATTTTGGAGCGCGGGGTAGTAGATGAAGCTGCTGGGCGGAGAGAAAAGACCAGCGTATGCGACGAGGAAGACGATCCAGCGCTTTTCGTTGCGCGTGAAGAGGGGGTATGGCGGTGCTTCAGGTGGGTGGCCTTGTGGAACGTCGTTGTGCTCTGGGGCTTGAGCAGAAGAGATTGGCTTCTCAATCATCTTGGTCATACTCAGTTGCAACAGGATCCGGACTTCGAGAGTAGGGTGATGCGCTTTTGGCGCTTGCGTTGAATGGCTGGGTATATCGGTTGTCGTCAATGCACTGCTGTGCTACTCTGATCGGCTTTGGTCATGCATATAAAGGGTACTGTCATGTGAGATGTCTCCAGTGCGCAAAATGTTAAAACAGTTCGGTCTGTGGATGTGTACTTTCAACCATAGCTACTACAAAACTTGTACAGCCGGCCTCTTATTTCCAAAGGACTTGTTCTACTTCACACGTTTCCAACCCCCAACCAACCCTCCACAGTCGATCCAATGTCGACATCCAGATACTCCATGGCCTAGACTAGTCTCGTCAAGCACGACGTTGACAAAGTCCAGATGCCTTTTTTATAGGTCCCATGATAAAGTATTGTATCATGCTCATCTCTCTCCACCCCGTCGCAACTACACTATGCTGCGGAGTCTCGCAGTCTCTGCCGCTCCTCTTCTGTGAGTTGGTTGAACTCTTCCTCAAAGCCTGGTGTAGTAGAAGCGCGCTTGAAGAAGTCGACGAGGAAGCTCTGTGTCTCATCGTCGCGTTGGCGACCACCGCCTCCTGGCTCTTCTGCTGCAAAGGCCATTAGTTGCTCCTTGCTGAAACCGCTGCCGAGGTCGACAAATGGGTTGGGCTCGTCTTCCCATTCTCCATCGTCTGAGCCCTCGTCTGCAAGCTCGGCTGCGGCTGCTGCATCTAGATGTGCACCGGAAGCAGATTGGAGTTCCACTACGAGGACCTTGAGGATCTTGAGGGGTGCGGGCACTATGGTATACTTGTCAGGATCTGATTACTGTGTCAGTGCGTGGAAGGAAAGGGACGGGTTCGCGGCATTAAACACTCCCCACAACATGAAAAAGGTACAGATCAAAGACTGAGGAGATATTCATGCAACAGGAAAATACTCACTGGCTTTCGCGCGACTTCTAGTCATGATACGGCCATCATTATTCGGGATCAAGTCGCCCTGTACCTGGACTTGGGCGATCCGAGGATCTTTCAAATCGTACAGTTTTGAGAGAGCAATGACACTAGAGGGTAGTTAGCAACTGTTCGCAAGAGTAGGATTTGAAGGGAGAGAGGTGTTCAACTTGAGACGACCCATTTCCTGCACAATAACAAGTTGCTTTAGGATAAAGTAGGTGTTACACTTCGGAGTCACTGATACGTACTTTTGTCGGATTTCGTCATAGCCGGCGAAGTTGATCGAATTTTCGAGCCACTTGGCAAGCACGACTTGCAACCCATTCTCGCCTTCGATATCTTGGCTGGCTAAGAATTCCACCACCTCGGAAGCGTGGTTCAAGCTCAGGCGCGCAAACACAAGCGTCAAGCTTTGGATAAAATGCGCTTGATTTGCTTGCGCAAGACGCACTGCGACACTTCGCAGAAGCTGCTCGAGATAGGGACCAAGTCGCTCATGACCAGCCTTCTCTACTACCTCAGCGGCAAGAGCTCCGACCTCACCCGCAGCGTGATCACTGCATGAAGACAGGAGACGGGAGACGATAATGAGCGTGACCTCAAGACCTGCTTTGCCGGTGTCATCCCGCCACTCGAATAGTTGCTGGTGGTCGTGGGAGATGATGTTTTTCACCGCAGTTGTGGCAGACTTCAGCAGCTCCTCATCAGTAGATCCGAGAAGAAGTCGCGTGAGCTTAGGCATAGTCGTGGCAACGAAGCCAGCGGGGAGTGGCTCTGGTCCATGCTCAGCGAGCACAGCAAGGAGATCAGCGGCGAAGTTGCATAACGCATTCTCCTCCGTCAAGCTTCCAACGTCAAAAGCCCCTGTGAGCGACGGAACGACCCTTGCGCATAGTTGGATGTACGCGTCACCGCCCATTGATGCAATTATCTCTGTTACCTCCTCAAATGCCTCAACCACCAACATGGTCAGTTGGAAGTTGGCGGCTTGGTGGCTAGCGACTCGGAAGAGGGTATCGAGGCCGTTGTCCGTAATACATATCCGGGTATCGATGAGGATAGCGTCTCTGAGGGTCTCGACCAAAGTGATCATGAGATCATCGCCGTCGTTCAGTTCTGACATGTCTTGTGCGGCAAGGTAATTGCTGATAGCAACCATGATTGGGTTCTGCAGAGGCTGAGTGATCGAGTGTGGGAGCGCCTGGAGGTAATGTTGCAGAGCTCGGATGCAAGAGACCTGGACAACGTCGGATTCGTCAGACGGAATGGCCTGCAAATTTGCCTCGAGGAAGGACGTAGCAAGCTGCTGCAGAGCGTCTCCAGATGTTCTCGTGAGGCTTCCAGCCACCAGGTAGCCTCGTGCGCGAAGAAACGCGTCGGGCTGCTGCATGGCGTAGCGGATGAAATTAACATAGCCAGTTGCTGCCTCTGGACTAATTTGCTTGTCTACGTCCTGGAAGTCGCCCAGCAATTGGTTGAGTACGTATAGCGCCGCCTCTTCGGCTTTCCAGCCTTTTGACTCAGAGTAGAGCGCTCTTGTGTAAGTCAACAAGCCATTGACAGTAGGTTCTGTGAGCCATTCGCCAAGCTTGATAACAAGGTCGCCGCAAGCTGTCCGGGGTGTGTAGTTCGCTGTCACGCTCGTTTCCTCGCTCAAGAAGATGTTGACATCCACATCCCAGAGTCCCTCCTCTTCAGTTGTGATCTGCGCATAGGCCACGGCCAGCTTCATAACCTGTGTGACCCAAGACGTTTCGGGTGTCTGGTTCTGCAGCTCCTGTTCAAGCTGGGATCGGACTGGCGGCGCGCGAAGGCAAGCTTGCATGAAGTCGAGCTCCTCGAGGATGAGAAAGTCCAGGGTATAAGGCAGTCCGTCCGCGTCTTCCAGCCTACTTTGGCGGTCTTCTTGTATGTACATGAGAGAGTATGCCGGTTCGAGTAATGACAGTTCTTGCCAGACTGCCTGGAAGAGAACGATACTTTGCGGCGAAAGGATAGCGGGGAAGACGGAGCGTATGCGCATGAGAACCTGTGGGCTGTCAGCATTGAGAAAAGCGCTGCGCATAATAGTTTCTAACGTACCTTGACTACCTGGAGCTTCAGAGCAATCTGTCCCTTGTATAGTCTGGCGTTGGGCGCATCCTGATCTTCCTCATCGATTGAAGGCGGGTCCCGTAACCTCGTGTTCAAGACATTGACGAAGAAGGGCATCCAGTCCTTGAGTACCTCGTCGGCGAAGTTCTTCACCATAGACTTGTGGTCCTCCATGACCATCTCAAGTATGTTGAAGCAGCCGTGGAAGACCTTGCAGGCCAATGCCCTCATGGTGGGCTTCCTCTGGTCGTTGGTCGCCACATCGTAGAGGATCTTGATCATCTGCGGTGCCACGCTGAAGAAGGTGTTCTCATTGAAGGAATCCTCCACCAGCTCGCCGAGAACCCTGAGGGCGCCATGTAGTTGGCCTTCGGTCGCATTCGGTATCAAGGTGAGGAGGTTGTCGAGGAGTTCTGGCCATTCGATGGGGTAGTCGGCGGCTGCAATCTTGCTCACGACGAGGCCTGCGGCGGCCTTGAGCTTGCGGTCGAGCTGGTCGGAGGTGGCGAGCGCGAGAAGTTGTTGTCGTAATATAGCCTTGTTTTCGTCTGTGACCAAGACCTGTCCTTTCCATCCCTCGAGATTGTCACTCCACCCAGCCAAGACGAGGTTCTTCAGGTACAGCAGGGCAGCCTGGCGGATATTGAGGGGCACGCTGTCATGGCAGGATATGCCAATGAGGCCTAGCGGGAGCTCTTGGTGGCCATAAAGCGAGAGCAGCTGCTGCTCAGCCTGCTTGCGGGTGTCCTCCTGGGCGGTTTGGGTTGCTGAAAGCAGCTGGACTAGCTGGTCCTCCATAGTAGACGTGGGGCATGCGCGTATAGAGCTAGTCAGCACGTCTAGCGTTACCCAACACGGTTGGCGAGAGGGACTGTTCGACTGTTGACGCGTTTGTTGATGGTGTTGCTGGGCGATTGAGCTCGAGGAAAAAGAACGCGCCCGGAGATGCGGGGCAACTCCGTGAATCTCTGGGTAGTGGGGTGGCTAAGCGGCTGCTATAGCTGAAGCAATATTCCCACGACCGACTTGGGTGGGATGGCTAGAGTCGGACAGAGATATATAAGGCTGGCTATGGACGCTGGCTGATGTATAGTGAGGCCCGCCGACAACCAATTACTCTACTTCCTTCCCATGCCAGTCGCACAGGGCCATGGCTTCTTCCCGGATCGGTGGAAAACACGACAACTTCACCTTCCCTCACCCAAAAACCGTCAATCACATGTCACGCTGCTATCCTCAACAATGCCAGGGGCAGTCAACACGACATACGCACAACAGTTGGTATACCGGTCAGCCACTTTCCTACACTTGGACATCTTCGGCGCCTATCGATAGCCTAGCGGACTCGACACGCGACGAGACGCGTCTGCGCCATGCTCATCTCTAGGCACACAAGATCATGGTAATATATCGTTACGCTACCACTGCCTTGTGTAATCTGTAGTCACAGCATCGGCTGCGCTTGCAAGCCTAGCATAGTTACACCGCTTCCCTTCGCCTACCATGGCGCCAACCTACCTCGAAACCCTCGGCCACTTCACCACCTTCCTTACAGCTTATACCCACACGCTCCTCTACCTGCGCTCGCTCTACCCTCGCACCTCGTTCGTGCAATCGCGCTTCCACAACACTTCCGTCTACCAATCACGGCACCCGCTCGTCTGCGAATGGATAGCCGACGCAATCGCCGCCGTGCGCGAGGAGCTCTTGTCCGGCAGCGTCGCCAAGATTGGCATCGTGGTCTTCAGCTACGGGAGCGGTAGTAGCGATGAAGGTTCGGGCAGCGCAAAGATAATGGAGAGGTACATGTTCGATGTGAGCGGGTTCCCGTTTGTGGACAAGGCCGATCGCAATATGGAGATTGAGTGGGAACATGGAGCCACGCCTGAGGGACCGGATGATGAGGGGGAGGAGGGAGGGGGCATTATGCGGCGGAAAACAAAGGCGTTGGACGAAGACGTCGATGTTAATCTTTCGGAGCAGTTTCGTGCTGCGTTACTCGCACTGACGACACGCACTTCTGTTCTTGCGCCCTTGCCGCCCAACTGCTCTTTCAATATCAGCATGGAGCTCAAAGACGAAGGTGACGTCGACCCGCCCATCCGACACCCGCAGCCTTGGATACCGGTACAGCCCAGCTTGCAGAAAACCGGCAGGAAGGCCGCCATCCGCGACGAGTTTGAGGAAGAGGAGTTCGAGGCTGGCAGGCGGACAGACAAGGAAGGAGAGGACCTCGGCGGTACCAAGGTAACACCAATACGCAGCGTAGAAGCAGGAGTCTTTAGGTTTGAAACATGGATAGAAGAAGGCAAGGCCAAGTTTCAAAGTAGAGAGGGTGATAGCACCAAGACAAGTTTTGCAAGCTCTATATCATGAATCTAACGATGGTAACGATGGCAACAGCTCGTTTCGCTATACTATTAGACTAATCTACGTGGGGTATCGATGATTCCCGAACCTTTTGTGAGGGGAGCAATACATGGGAGCGCCATGTGTCCCAAGAACTCCAAAAACCCATGTCATGTCATAAACGGTGTGAAAAGAAGAGAAAGAATAGTCTAATGCCGCGCGCCACGCTGCCTCCTATCAGGCCGGACAGCAGGAGCAGGCCTATCCCGTTGCACTGCTGCCACTTGCTCCCTCAAAGCAGCCAGCCGAGCTTCAAGTGCCTGATACGCCTCTTCCCTTACCCTACGACCCTCATCGAGCTCGCGTAGATGCATGTGGACATTATCGAGCCTCATTTCAAGTCCTCGTCTGTGGTCGCCAATGGCATCGACGCCACGGGGGATGGCCTGGAAACGAGCCGGGTGATATGCTTGCTGGGCAGGATTATGGACTTGGGGCCCATCGCCACCATCCTGTCGAAATGGATTGCCGGGTAACAGGTTCAGAAGGGCGTCGAAAGCTCGCGGTCTAGCAAAGTTGGTTAAGCGGATGATATAGATAACAGCGTGCGCATGGTGGCGCCCAAGGACGATGGAAGACACCTGGATATACTTGCTGTGGTGGAATAACACCACCATAGTGACCCATGTGTCGGAAGGGGTAGATTGGCTGTACTGCACGCCCAAAGACGGGTACAGGAACGACTGCTGGGTAAGGGTGTACATACTGTGCTGGTGCTTGGAAGGGCGGGAGTGGAGGCGGGGCGACGTGAGGTTGTGCCGCATGTATCGGATGCATGACTGGAACTCTTCGCAGCTCCTGGCCGACCATGCGATATGGAAACGCTTGGGCGTCGACTCCGGCTTTACTTCTACGCGCGTCCTCTGCTTGCTTGACCCGATCCGACACCTTTATCATCAGATCCGCATCTGACAAGCTCGGGTTGTCCGCTCGGACTTTGGCCATGGCTTCATCGGCTGCTCGCTTGACCTCCTGTTCGTGCCGGTCTTCAATGTTCTCATGAAGAGGGCACTTGCCTGTCTGAGCCTCGCCGAAGTGGTTGTAATCAGTCACATTCGTTGAGCAGACGTAGCTGCAACAAGGTTAGCATATCCCCGCTTGCAGACTCGAATAGCTACCTACCATTGCACATTCCTACAGTGCGTGCATGTCATCTTGTTGCAGCCAAGTTCCTTGATGAATGGGTGCTTGCACTTGTTGCAATGCCGTATCAAAGCTGCCGACATGGCCTCTTCAACGATGTGACGCATCGTGATCTGGCTATCTTTCTTGCACTCCTCGCAGCTACGTGGGATGTGTGATTCCTTTCGGCAGAGTCGGCAGCTTGTCTTGCGACACTTCGCGCTTTGGCAGCGGAACTCCTTGTCGATCTCGACTGGGGGGCATTCCATTTTGAAATCGCAGAATGGGCACTCTGAGAGAAATTCTAGACCTGCCGCTTCGATATCCTCCATCTGCTGCATGTGTTCCAGTCGCTCGAATGTCTTATCGCTCAAAACCTTTTGCAGTTGTCTCCGCGAGAAAGTGCCGTTGCAGTCGTCTACTCCGAAACACGCGGGCCTGCAGCGAGACTGGCCCATTTGCGTCTCGATTTGTTGGCGTGGGCAGTCCTTGCAATAGAAGTGCACTGTATCGCCATTGCAACTAATCATGCGGTTGAGGGGCACCTCCTCGAAGCAGCATGCGCATTCGCCCATCTGCTTGTTCGCCTGCGCGTGTTGCAGGTTAGCCATCTCGGCTGATTCTGCTTCTTGGGCTTTGCGACGTTTTCCTAGCAACGGTTAGCTTGATGCGATGATCCTGAATCTGCTGGGAACTTGAGAGTGCGGATTGGAGTTTCTTGGCTCGATTTGATACTTCTCGGAGGTTGCAAGAGAACTTACCAGCCTCAACTTCGTTCTTTTTCTTTGCTGCGTGCAGTTCTTTGGGTAGTTGACTGCCTTTCTCGATCAACTGGGTTTCAATGCCGCGTTTGTTGCGAGATTTGCCGATCTTGGTAAACGTCCGAGCAACGAGTTCGTATTCGCGCACTTGCTTCTCGATTACACCGTAAGCTTTGTAGAGAGTCTTCTGGGCTTTGAGCACGTTTGTGAGGTGCCGGACTGGTACGCTGGGGAATTCGTCTTTGAGTAGCTCTGTTCTGCGGGGGCGGTGTTAGTATGATGCTCTTAAGAAAGGAGGCTGCGCAAAGCTGTTGCAATTACGCACGAAGCATAGCGGCATGTTGTCGCGATGCTGCTGGTCTTGCGCTGGCCAGTGGCTAGAATTACCATGACGAGCTTTCCACAATTCAATGTGTGATGGAAGTGCTTCAAGCTCTGTCTCGAAGTAGAATCGCGCCTCAAGATATACAAGGCTATGCATAGAAGTTGTAGCACAAGATGCACTCAAGTAACGGCAAAGGGGTAGATACTTACGCATCGTGTTCATAGCCGTCAATTTCTGGGTCACGTTCGCCCTTTTCGTAACTGTCCATTTCATGTTCAGCTTCGTCCTCCCACTTCCTTTTCTTGTTCTTCGTCGCCTCAGACTCTTTGGGATATGGCTCTCCCTCTAGAAGCTCGGTGAGGAGAACCTCGCATTGGGCCGTTGTCCGCGTAGCGTCTATCATCTTCTTTTGGATAAGCTTGAGCACATAATCGACCGAGATGTCAGGTAGCACGCTAAGGATCATCTGAAGGCATGCGGCTTCGGTAACCACTTGCAGATGCACACCCCATTCCGGAGCTTGACCATTTTGCTGAAGCGCGTCATCATCTACCTCAATAGGATCTGATGGCGGGACATCAATGTCCGGAATACCAGTCAAGTCGATCGTTTCGTGACCCTCTTCTTGATGCGGCTCGCGCAAATCTGCAACAGCATCAAAGAACTCGGGGTAGTCTTGCGCAAATTCCGCTGCAGACCGTTCGTCGAAAGCATCCAATTCGTCAGGGGTGAGGCCCTCCTCTTCGGTCTCGCTATCAGAAAGAAGGTCGACAACTTCATAGCCCTGAGGAGCGCCGCACGGAGCCATTGAGCACATGTGTCAGTTCCTAGCTATCTTCAGGGATGATTGAGGTCGGGGAGGCTTGGGGTGATGCGGAAGGTTGAGTTGACAGTATTGCAATGGCGGTGTATAGTTGCCAGGGCGGCGCCTAAACCAAGCGATTGCGGATTCTTGTGGAGGCTGCAGAGGGGCAACCAAGTAATAGACATTAATTTGTAATTATCGGAGCGTTTTGGTGAAAGGAAAGCCGGGCGAGAGACGACGTGTAGTGTGTTTGCGTGAAGTAGGCCAGCTCAATTCACTTGTGTGTAGCCTCGTCACTCACCCCACCGACTGTCAGCGGCCTCTCACAGCCGATGAGCACTAGATGTGCAAGAAAGAAAAAAGAAGAAGTGCAATTCTTGTGTAGCGCTGCAGGCTGCAGTGTTGTGTATGCCCCAGCGTGTAAGCTGGTGTGAGGTCGAGGTGCTATTGCGGATTAGACAGCGGGACGGGGAGTGGCACCACCGATCAGTACAATGAGAAAAACGAGGTAGTAGCGACGTGCCACAACAGCACGCATCAATCAACAGCCATAACAGTGCCGCCGATGCTCAGCGAAACAGAGAAGACATGTCGTCTTGAAGGGGTGCTACGCCGCCGATGGGGCGGAAGCGGGCGTCTCGCCCAGATCATGGTGCATCCCCGCCCCAGGGCTCCAGGGCTGGTTCCGCGGGCTAGGCCCAACTGCCGCTAACCAGACCCATTGTCACGAGCGTGCAGTTACGTCGCACGGAGCTGAGAAGAAGCAGCGTTGGTGAAATCAGTCCTGGTGGTGCTGTGGACGCATGTGCGAAGCCTTCGGGCACTAGCACGCTAACCTCTGCCTGGTCGCCTGGCTTCATGCAAGACATGAGGCTACTCGCGAATCGGACACCTGCACCTGACCACTGGTAAGCTGTGACATGCGCATTCGCTTTCCTACGGCACACGGCGGCCCGCGAACAGCATGATGTATGCTCGGAGTGTCTGTGTGGGGATACGGGGTCAGCTATAAGTTCGCACGGAGACCAAGACGGAATGGAGTCATGGAAACGCGGGGCGCTCTGGACTAGACAAAGAGCTGCAGATAACGACTTCCTCTTATTCCTTAGTACTCCGTCACGGGCGAACAAGATAGCCAATCTTTTCAACCTTGGACCCGCCGATTACTCTGTACAGTATCGTCTCTGCCTCAAGGCTGCATCGGGGCAGGACCGAATACACGCCTACGACGCCCTACGACAAGCGTTGCTTGACAAGTAGACACCAAAAGCTGGGCTGTTCAACTTTATAAAGGATCAAACTATTTCGCAGCCAGATCATCTATCGCGAAACAGCAATCATGGCTATCATCGACAACCTCCCCAAGGGCGACTCACCTTCCTTGGCACTCGTCCACCCCACAGAGGCGGAGAAGCAGATGCAGTTCAAACTCAATGGAGCTGAATGGTGTGGCGCTCTCAAACTGCCAGCTTACCTCCGCCGTGAAGCTACCCTTTCTCAAACCGAACTGACCCGTAACGGGGGCATCTCATACTGGATCCTTATTGACACCTCATTACCCAATAACCCATTGGACCCGAAATCAGAAACAAGGCTTCCGTTGGCCAGTTGCGAAACGTACCGAAAGAAGGCGCTCGTATGGCAGAATGGTTCCCTGAAGGAGGTCATCTGCCATGGCATTGGGAGCGTCTTTTGCGCGAACCATCTACGGAAACGAGGGTATGCACAGAGGATGATGACGGAGCTGGGCAAGGCTCTGAGAACCTATCAGACGGAAGAGGGATCGGAATGTCTATTCTCAGTACTCTACTCGGACATTGGCAAGGTGAGTAGTTCTCTCCATACAGACTGCGATCGACGGCTAACAGCGGTAGAAATTCTACAATAGCTTCGGTTGGGAGCCATTCACGTCCTCGCACGTCTCCATTCCAGGCACAGTTTCTCAAAACACGAGCAGCCTACCCACAGCGCGGCCACTACATGCAGAAGACTTGGAGGAGCTGTGCGAGATTGATGTAGCTGCTGTTCGCCGGAACCTGGAATCCCGGTCAAAGGATAGTAACACGGCGGTCGCTCTGATTCCTAACATCGAGACGATCCGATGGCATCATGCGCGTGAGGAGTTTGTTGGGAATGAGCTTCATGGTAAGATGCCGAAGATCAAGGGGGCTGTCGTCGGCACCGAGAAGGGCAAGCGCATTTGGTGCTACTGGACGCGCATGTGGTACAACCAGGACCCAGCTGAGGCAAAGGGCAATACACTCCACATCCTACGCCTAGTCATCGAGGACGGTGGCTGGGAGGGCTCTTCAAGCCATATGAATGGTGCAACTCAGGACCACAGTCACGATGCTGCTATCGCGGCCTTGATGGCCATGGCGCAGCGTGAGGCAGAGGAGTGGAAGATGGAGAATGTAGAGATGTGGGCGCCTACACCGACAGCGCTTGCAGCTGCGAAGAAGCTGGATCCAAATGCAAAGGTTATTGATAGGGATGTCGAGAGTATCGCGAGTCTGCGGTGGTACCCAGAGCACAAAGGCCCGGTCGCCGACAAGATTGACTGGATCGCGAATGAGAAGTATGCATGGTGCTGACGCATACAAGCAGTGTAGAGTGGATGCGCAAACACATATAGACTGGAAGCAGTCCAGGTAGTAATTCGATCATCGCAAATGGCGCGGTCAAAAGTCTAAAGGCCTTGTATTTGCCAGGCTCAGAGAATATGCACTCGGCAAAATAGGCACATGGTAGGTTGGCGGATACAATGCTATGAGCTGCTGAATTTGGTGTTTCTGTAGCCCATGGGCTAACGTGACGAACTTGCAGCCAAGGGGGGGGGTTTTGAAAGTCGAAATTTCTTCCTCAAGCGACTGGACAAGCCAGAAGCATCAATGAAAAAAACAAAAGGCCTGTCAGATTGCCATCAACGTCCTGCCTTCCAGAGTGACCGAAGTACACAGCCGGTTAGCTGAAGATCATCGCCACGCTTGCCGAAGCAAACGTAATAAGGCCTCACTCCGGGACATCGAGGCTGAAAGTCATCAACCAGGTTGGAGATTCTGTGGCTACTTAGAGTAACTCAGACAGGAGATGCATACTACAGAAATGATTCTATGAAGTCTGCGGCATTGTTAGTGATTGTAGAATGTAGGGGGTGGGAAAGACAAACATGGTCAACTGGTTTGTAAATGATGGTGAAGAGGAGGCTTTTATACCCAGTGCCCTGGACCGGGCGCGCTAGCCGCACAGACGTCTCACTGCAAGATTTTGCGGTGAACGGTGAAAATTTTGTGCCGAAGTTCTACCGGACCCGCAGTTGTGCCGGACTGCTGCCGATTTGCCGAGCACAACGCGTGCAAGGCTGCCATCCAATGTTCATGCAACGCGTCTGTTTGTATTGGTAGGCCAACCGTACACCCTCTGTATTTGCCAGCCATATGTCACGTCCAAAGGTCATCACTGATCATACATCAGAGTCTCGATAAGTTTATTCAAGACAAGCGGTTCTAAAGTTTACCTGGCGCATACGCATGGAGTAAAATCAGCCTACGTCACCGTCACAGTATACGCTGGAGATCTTCACGGTACTCTACCAGACTCAGCTCAACGACCATCACAAACTTCGCCGATACTCATCGCAGTGGATGTTTCGGCCTGCCTGGACCTGCTAGAAGCCCCGCTTTCATGTGAACGGGACTCTTGCGCGCACCGCGCATCGTGGGACGCTTTAACTTCTTTACAGAGTTCTTCTGATAGTGGAGCCTGGAGGACTTCGCGGTACTTTCACGAAGCCGGTCCGCTGGCCGACCCAATGTTGCCGAGGCTCTATCTCTTGGCCTCTGAGCGATGAGGGTTCATGTGTAGGTGGTGATGTATTTGTCGCGTCGCGTCGCGTCGCGGTCGCGTTGTTGCCAAGATTCGTCTCAAGCTGGTTGTCGTGTGCTATACAATGTGTGTAGGTAGATGCGCCGAGGTTCCAGACCACGGTCGCCTTGGCATTTTTCTATGAAGGGGACTACTCAGGTTCATTGGATGGCCTATTAGATCTGGCGGCTTCGATATCAGAGCCTGAGTGACTGCGCAACTTTTGGCAATGGGGATGATCGAGTATAGTGTCTTGAAAACATGCAGTCTTTACTTTAGCACTGTCCAAAGGGATAGCTATGCTCATGTGTATTTGCCCAGGACTAGTGTGCCACAGCTGTCATTAAAGATGAGTTCTAGGAGTACGGCCGCTAAGTAGAGTCGGTATGGTTTTCTATATGAACCCATTTCGCTGAGGCCATAGCGGAGCTGTCATCATATGTAGAGTTGGACAACTACAGTGCATGTGACCCTCATAGATTGTTAATGAACATATTTATGCGAGTATACCCGATTGTCATCATAATGGTGTAGGCTAGAGCTGCGCTCACTAGTTGAGTATGGGTAGGCTTAGGCAAATACAAGGACTTTATACCTTGCGCTCGTGAAGTTCGTTGTGAAAGATGTAACGATTCAACATATATACAAATATCTAGGCAGAGATTATAATCACTTCAGAAAAAAAATGCTACCTTCCTGCTCATTATCGTCAATCTGTCGATACTCGATGTTGTCAGTATAGGATAATTGAACGTGGGGGTATTTCATATTTCATCCATGACCACCAAACATTTCAGAAAATTCTGTCGCACCACACAATACAAGAAAACGAACAAAAACCCCATAGAGTCATGACTGAAACCGGGAATTATCTTTGACTCTAATTTCAGACATAAAAAGACATGGCGGTATGTGATGTTGCATTTCCGATGCCAGGTATTTGCAACGGGTTCTGCAGGACCTATGTTAACATATGAAAAACGAAGTTTCCCAACATCAGACCAGAAACGAGGGCGCCTGGCAACTTTATTCATTCTAGATACGTCTATCCAGCAACTCTACGTAACCAGGTATCCAGCTAGCACCAACTAGCAACATATTTGGGTCTGTCGAAACCTGGATTTCACGCCGGTTCCACGACAGAGACCAAACTGCGTATTTATGACAAGAAAGCCCACAGAGATACGCCACTTGGCTATTGCTGGCAGGACGGGCGGACGCGACTTTGCGCGTTGGTGCCGACATCGCCGTGGGATGCAGGAACAGAGGCATGGCGGGGTTCGTCATCGGTACATGGCGGGGCAGCGGAACAATTGCGGTTGCCCTCGACTAGAGAGCGGATGCACTTATTGTAGTTTCCCGGCGGGCATGAGTTTCGTGTGAAGTCGGGTGAAGGTAAGACGATAACATGCATCAATCTAGACCCCTCGTGCTCGACTTCTGGAATGTGACGGGGCGGATCCGGCGTCGATTGAGTCAACAGCGACTCCGGAGCTACTACAACATTTTTCCCCACGGGGACTACAACTTTACATCAACACACATTGATTCTGATACCTGTTTATTTCTTTTTGCGCATAACCATTGCATCAATCAAGCAACATGTCCTCACATACAGCGTCGCAGCGGTACCTGAGTACCCGGGGTGGATCCTACGATGTGAGTAGGGCCCGAGACAGACATGCGCTCGATTGCGTGCTAACGCCATATAGTTCTCCTTTGAGGAGGTCGTCCTTAAGGGTCTCGCAGCAGACGGCGGTCTCTTCATCCCCGAAGAAATCCCCACACTCCCCGACGAGTGGGCGTCCAAGTGGAAAGACCTCTCCTTCTCGGACCTCGCCTTCGAGATCTTCTCTCTCTACATCTCGCCGTCCGAGATCCCATCTGCAGACCTCAAGGACATCATCAACCGTAGCTATTCCACCTTCCGCGCAAAAGACGTCGCGCCGACCGTCACCCTCGACAAGGAAAAGAACATCCACTTGCTGGAGCTGTTCCATGGCCCTACATTCGCCTTCAAGGATGTCGCGCTACAATTCCTGGGCAATCTGTTCGAGTACTTCCTCGTCCGCAAGAACCAGGGCAAGACCAGCCGCGACAGGGAACACCTGACGGTCATTGGCGCAACAAGTGGTGATACCGGTTCGGCCGCCATCTACGGTTTGCGCGGAAAGAAGGATGTGTCCGTCTTTATTATGCACCCGCATGGCAAGGTCAGCCCGATCCAGGAAGCACAAATGACGACCGTCATGGACGCCAATGTGCACAACCTGGCTGTAGACGGCACCTTTGACGACTGCCAGGTATGTGCGTATAGACAGTATAGCGAGGCACGACTAATAGATTCCAGGACTTTGTAAAAGCCCTCTTCGCCGACCCAGAGATCAACAAGACGCACCGCCTCGCCGCCGTCAACTCCATCAACTGGGCCCGTATCCTTGCGCAGATCACTTACTACTTCTACTCTTACTTCGATCTCATCAAGAGCCCCTCCTTCCTCCCCGCCTCCACCGTCCGCTTCGTCGTGCCAACGGGTAACTTCGGCGATATTCTTGCTGGCTTCTTCGCGAAGCGCATGGGCCTGCCCGCGGAGAAGCTGGTCATAGCGACAAACGCGAACGACATCCTACACCGTTTCTGGGAAACTGGCAAGTACGAGAAGCACCCTGTGCACGGCAAAAAGGCCGAGGGCGGTATCCCAGAAGATGGTGCCAAGGCGCACGAGAGCGGAGTCAAGGAGACGCTGAGCCCGGCCATGGACATCTTGGTCTCTTCAAACTTTGAGCGCCTGCTGTGGTTCCTCTCATACGACGTGTACAGCACCAACTCAGATGCCGTCTCACAACGTCGGAGTCAAGCGGGCGACCACGTTAGGAATTGGCTTAATGAGCTGAAATCTGCAGGCGGCTTTGCTGTTGACAAGCAGATTCTGGACGCTGCCAAGTCTGACTTTGCCTCGTACCGTGTTAGCGATGACGAGACCATTGACACTATCAAATACGTCTTTGGCGCAGACTCATCGAAGAACTACATCCTCGACCCGCACTCCGCCATCGGTATCGCAGCAGCGCTCCGTTCAGTCGAAGTAGCGAAGCCTCCATCTGCGCATCACATCGCGCTTGCGACCGCCCACCCGGCCAAGTTCGCCAACGCGGTTGAGCTCGCCCTACCAGAACAAAAGGAGTACTTCTACGAGAAGGTATTACCAGTTGAGTTCAAGGGTCTTGAGGATAAGCCAAGGCGAGTCAGCCATGTGGCCAAGTCAGAAGGCTGGCAAGGCGTACGCAAGGTCGTCATTGCGGAAGTAGAGGCAGAGCGACAGGCTGCCGAGAAGAGCGTGTTGTAGAATTGACTTCAGATTTCAGGAGGTATCCGCTGGTGTTTTTGAGGGGTTAATAGACTAAAAGGGTAAGACTTTATGCCAATAGACTACTTAGTCTAGATTGATGCATCCTCACAAGGACCGACTTGACGTCTATGGTTCTGTCTTCTCTATGTCACCACAGGGTGGTCAGCCCAAAGTGTACTTCGGGAAGCAGAACCGTGCATTTCGATCACAACAGAGCCTGCTAGTGCAAATTAAGCGTTCGAATCGTGTCGTCAATTTCTCTTCTCTGTAGGCAGCGTGTCGTTCTGCCTCTACTGCCGCAATGCCGACCTTGCGTACGCCTTGCCAGCCTTCTGACTTGGCCACATGGCTGACTCGCCTTGATGACGGCTCCGCACATCTCTCGTTGAGCCAACGATGTAGCAGCCCAGCACAGTCACGCGTGATTCCTAACCACCATCTCACCTACTCCCCCCTCTCTCCCCCCATCTTCTCATCCCTCTCCCTAACCCCCTCCGTCTCAAACTCCAACCCAGCCCTCCGCCTCACAGCCCCAAAAACAGCACTACTATCGCACCTCCCCCCCCTCTCCTCCCCATACGCCCTTGCCTCCTCCGCAGCCTCAAGATATATCTCACCAATCCGCAACCTCATCCCCACCTCCCTCGCCAACCCCACCCCATGCCCTACATCCTTGATCCCGAGCTCCAACCCCGATGCAGGCGCTTGTCCCAGAGCAGGAAAGTAGGCACCTGACGACATGCGCCGCGACACACCGAGCGCATACGCGCCGAAATTCTCCTCTACAAGCGTCTCGAGGACAGGGGCCGGCAGCCCGGTTTTCTCGGCTAGCACGTGGGCTTCTGAGAGGAGCGTCATGAGGCCTGCGGTGATGAAGTTGCTTGTTGTTTTCAGTAGAAGCGCTTGAGACGGTGTGGCGCCAACGTGTATCACGCGCCGGGCGAGCACGTTGGTTAGGAAGGGGGATACGGTTTCGATGGCTGCGGGTGGGCCGGCGAGGGCCATGAGGAGGGTTCCGGATTGGGCGAGGGGTGTGGCGCCGAAGACGGGGGCGGCGATGTAGGAAGCGTTGTTTTGTGAGAGGGATGTTGCTATGGCTATTGTGGTGGAGGGATGGACGGTTGTAGTGTCTAGGATTATTTTTCCGGTGATGGGTCCGCTTTGCAGGATTGAGGTCGTTATGGTTTCCAGAACGGTGTCGTCACTGACCTGAACCTCTGGTCAGTTGAGTTGAGCATGTTGGGGTAAGTGGGGGCGAGGCGCATACAGAGATGAATATCACGTCGCTGGTCTGCACTAGATCTGCGATTGTTGCACAGGCTGTTGCTCCGAGCTCTTTCAACGGGTCGCCGCGAGATATTGTGCGGTTCCAGTATTTTAGTGGTGGGAGGGATCTGTCTTCTTGTCGTTGGATGTACTTCTGCATGTTGAGAGCCATGGCTAGACCCATCGACCCCAGACCTATCCAACCCAACCGTACATTCTCCGACGAACTCATCCTGCAAGAGGGCCAGAGGAGCAATTAGTTTGAGGAGCTCTACGTAGACCAGATCCGGATAAATACTGCGTCCATATGCGTAGAGTCGATGAAGTGACTCAAGTATACATGCACACGAATCGGTAATTGCAGCGCACTAGTGTGCATCAGGCAAGTGAGTAGGCCGGATATCGAAGGAGTTGATTCATAGACACGCGTATTCGAGTATGCCACGATTTGTAACAACTTCTCCATTTTCGGTCGAATAATAGGTAGTAATGCTGAAGATCCATGTACACCGAATATAAAGGTCAAACTCCGGGCTATGCTTATATCCAATAATATCTAAAATCGGGGCATTGCGACCCTCTGAGCAAAATAACAGCACTACTGCTAACTGTTCGTGATAGATCGAAGAGCCTACTCTTCGTCCTCGTCGTCGTCAACTACACGTCTCCGCTTTGTCCGACTAACCACGACCTCATCGTCATCATCGTCCGCTGCAGCAGCCCCGCCTCTCGCTCTCTTCGGGCTCAGGGCGATGCCCTCATCTGGATCATCATCGTCGTCGACAATCTCCGGTTCCTCGTCACTACCAGCGATAAAGTCATCGTCCTCGTCATAGTCATCCTCGCGATTCCTTCTAGGGCCACCGTAGTCTTCATCATCGCTCATGTCACGTCGCAGACCACTCTTCTTCTGCTGGTGTTTCCGGGGTGCGCGGTCCTCCAGTCCATCAATGTCGAGTCCACCTCCCGATGCGCGACCGCCACTGCGGCCCATGGTGCGGTTTGCGCGCTCTGCCTGGCGGGCTTCGTGCTTCTCGCGGGCGCGCAACTGTCGTTGCTTCTCTTTGAATGTGGCTTCCTCGCGCTGTCTACGGAGCTCGGGGTCTTCGTCTACGTTGATAAAAGAGATGGCTTGGTCGGCGTCGTCACGGCCCTTTGCGGCAACCTTGGCGAGGTCGTTTTGCAGCTTCTCGAGTGCGGCGTCTTTTGTATTTGCGGCAGGTACTACGTTCAGGGATGCTGTGAGCTTGTTGGTGACGCGCATCACATTAGCCTCCTCGTATGGTGCAACTAGATATGTGTAGCTCTCCTTCTTCGCGCTCGTCTTTGCGCCGGTTCTGTCCTCCTTGATTGCTGTCGGAGTGGGGATCTTGGGGTTTATCTGCGGTGGAGCGAGCGTGTTGGCATCAATGTCGAATTGCACAGTAGGGTCGCTAGCAAGCTGGAGAGTGAGGGAGCCGTCAGACCATCTCAGAATGCGAGCGTTGGACTGCAAGATGGCGTTGTTCGAGGGGGAGCGTCGCCACCGGACGGTGGTCATGGCAGTGTGGAAGGCAGAGAAGTGTTCCGACGCAGCGAGCTTGGAGTGGTGATCCGTGGTGGGTGGCTGGAATGTCTTGTGGTCAAAGGCCTTGTCCTCGAAAGACAGGAAGCGCGGGACTTTGAGGAGGTAGAGTTCGTTGTCGGTGGGCTCCGGGACTGAATGTCGCGCCAGGTCTGCGTCCATGTAGGCAAATGTCTGTTGCTCGACCTCCTCTATCGCTTCTGGTTGCCTGACGCGGTCTGCCCGTCCTTCATCGTCGCCAGAATCGAGCTCTGCATCGTCGAGCTTGCGCTGCTCACTAAGACACGTCAATTGGTTGTTGCATGGTTTCCTTAGTTGCGACATACGCTTGCGCATCTTCTCCGTTTCCATCTCCATTTGCATCTGCATCGTCGCCGCCGTCGCCAAATAGGTCATCTTCGTCTTCATTGAGACCATTCTCCTCGACGGTATTCAGCGGCGAGCCTCCCTCGGCATTTTCAGCAGAGGTCGCCTGGCCGTTGGCCTCGTTGTCGGAGAGGGTTGGGTCCTGGCCCGCGTCGGACATGCTCGCGATGGGCGGAGTTTGCAGTACTATTTGGTAATTCCAGAGACAGAGCCGAATGGAGACTAGAAACGCGACTCTGAAATATCTCGCACGCTATTCTGAATGTGATGGCGGAGTAAAGGCGCGCGCGACGTGAAAGCGTGGAACTCGACAGCTGCAATGATCAAAGTTCCGAGCACCGCCAGCCAGCACCTAGACAATGAATCGCGCGCTAGGCCCAATAGGCAGTAGCGCCCCGCCCCTTCTCGACGCAGCCCTTAGGGAGAGAGAGTGGACCCAAAAAGCTGCCCGCTTGAGACGTATCACCAACATCTTCCCCCTCAATCCTCTTGCATACCCTCGAAGCCGGTCCTCTCTAGGTGCATTAATCGCCTCCGCCTCGTATCTCGCCGCCCCCCGCACCCCATAGCCAGAAAAAGGGCAAATCATGGCCTCTTTCTTCGCAAACGTGTAAGTTGCTTGGCACATGCTCACACCCTTCCTCAAATGCTCGCCCTTCCCTCTTCAATCCACACCCCCAGTCGCCGTATGTTTCAGACAATGTGCTGCACGTCGTCTCACGATTTCACCTGGTGATATGCACGCTATCTCGGGGCCATTATTCCGTATTTCCGTCTTATAATTCCGCCAGAGTGCCCTAGGTTTTCCCTTCTAACAACTTCACCGATAGTCGCCAAGGATTGGCTGGTAGATCCAACAAGGGCCAGCAGCAACAGGGCAAAGGCGGCTCTCCATCACCAACCACACCATACGCGGCTTCGCCAACTTCTCAGCAACCCCAGAGCCAACCGCCCATGCCCAATTCTCCCGCTCTGTCGTCTAACATGTCGTTCGAAAGTCAGGGTGCGCCATCAGATGGGTCCGTGCCATCCGGCTCCCGCAGACCGCCTTTCTTCTTCCGCGAAGAGTACTCCAACTTGATTGTCAAGGGTAACTTTATGACTCTGGCTGCGAAGCCGAAGCTCGTTGAGGAGGGCGAATGGCTCGCACACCAAGGTATGCTTGAACACGTGTGGTAGTGGGTACGAATGACGCTAAGACATGTGACTAGTTGTCGAGCAGTACAGACTGCTAGAGCAAATGATTGAAATCATCAAAGTGGTTGATGACCGCACAGGCAAGCCCGTCTGTAACCCAGATGTCTGCCCAACCATGTCGGCCAGTGGCCACACATACACCTGGCTCGACAACAACAAGAAGCCCATCAAGATCCCCGCCATCCAGTATATCAACCTCGTGCAGAAGTGGATCGTGGGCAAGATCAACGACCCAAACATCTTCCCTACAGACACTACTGCCGTCTCCATTGGAGCTTCAACCTACGCTTCCGGGTCCATGACACCCACCTCAACGCCACAGCCTCTCGGTCCTACCAGCCTCAACCAGCCGGTATCGCAGCTCGCCGGGCGGGAGTGGCTCGGCAAGTCATCTGGCTTCCCCGAGACTTTCGAGGGCGACATCAAGAGTATCTACCGTCAGATGATGCGATGCTATGCACACATCTACCACGGCCACTGGCTGGACCCCTTCTGGAACGTGAGCGCATACAAGGAGCTCAACACTTGCTTCATTCATTTCATCAATGTCGGCAAGCTATTCAACCTCATTGGCGACAAGGAAATCGAGCCCATGCAGCCGCTGGTCGACCTCTGGGCTGAGAAGGGCCTGCTTCCACCTATCACCGCGGCCAAGGAAAACGCGCCACCTAAGAGTTCAGGCGGCCCTCCTGCGTCTTGAATATGATGCTGAGTGTTTTCAATCTGGTAACGACCACGGGCCCCATTTGATATGGTGCTCCCTATCCAGCAAGCTGTCAAATTTTGGTCTTGTACATGTAGCGCGATGGATTGAAAGGATGACTGGCGTTTTGGCATGTCTTACGATTTGCTTCATGTAGCTTTGGAATATCATAGAGCAATGAAACGTCTGATGACTACGTCAATCGTGTCCCATGGTCGTGTCACGCCAGTTTATCACAACACCAGCAGAATTATCAATAAAACAAGAGGCTCAAATTTGATATACCACGTAAAGTAACCAGAGAACTGATTTCCCAACGACCTGAAACGCAATGTCATAGCACTTCACACAAACTCCAATGGTGAAAAGAGAAGAGAAACCCCGTGTCTCCGCTCCACCATCCGATCTGATATTTGACACCGATGCAAATACATTTCATGGGTCCGTGGTTTTGTAGAGATCCGTCGTGGCTGGGCTCTGCCACTACAATCGGGGGCGCGCGTTCGTTATGAGATGCCTAGCTGTGGCATACGGTTGACATTTTCGTGACTCGCTACGTTGCAGTCCGCACTCGGCGAACTTACTGGTGACCGGCCTTACGGAGCGAGTTGCTCAACCACTCGAGACCCTCGTAGAGACCGTCACCAGACGTGGCGCAAGTCGACTGGATGTACTGCATGGGGTTAGCGGGTGCCCTCTCCAAAACCGGTTTCGCATGAAACATACCCAGGCACGTTGTCGGAGGCTGTGGAGACCGAGCTTGTCAGTAATCTCAGCGGCGTTCATGGCGTTCTGTTGTCGCATTGTTAGCAATGTGCACATGTGGCCGCGCATGTGCTGTGACTTACGGGCAAATCCTGCTTGTTGGCAAAGACCAGGAGAAGAGCATCCCGGAGCTCGTCCTCGTTCAGCATGCGCTGGAGCTCCTCACGCGCCTCGACAACACGGTCGCGATCGTTGCTGTCAACAACGAAGATGATACCCTGAGTGTTCTGGAAGTAATGCCTCCACAGAGGACGGATCTTGTCCTGACCGCCGACATCCCACACGGTGAACTGAATGTTCTTGTACTCGACAGTCTCGACGTTGAAACCTATTAGGGTAACGAATCAGCGCATTACCCTTGCACGACTACTCGTCTCCTTCAGTGCGACATACCGATGGTTGGGATGGTGGTGACGATTTCACCGAGCTTAAGCTTGTAGAGAATGGTCGTCTTTCCGGCGGCGTCGAGACCGACCATGAGAATGCGCATCTCCTTCTTTCCCCATAGCTTGTCGAAGAGCTTCGAGAATGTGAGACCCATGGCTGCGGTGGGTGCGTGTGGTAGTGTGAGGAGGAGGGTAAGTGGGAAGGCGGTGTATAGACTCTCGAACCTGCGACGCTAATTGTTAGAAGTGTGTTGAGAAGAGTGCCATGGCGTCATTGGCGGGCACTGCGTGAGACGGAGAGGGTGGTCTCGCTGGCGCAGGCATCTTGGACACCCGTTGCGGAGTCGAGTCGAGTCGCGGCCAGGTGGAAAGCTGGCCGCATGCCCGCCGCCACAGGGCCGACAAAGCAAGTACAGGAAAAAACAAGGCGACTTGGATTGACTTACGGATATGCTCAAGAGAGTCGGTGGTATTCGGGGATGGGGCGGGTGGATGTGGATGTACTCTAATTGATGCACAGGAAGGGCTGCGTTGAAGAGATGTGGTGGAAAGCGCGGCGAAGTCTGGGCACTGTTCGTAAGCTGGCAAGTGCCACCGACACGTGACAACTATCAGCGATCGCTTATCTGGTTTTGTTGAAGGAGTTGCGGTGAAGGACCACTGCGATCACCTTCTCCTTCACTTGCATCTGTTTTTATGCCAACTGCTTAGATCTTGACACGTTTTTGCTCTCCTGAATCTCCAGAGTGGAACCCAGGCAGCCATTGATGTTCGGTTGGGCGATCGGCTCAGCTGCCCCAGGATTGCGTGAGCTCCAGGACCCACAGCTATCCGCACTATTGACTGGGCAACCTGTGTTCTTCGACGTCTCGTGAAGCCGACGCGCGTGAAAAAAAAATAGAGAGGTGGATCTTGTTGTTTGCGCGTCCGCCATGGCATCCACATGTACCATCTTCAGGGCCGACTCTCGAAAAACTTATTTGCTCCTTTCCACTACGCCGAGGCATCACAAGACGTCGAAGAACACGGGTCAGTACGACTAGTCAAAGCGCGTCACCATATCACAAAGGCTTCAGGCTACCATGTTTTGCACACGGCAACTATGTAACATCAAACCGGCAGCGTTCTAATGCTGCCAGGCAGCCATTATTGACTCGAGTCATTCTGGATCTTCTCATCGCCCCCTTTGTCCCATCTCATAGTATGCACCATTTCCTCCACACTGCAGTTTAGCTCGACCTCGCAAGCGCACCTCAGCCTATACATCCATGGCCGCAGCAGAGCGAACGATCACTCGGAAACACAGCGAAAGACCTGCAACCCACAGACCGCTGCGAATAAGCGTGGGCGCCTGTGTCGAGGTAGTGATATAGGCCACCGTATAAGCAATCCGAATGGCAAGGAAAAACGCGACAAAAGTTTCGAGTTCTTCCTCCGCCATTCCAGCCATGTTACCCAGGACGACCGCTCCAATGAAGAGAGAAAGGCCCTGGTATGATTAGGCTGACGCATAAATGTACTTAGCCTGGTTGACACTCACCTCCATTCCGTTGGTATGACAGGCCTCCATACGCTCGTACATGGCATACGATTCTGCAGGAATACGCTGCTTCAACTGCGCTTTCATGTCGGTAGAACGTGGGTTGCGGTTGTCCCAGGTGAAAAGCATAGCCAAGCTGTGAGGCAAGAGTGAGACTGAGAAAATTATGACAAGATCAGTAACCTTGTATCGTCAGTGCTGAGCCAGATGTACACGTACGGATGAAGTAGACGGGAATGGCCAACACTGAGGCATTGTAGCCGTCAAGGGGCCACATGGTTTCCGTCTGGTTTCGATCAATTGTTGTGGTTGAGGTGAAGAGAGATTGAAGCTGTTGCAGGAAGCGCTTTCTCAAGTTGGCCGCGACAACGCAGTCGAATGAAGTCCAAATCCATTGCACTTGCCTCTTCAAAGAAAAGGCTCGTGCAGCCACGATTTTGTCACTTCTATCAGGAAGCGACGACCTGAGAGGTCGAAGGGGCTTGATGAGCACATCCTTGTCAACGGCCAATAGCCACCGATTCGTAGGAGAAGCGCTGGCTTTTCATCACCTGGAGGATTTCTTGCGTTTCGACTGCCGACCCTCCGACACGGCTTTGGTATCCCTCTTAGGTTTGGTACTCATTGTGCTTGGAGCACGCGGGAGGATTTCTTCAGAAACGGCCCACAGCTGAGCCTCATCAGTGACGGCGCATCCGGCAATCCCAGCCTATAATCCTCGCGCTCTAGGCGTGTATTTACAAGCCGTGAATTCGGCTACATGGCGAGCAGACAGTCGTACGCGTGCTCTCTATTCAGTCTGCGTAGAACACCATCACGGCCAAATTCACATACGCCACCGTCCCTTTGAGTGACATCAGCACTTCAGGAAGCGTCTCCAAATAGCCATCAGTCGACTCTGTATTCTACTGGAGAGGTTCGGAAAGCGTACAGGCTCATCCCGGGACAATGAGGGGCGTTCATTTTCCGTGGACGTCTCCTGTACCGCAGCCACCAGGGAGCACACCACGCTGGTGGACAGAATACTCAAGAGCTTCATGATGGGCTGAGACGCCGACATAGTTATATGACGTGCTAATGAACTGCCGAGGATGGCAATGACCTAGCGTGTTCTTCGAGATGTGCTCGTAGCTGCTTGCGATTGTACCCATGCAAAGTAGTCTCTGTACTTGATACGATAGAGCGAGATACCTTCAGCGCATCTGTTGCGTCTGTCTAAGCTCACGCACAATATCCTTCGTCGTAAGCAGACCACAACCCCGATTGGAAGGTTCAATCGGGCCTCGGAATCGGAGTTGAAAGTACGCCATCGCGGCTTCAGCCGTCGTTCAGTGCGCTCTCCCAACATCGAATAACTTCATTCGTCTACCATGAGCAGCATGGAGCGAAAAATCAAACGTCCTAGAACAGAGGTAGATCGAATGCAAACCAGAGAAGAACTAGGTCGGAGGTCAACAACATCGGTGTCGGTGCATGAATTCGCCGATGGCACTTGGTGATGGGAGTTGGTAAAACCGTTCACCTCGTCCTCAAGCGTTCGGGGCGTGAAGACAAGATAAGAAAATCAACATCCAGGCACGCCACATCTTTTTGTCTAGACCATACCCACATCGGAATTAGTCGCATCTAAAGCACACCCGCTTTCCGGTCGATTTGGTGGCTCTTAGCGTACCCGCTTCTGATGAGATGGAGATTGAGGCTCCACTTCTAGTCAGGCAACCTCGAACGGAGTCCGTTCCTAGTACAGCATCCCGTGACTTCGAGTGCAGAACGTGGGGCCTTTACGCATCGTTGGGAGGATACGTGTGGTGATTTGATGCTAATACACAATGATAGCGTCAGATGCATGACATCAGGAAGCATGGAGGCCAGACCGAAAGGCAACTAGGGCTTGGTTGTATGGAGCACTTCATGTGTATGGTAAGCCTTAACTCCGAAGAAGACAGCAACATAGCGCCATGGCATGGAGACTTTGACAATGGCTTCGTACACAGGGGACGCCGCCAAATCGAACATAAAAGGCGGCAGACTCCCAGATCAAAGGTCAAACACATCAAACATCGTCTCATCATCCAGCCACCACTACAACCCCCACAATGCCTAGCTCTTCTCAACAACCCCTTCGCCAATCTGGGATTTACCGCAATCTTCCAACCTTTGACTCCAGCGTGAAGGGTCTTAAGGCCATTGTGTGTGGTGCAACTGGCATCTCCGGTTTCAGCACGATACGCTCGCTACTCGACACGCCTGACCGCTGGTCCACCATCTACGCTCTCTCGCGCAGCCCCATTCCGGACCAGCTTCTCAGCTTCCTCAGCGATGAGCAACGCTCCCGCGTCAAGCATGTCTCCATCGACCTCAGCTCATCAGGCGAAGGCATTGCCAAGTCGCTGAAAGATGCAAAAGTGCAGGCCGACTACGTCTTCTACTATGCCTACCTCCCCCCTAAGACCGAAAAGAGCGCCATGGATCCCAGCACCGCTCAGGATCTCGTAGAAAGCAACGTACCGCCCTTCAAAAACTTCCTCGCTTCCCTTCCGCTAGCTAGCCTCAAGCCAAGACGCATCCTCCTACAAACCGGCGGAAAGAACTATGGCATGCACATCGGTCGCGTGCGTACTCCGCTCGTAGAATCGGACCCCCAGCCCAAGCACCTCAGCCCAAACTTCTACTACGACCAGGAAGACCTGCTACATAAGTTCTGTGCCGAGCATCCAGATACGGCCTGGAACATCGTCATGCCTGCTGCCGTCATCGGCGCAACACAATACGCATCCATGAACGGCTTCCTCTGCTTTGGCGCCTACGCCGCTGTGCAAGCGCACAGAGGCGAGCCCTTACGATTCAGCGGCAGCCTACACGAATGGCAATTCGAATACACACACTCGACTGCGCGCCTCTCAGGCTACCTAAGCGAATGGGCGGTCCTAGAAGATGCAGCCGCGAACCAGCGCTTCAACGCCCAGGACGGTGGCCTACTCAGCTGGGACAGGTTCTACAAGGAGCTCGGCCGCTGGTTCGGCGTCGACACGGTTCTCGGGCCCGAAGAAGACGAGTCCAAGTACGAGATTAGAAACATGGCTGGTGGGAAAGATGCTCCGCTGGGCTATGGACCCCCGCTGTCTCTCAAGATGGCACATCCGCTTTCTGCATGGATGAAGGACCCGTCAGTAGCGCAGGCTTGGAAGGAGATGATGGATGAGTCGAATGGCCGGTTGACAGAGAAAATCCTCGATGACCCGGACACGGTGGCCATGGGCGAATTCACGTTCACGGCTTTTGGCACACTGTCTATGAACAAGGTGAGGAGGTTTGGTTTCTCAGGCTTCGTAGATACCATTGAGAGTGTGTTCGAGATGTATCAGGAAATGGCCCAGTTGGGCATGCTGCCGCCTATGAAGGTGGATGCTGCGAGACCGCTTGTTTAGAGTACATGGTGTACCACATGGGGTCAAGTGTGGTTTCTACTTGCACCCTAAAAACGCTTCAATGCAATATTGTTTCTTACAAAAGCTGTTTTTCATATACTTTCGTTCATCGATACCTAACTTCGCAATGCATCTACATGAGATCCTTCGTCCTCTGCTCACTCTCCTTGATCCACTTATCCAGCAACTGCCTATTCCTCGGCTTGAATCCAACTTTGAAATACTTGGGTTCCAAAGTCAAACTCGTAGGAATGGCATTCGCATCTAAGCAATCCATGACCGGCTCGTCTTTCGGGTCGATAGGCGGCGTGAATTTGAACGCCGATACCAACCGAACGAATGCTGTGTACAGCTCCCGGTTCGCAAGATGCGAGCCAACGCACATGCGCGAACCAGCACCGTATCCGTAATGCGGTGTACCCGCACCATCGGGAACATCCAGATAGCGTTCCGGGTCGAATGTTTCGGGGTTCTTGAAGTGCTCAGCGTCGTAGTCGGCGGCGTAAGCATTCATATAGAACGTTGTACCTGCAGGGATATTGACACCGTTCCATTCAATATCCTTGATTGAGACACGCGGTAGGCAGATTGGGATGACAGTCCAGTACCGCAAAATTTCTTTGTAAAGCGCAGTGATGTATGGAACCTTTTCTTCGTGGAGACAACGCTCCCAGGCATCGTTGTAGGGGTAGACCTTCATAATCTCGTTGTACGCACGTTCTTGGATCTTCTGGCCGGCAGGTGTAGCGAGGTAAGCGATGCCCATGATGAGGTTGCCAGGGACGGTATCAAGGCCGGCGGAGACCATGGTGAGGCAAATGGATTTGATCTCGGCTTTTCGGTATCAGCAAATATATTGTAAGGAAACAGTGACAGACTCACCTCGGTTCAGCTTCGCGTCCGGGTCTTTCATTATGTTACCAGTAATGCATGGCTTGTCCGTACCCTTCTCAATCTTGTCTTGCAGTGTGTTCAGTAGTCGATCCATGTACACATCTCTCCGCTTTCGGAAGCTGACTGCCTCATTGCTTTGGCTGGGGAACAGTCGCAATAGGGGAACGTAATCTTGCCAGTTATTGCTTGTCGACCGGAAATTTCCAACGCCCCTCTCGACATCGACGATTTCCTTCAGCAGTGGCGCGTCCTTGTTCCCGTCAATGCGGTATCCGTAGTTCAGCGTCAAAGATGTGTTTAGAGCATAGCGCTGCCAGTAGGCTCGCGGGTCGAGATCAAGCTCCCCTCCCTTGCTGTCATGTAGAAGCTCCTTGATAGAGACGGTCGATTCAAGGTCGATGAGCGGCATGTATGACTGTACGGCAGGTCGGTTGAGTGCGGTCGCAGCAGCTTTACGGCGCGCTTTGCAGGACTCGTCCCATGGCGAAGTACCAATCGTGAAACCCTGAGAGGAGGAGACGACTTTGTGGAAGGTATGAAGCATAGGTCGCGATATCATAGCCGACTGGTTCGTGATCCACAGGTGACGAACGGAATCGAATGAGTTGGCAAACACGATTCTCTAGATACTAATCTCAGTCCCTTCTCTCCTAGGAAGAGTATATCAACATAAAGAACTTGTACTTACTCTGTTTCCCATCCTCACTTGGAAGACGGGGCCATACTTCTTCGCCCATCCCTGCGCTACCTTTGCATGATTTGTACCAAGCTCATACAAGCTGCCAAATAAAGGAAGTCCAGGAACTTCTGGTAGTCCCTTGATATGCGGTGTATCAGTTCCATACAGCACCTTCCACAAAAAGTATCCCAGCACGGCAATGCCGGCAATGTAGATGGGGATTGTCATGGTCGCGATCAAGCACACTGCTTGAGAAAGGCGACAAGGAATAGTAAAGAAGAGAACCAGGGGTGATTGTAAACGCAAGTCCAACCTTAAAAACTATCAGCAGCACTTATAATGTGGATTACGTCCGACGCAATGCGCTTTGTCTTGAATCGAGACTTTAGCTCGGCCGCGGCAGCCTCAGCATCATTAGTGACTGTTTGACTGGCCACGGTGTAGGCATTAGTTCCGATTGAATAGCCCCGTGCTGCGGGGGCTGTCGCGTCGGAAGCCACCATTGCACAGCACTTCACGCGCGGTACAATTCCGCCTCCAAACACCATGAGCATCTGCGGGGACGCGCAGTATGACGTGAGACCATCCGCTAACCATGTAAGGAATAGGGTGAGGGAAATGAGGAATGACCTTGGGCATGTGATTGTTGCCGATGTTTGCCTGGTTAATACATCGTAGTTGAACCAGTGGTGACAACTGAATTCTTCATCATGTCGATAGTTCAGGATCGCGTGCACGTGCAAGTTTCGCAGCGTCTGATGCACAAACCGAAGTCATTAGGGTATAGAATTAGAAATCACTAGACCTAGCCAGGGTATTCCTCAAAGATGTGCAGATGTTTCTCGGGTACAACTTATTGCTCGCGCACACTCGGATCATGATCCAGTGAGGTGGAGCAAGGCCACAGCGGAATATTTCCTTGGACGCGAGCTTCCAATGATTAGCGCAGAAAGTGCCGGATAAAAATACGCAACATTGTCAATGAACCAAACTCGCGAATAACTCGGGGGTGACATCAGGGTTTTTGGGTCGTAGTACTGCAGGCTGAGAAGGATACATGCAACAACCTCAGTTCCGCGAAGTACATGGATTCCATGACGCTCTACTTTATCTTAGCGTTTATTCAGGACGTCAGCGCCTCTATCGCTAGTTTTTAGGCAAAGCTCAACGTCAGAGCAGGCTCAATGCGGCCAACACACTCTCCAAAACCGACGAGAGCTTCTTCATCTGCGCCACATACACCCCGAATGGTGATCTCATCACCATCTTCAAGGAAGATCCTCTTTTCGCCACCCTCAAGAACGATCGCGTCTTTCCCGTTGTTACTTTGCTCTAGGAAACTCCCGTATTCGGCTGGAGTACTTCCACTAATGGTGCCAGAGCCCAGTAGGTCTCCGGGTTGGAAAGGACATCCAGTGATTGTGTGGTGTGCCAGCATTTGTGGGAATGACCATAGCAGGTTTCGCGCATTTACTCTGGATACAGTGGTTTTGTTTCCGAATGATGCTGGTAAGGGTCAGCACTTCATGTATTATGTAGGTGGATTAGGGGCATGTATACTTTTGATGTCGACTTCGAGGTTAATATCATACACTGTCTTTTCGTTCTTCTCTTTCAGGTAAGGCAGTACCTCTGAATCATTCTCGAGACCCTTCGTCTTGAACTGTTCCAGTGCATCTGCTAGTACAACCCACGTACTGATCGTTGTGCCAAAATTCTTTGCGTTGAAAGGTCCCAGTGGTACATATTCCCATGCTTGAATGTCCCTTGCCGACCAGTCGTTCATGAGTACCACACCAAATAGGTTTTCCTCTGCCTTTTCAATGGGTATTGGCACTCCTTGTTCGTTTGAGCCACATACGAATGCTCCGAGTTCCAATTCAATGTCTAGCTTCTTACAACGGCTGAAGGTAGGCACCTTCTCTTCCGCTGTGGGATTCAGTAATATTTGGCCGTTGGGCCGTCTGATTGGTGTTCCCGATGGTACGACTGAAGATGCTCGGCCATGGTAGCCGACTGGCAGGTGTTTGTAATTGGGCTGTAAAGCATTTTGAGGACCCCTGAATATGACACCGCAATTGTAGGCATGATTCATTCCCGCGAAGAAATCGGTATAGTCACCGATCTTGAAGGGGAGGTGGGGACGGATCTCTTTGAGTGGCAATAGGACCTGTTTTTGGAGAGCGGAGTTGTTCTTCAAGACGTCTGGATAGGTGGTATCCTTGGAGAAAACACTCTGAATATACTTGCGGACCACAGAATGAATGGGACGTCCGAGCGCAGCGAACGCATTCAGTGAGGGCTGTGAGAAGACGGCCTGATGGGGTTGTATGATGGAGAGTCCTGAGAAGCCATTGTTCGCTGCGAAAGCCTCGAGATCCAGGGCATGGTCTCCAATGGCAACTGCGACTCGTGGGGCGGTCGATGAAGCAGTCGAGATGATACCAAATGGAATGTTGGCTAGTGAGAAGTGTGAACCGCGAGGTATGCTGAACCAAGATCGCAGTGAAGCCATTGTGCTGTGTGGGTTGTGATGTCGTTGTCTTCTGGCGAAAGGTGGGATGATTGTATGTTGACGCAATGTGATTGCCGGCAAGCTCTAGCACTTCAATGCGCTACTCCCTTGATAGAACAAAGAAATCACGGTAGTTGACAGGCACGGAAATTCGGCTCCATAGTCACCCTCTCTTCGCGTTGTCGTGCTCTCAATGCGCCGACGGCTTGTGACGGAACAGGGATGGAAGCGGGTAGGCGGGCTCGGAAAGGTTCCGTCATTTGCCAGCGGACCAGGATGTTTGCTTCTCCACCTGTGGGGTAGGCCGACACGAACGCTCTCGATCATGCAACACTACTCCGCTTTGCTCTTGCGACGCGACAGACGACGGAATCTGAAGCCGCCCATTACCGCACTGCGCCTGAAAGCCATGGCCGAGGTGCACATGAATTATTCCCATTGCGACCCTGCGCTTCCACCACTTCCGTGGGGCCATTGCCGTACTTAGGTTCAACACGACCGTAGTGCCCAACTAGGTTGACGCATAGTGCTCTGCTTTCCGACAAAAAGGTACCAAGGGATCAAGCAGCATTTCAAGACATTCACCATGCCGTCTACGCAATTCTCTTTCAAAGAAAAGTACCGATACCAGAATGGCTTCAACTCCTATCACGAGTACAGGTGCCCGGTGCTGCTTCTGGCTGACCACAGCTAACAAAAACAGAACTGAAGCAGTAGAGGGCGCGCTCCCAATCGGCGCAAACTCGCCACAAAAGCCCCCATACGGCCTATACGCCGAGAAGCTCTCGGGAACCGCCTTCACAGCGCCCCGGCACGAGAACCAACAGTCATGGCTCTATCGCATCCTGCCATCGTGCGGCCACAGCAACTTTGAGCCTCGCGAATCGAAGACGTTCAACACAAACCCCGAGAACAAGCCATGGGAGCGGATACACTATATCCCAAACCAGCTTCGATGGGACCCCTTCGATCTTGATGAGACGGTAGACTGGGTGCACTCTCTTCATCTCGTGGCTGGTGCTGGTGATCCTACCATGAAGTCAGGTGTTGGATACTTTATATATGCGGCAGGAAAGGATATGGAAGCTAACGAGGCCTTCTACTCGGCTGACGGTGACTTTCTAATTGTCGCCCAGCACGGTGTACTTGACATCCAGACCGAGCTAGGCCGCCTCGTCGTGCGCCCAAACGAGATTTGTGTTATTCCGCGTGGTATCCGATACCGCGTTACGCTTCCTGAAGGCCCTGTGCGAGGCTACATCCTAGAGCTGTACCAGGGTCACTTTCAGCTCCCCGAGCTCGGGCCCATTGGCTCCAACTGCCTCGCCAACTCGCGAGACTTCCAAGCGCCAGTAGCCGACTTTGACGAAGACACAGAAACCGAATGGCAGGTTCTCGCAAAATTCGCTGGACATCTCTACGCCGCGAAGCAAAAGCACACGCCATTCGACGTGGTGGCATGGCATGGCCTTTACTATCCCTACAAGTACGACCTGGGACGCTTCAACACCATAGGCAGCATTTCATTTGATCATCCAGACCCCTCCATTTTCACTGTTCTCACGGCGCCATCGGATCACGTGGGAACTGCAATAGCAGACTTTGTCATCTTTCCACCTCGCTGGCTAGTGGCCGAAGGTACGTTCCGGCCACCATGGTATCATCGCAACACCATGTCCGAGTTCATGGGTCTTATCGGCGGCCAATACGACGCAAAAACTGGTGGAGGCTTCCAGCCCGCTGGTGCATCTCTGCACAATGTCATGTCTGGCCATGGACCTGACGCTGCGACTCACGAAAAGGCTTCGAATGCTGATTTGCAGCCCAACAAGGTGGGCGAAGGTAGCATGGCGTTCATGTTCGAAAGCTCTTTGATGATTGGCGTGACGGACTGGGGCCTCATCAAGTGCCAGAAGATACAAGAAGGTTACAATGCGGAGAGTTGGGAGCCGCTGAAGCCGCACTTCAAGAGCTCTGGCAGGAAAATTAGCAACGGAGTTTCACCGCTGGCGGCAGGATCCGAGGGCGATAAGGCGCAAGTGCCTCACTACACGTGAGTGAAACAGATGACTTGTTGTACTTGTAGCGGAAGGTTTGATAGGAATTATGGGTTACCTTCTGAATGGATACAGTAGTGCCGGTGAGACTCGGTGCTTATGAAGATACTTACTGCATCCGTCGCAAGAAGATGGCGCGTCGCGGGTGCTCAACAAGGTGGGTGCTGTCTCACACCCCGCCTCGGAAAGCGCTCAGCGTTGGAGTGGAGATTTGCGGTGTAATATTGAACACCTTATCCATGAATGGCATCAGACATTGGATAGACGTGATTTATATCTCGCACATACTTGGTTAGAAAAGTCCTTGTCATTGTTCTCGGGGGGCGACGTGTCTCTGGCCAGTCAATCTGCCGATGTGGAGCAAAAGTCCAAGGGTCCACTAGCGTTAACATCTGTTAGAGCGCGGGGCTATCTCTCCCACTTTTCTCCCCCTCGACGTTTGTTTCTTCATCCCCTCCCTTCTCTCTTTCCCTCCCTACCCTCTCTCTATACCCCCAATTCATCACACATTACCGTCATCATGTCTGCCCCCGCCCACAAGTTCAAGGTTGCCGACATCAGTCTTGCGGCGTTCGGTCGCCGCGAGATTGAGCTCGCCGAGAACGAGATGCCTGGTCTGATGGAGACTCGCCGCAAGTACGCGGACGACCAGCCATTGAAGGGCGCCCGCATTGCTGGATGTCTGCACATGAGTACGTCTTCCCTATATAGCAAACGGAGAGAAAGAAAGAAACGCCTGCTAACCCCCGCTACAGCCATCCAGACTGCCGTCCTCATCGAGACGCTCAAGTCCCTCGGTGCTGAGCTCACCTGGACTTCGTGCAACATCTTCTCCACCCAGGACCACGCTGCCGCCGCCATTGCCGCCGCTGGTGTCCCTGTCTTTGCCTGGAAGGGCGAGACCGAGGAGGAATACGAGTGGTGCCTTGAGCAGCAACTCACCGCTTTCAAGGACGGCAAGAGCCTGAACCTGATCCTCGACGACGGTGGTGACCTTACCGCCCTTGTCCACAAGAAGTACCCTGAGATGCTCAAGGACTGCTACGGTGTCTCCGAGGAGACCACCACTGGTGTCCACCACCTCTACCGTATGCTCAAGGGCAAGGGTCTCCTCGTCCCCGCCATCAATGTCAACGACTCCGTCACCAAGTCCAAGTTCGACAACCTTTACGGTTGCCGTGAGTCGCTTGTCGACGGTATCAAGCGTGCCACCGATGTCATGATTGCTGGCAAGGTCGCCGTTGTCGCCGGTTTCGGTGATGTCGGTAAGGGTTGCGCCCAGGCTCTCCACAGCATGGGTGCCCGCGTCATCGTCACTGAGATTGACCCCATCAACGCCCTCCAGGCTGCCGTTTCCGGCTTCCAGGTCACCACCATGGAGAAGGCCGCTCCTCAGGGTCAGATCTTCGTCACCACCACTGGTTGCCGTGACATCCTGACTGGCACCCACTTCGAGGCTATGCCTAACGACGCCATTGTCTGCAACATCGGTCACTTCGATATCGAAATCGACGTTGCGTGGCTCAAGAAGAACGCCCAGTCCGTCACCAGCATCAAGCCCCAGGTCGACCGCTACCTGATGAAGAACGGCCGCTACATCATCCTTCTCGCCGAGGGTCGTCTCGTTAACTTGGGATGCGCTACCGGTCACTCTTCCTTCGTCATGTCCTGCTCTTTCACCAACCAGGTCCTCGCTCAGATCATGCTTTACAAGGCCTCTGATGAGGCTTTTGGCAACAAGTACGTTGAGTTCGGCAAGACCGGCAAGCTGGATGTCGGTGTCTACGTTCTGCCCAAGATCCTCGACGAGCAAGTCGCTCTTCTCCACCTTGCCCACGTCAATGTCGAGCTCTCCAAGCTCAGCGATGTCCAGGCTGAGTACCTCGGTCTCCCAGTTGAGGGTCCTTTCAAGAGCGACATCTACCGTTACTAGATTTTTTACTGTCCAGCGTTTGGGAAGTTTCAACACGACGTTATGAACTGGGATGATACCACTTCGAAAAGTTATTTGTCTTCAACGGCATAGCATCGAGCCTGGGGCTCGACGGGGTTCGGTCGTTCAAAAGGCGTTGTTTGCATATCATCTACTTGACCCTTCAACCATGGTCAGGAAGAGGATGATACCCCCATGTAAGAGTGCGATATGGATGAGATAGACTGCGTTTCTACACGCAGCGAGAATAGTAACAGTCTGACCCTCAATTGGCAGACTTGAACAATGAACAGTAATGACGGGCCTCCATACCCGCCTTCGACAATCACTGTCTCCTCAAAGTACATGTGATGCGATATGCTGCTACCCGAACTGACTCTAGATACATGTCCAGCTTGGTCATGGGCTCCAAGCATGTGCATGAAGAACCCTTTGGGCCGTTTCTGACACATTGACATCTGCAGTGCCTGTCCCACATCAAACGCTGTCCATTATCGTCCGCCACTGGATCTGCTGGAAAGTGCGATTACGTCAATCGCAGCAGTATACCCTTTCACAACAGACGCATCCCACGTCTCAGGCCCAAAAAAGCTCCCACTAGAGGTATGTCTTGCCTCTTGCCGCATCGGGTCGGAAGCATGTACACACTTCCCGTTTCTACTGCATGCACGCCATGTTGGATACTTCCCGCTCTACATATGCCGTACATGTATGTATGTGTGTATGTATGTATCGGCCCGCTTTACATTCCCCCTTTTCTCATCTGCGGTATCAACGTGACGGCTGCTGCTTCCTCGTGCATGACTTCAGCTCCGAATCATGTTTTGCTGCTGTGCTGCTGTTCCATTGTTTGACCTTGTATGCAGACTATGACGGATTTCACCGTTACGACAGGGAAAAGGTGAGGTGCGAGGTGCTTTGACGTTTGATGCCGAAAGAACGAGATGTGACTAGGTAAGTATGTATGCATACACGAGAGTTTTCGCGGAGTGGGGTGGGTTAGTAGAAGTGATATCTTGCGAAAGCGTTAATAGAGCGATAAGTGCTGTTGGTGAGGATCGTAAGACCTCACACCAGAACATCCTGATTATCTATCTCATCGCCAAGTTCGACACCATTCAGATTCAAAGCAAAAAGGGTGTTTTTTTCTGCATGTCATACATACAACGACAACGACAACGACAACGACACCGTTAACGCCACCAATAATCCTTCCTTGCTCCGTCTTCAGCTTCGACCCGCCCCCATCCCCTCCCCTTTCTCATCCTTCTCCACACACGCACACGCACACGCACACATAGACACAGACAATGGTTCCACAACAAGCGCCACAATATGCACCTTTCCGCATCCTCAGCACACCGCATGGCAATACCTCTTACACACGACCATGCAAGGTACAGCGGAGTGAGAAGAAAAAGAAAACAAAATTTAAAAAAAATCGAGTCCAACGTTTCATGTGTCATGCGTTGCTCAGCCTCGAGCCTGTCGTGGTTCCAGATACCTGGTTTGAATTGAGACAAGACACCTGGTGGAGAACTCAACAGACCACGACAGATCTTGGTGTGCGTGTATGCGTGTATGCGTGTAGGTGTGTATGTGGGGGGTTGGGGATAGAGTGGGGGTGGGAATTCAATTGCGGAAGGTTTGTGACGCCACGAGACGAAGCAGTCGAATGTGTAGTGGAATGCGTGAAATGTAAATACACCCCTTCGTATGTGATGAGTTATAAGAAAAAAAGAGGATATTACAATTTATCACGGCCTTGAGAAACAAATGCGCCTCGGCTGCTGCTACTACTACTACTACTACTACTACTACTACTACTACTACTATACAAGGCATATGTACGACTTGTCGGTAGATGATTTGCAAATAAAAAAACAAACGATGTAGTGAGAACCCTATGATGCTGACGCTTGCTATGGGGAACGAGAACATCCACTACCATGTCTGGAAGTGGCAATGGCCCAATGTTGAGAGGTATCAAGAACAGTAGGAAACGATGAGTTGGCCGGTGCTTTTTTCATCGGCGGGTAGTGATGCCGCGTGTGAAACATCAAGGGAAAACAAGGAAACGCCACCATTATTACAACGGGAATGAACGCCGCATTTTAGCGAAGGCCGATGACGCTCTGGAAGGCTGTGTTAGTGCAGTTGAGAATCCCCGTGGTCAGAGCAAACATACCATTTCTAGAGTCCAGACCCTCCTTATCCACACCTTGAGTTTGCCCTCGACGCCTCTGACATTGTCAAGCTCCACACCCTCCCACCAGCAGCGACGGGCGGGCTTCCTCCAGAATAGGAGCAGCTTTTGCGCCATTCCGACAGCGTTGCTGTTAGCAAGGTCGTTGCCCTTGATGTCAGTCCTCAAACGCGCAAGGGCAATACTGCAGATGACAGCCTTATTGGGTTCGCCGGCACGGTGGCCCCAGCGGTCGTCGTGGTTAAAGCCGCTGAATCTTGTTAGTGGTTGATTGACATGGGCGCAATGAAGGTCTCACCCTGCAGTCAACATCTCGATTAGGTGCTGCTCGGTCGTTCCTGGTTCTTCGCTCTTCCTGAGTCCAGAGAAAATGCCGTCCTGTCTTAGCAATGCTTCACCCGCTGCGCGCTTGACCTCGATCATCTCAGGTTGGGTAATATCGCGGTGCGGTGGAATGGCATAAAAGTCCAGGTCCTCACGAAGTACAATTATACCAGCGCGGTCTTGTAGCATGTCCCTAGCGGAGCCATGCATGGGCTCAATTGGCACGGCCTCGGTAGGTGCCTCTGAGGCTGCCGTCGGGGAAGGAGGCGACGCGGGAATAGTCTGGGCTACGGTGCGGAAGAATTCCAGCATGTATTGCAGGGAGTTTGGGTCATACTGCGAAGGGTATATATTGTCAGATAAATATAATGCGGGGTTGGAGAGGTGGTATAGGATCTTGGCCACTGGGGCGGGAGGGGAGGAAGAAGAAACAGGGTTACCAACGTCGACTGGGTATACATCTCCTTCGTGGTAGGAGTTCATGTGGCCATCAGGAAGCAGGCCATTGGGGAAGAGGGAGAGGAGGACGAATTCAGGGAGGGTTAGAAGCTCGTCGCGCGACAGGGTGAATCGCGTGCCCCTGTATCCATGGTTAATTCCTAAATGTCTTGTGTGTTGGCAAAATGGCCATACCTCAATTCCAAAGTGATGTTCTCATCAGATCCACCGAGCGTGTTGATTGGCGGCCCGGCGCTCGTCTGCGAGACTTGAGTGATGATACTCGCGGGACCTCCTGCAGAAGCCATTACGTAGTTGAACGATTCGAGTGGGCTTGAGCCTTCACTGTAGGGTGGTGGTGGTTCTCCGTCGTCGATATGTTTGCTGCTGGCGTCTTTTATATCGTGCGGAAGCGCGGCTTTGGTGGCAGCTACAGCGGCGGCCGAAGAAGACGATTCGGTAAAGGCAGGCGCGGATGTAAATGCAGGCGGCGACTCGTCTTCTGCGGTTTCTCCGAGCTTGTGGCGGTCCTCAGCGTCGTCGGACGGAAAGAAGAGCGAGGAGAAGGGAGGTGGGTATGGCGATTCGCCGGCTGCAGTCGATGTTGGCGTGTTGTCGTCGTCGGGAGCGAATGAATAGCGTGACCGGGACGAAGTGCGGTCGCTGGGAGTCGGAGGCAAAGGAGTGACTACGGACAAGCCGTCTGTGCTAGAGGCGTGCGAACGAGACAAGGTGCCGGTAGCTGTGCGTATTGGACGGCACAGATGATGAGCTCGAAGGGGCAGGCGCGCTAGTAGGCGCTGTCAATTAAACCTGAGCGCGCGGGGACGACGAGACAACTACGCGCATCAAATCGTGCGAGGGAGGCGGTGGACGGGCTTGCGGCGAAGGTCAGGGCGGGGCAGGGCAGGGCAATGTTTGCTCGGCCTGATGTGTTATCGGGGGAGGTGGAGGAGCGTGTGGTGAGGTGGTTGTGCCTTGGACGCGGAGCCAGCCCTGGGTAATGAGTTCAGTCGTCCTCTTTGGGCCTAGCGTACTATCTAATCCTCCAGCGTTCCCCCAGCCAGGCGCACCTGCGAAACACCAAGACCACGTCGTCACATGTCAGTATCGCAACAGTCAAATCGCCAACCTCAATTGTAGATTTGAATTGGAATGTCGTTTCATCAGTCTACAATTGCCCGCTCATCCCCTCCCAGCCTAATGCTTCCGCACTACACCCGCCTCGTTTGCTTGTGCTGTGATACGCCGCTTGTAGTCCTTGACGGTTCCGTCAAAGTGCTCAATCGTTCCGTTGTCGCACACCCACAAGCTTGTGCAGACATTCTGCAGCATAGTAACGTCGTGACTAACCATCAACACACCACCCTGGAACGTCCTCAATGCATCCGAAAGCGCGTCCATGGCTTCGATGTCCAAGTGGTTGGAAGGCTCGTCAAGAACCAGAATGTGTGGGTTCTGCAGAGCCAAGCACGCGAATGCGACCCGCGACTTCTGACCTCCCGATAGCAGTGCCATCTTCTGCAGTCCCGTCATACCCGTGATACCAAAGGCACCAAGGTGACGACGGTACTCTTCGTCTGCCCTTCCGTGGTATTGTTTCGACATGAATCCCACGGCACTGTCATTCAGGTCCAACGCGTCTACATGGTGTTGTGCGAAGAAACCTACGCGCAGCCGCGGGTTTTGCGAAATGATACCAGTCGTTGGCGAGAGCGCGCCAATGAGCAGCTTCAGTGCAGTAGTCTTACCCGCACCATTAGGTCCAACGATACCGATACGGGAGTCGAGCTGCACATCCAAGTCTACGTTCTTCAACAGAATCTTGTCCGGGCTGTATCCGAATGTGACGCCACTCATCTGGATGATAGGAGGTGACATCTTCTCCACTTCTGGGAACTTGAAGTGCACCGAGTACTCTGCTTCTGGAGCTGTCAGCACAGGCATCTTCTCCAGCTTCTTGATTCTCGACTGAGCCTCAGAAGACTTGGCCGCATTGTATCGGAACTTGTCGATGAAGGCTTGTAGATGGGCACGCTCTGCCATTTGCTTCTCGTACTCGCGGGCTGCTGTCTTACGACGCTCTTCCTTGGTCGCGTAGAACGAGTCAAAGTTGCCACCCTTGTAGTAGTCTAGTCGCTCAGAGTGCTGATGAATAATGTCCGTGGCGACTTCGTTCAAGAAGGCTCTGTCGTGAGAGACGACGAGCACAGTGCTTGGATAGTCTTGCAGGTAGTTCGCCAAGAACGTGATCGAGGGGACGTCCAACATGTTCGAAGGTTCGTCGAGTAGCAACAAATCGGGTTCACAGAAGAGGGCACGGGCAAGCGCCAATCGCATTCTCCAACCTCCAGAGAATGTCTTTGTGGCAAACTGTTGTCGCTCTTGTGAGAAACCGAGACCAGCAAGAATACTGGCAGCCCTGGATTCTGCCTTGTCTGATTCCATCTCTGCAAGCTTGGAGTGGATATCGCTCAATGTCGTGTCCAGACCTTCACGCTGCGTGTCCAACCTCGCAGCGTCGGCAGAAGTATCTGCCATAGTGGCACGCTCTGCCTCGAGCTCGTTAAGCTCCTTGGAGATTTTCTACTGGGGTTAGTCTGTGTCTAGTCTCTTGAACATGCTCACCTACCTCTTGCTCTCTAAGAAGATGTTTGCGCCAGACATCGGCGTCCAAAACAGCCTGCAGTGCGGGTGTGTCATCTCCAGTAATCTACGCTAAAGGTTAGCCGGTACCACCTAGATAGACAACCAATTTGTCCTTACCTCTTGTTCCACGTGGAGAATAGAGATATGCGTGGGAATGGCCACCTCACGGCGAGCAAGTGCCCTCAGCAATGTAGATTTACCAATGCCATTTTGACCAACCAGACCATATCTCCGACCGTAAGCAAGCGTCAGGGAACTATCTGTTAGAATTCGGAGACCAGGCATAGAAATGTCAAAGCTGTCAATCTTGATGTCTTTGCTCTTGGTGTTAGCGTCACCCAGTTGCAGCGGGTTGACTGCCATGTAGAACTCTTCGTAGCTCTGTGCCTCGTTCGGCTCATTAAGAAGCTTAGATGCCTCGTATTCAACATTCTTGAACTCTTTGCGGTCCTGCTTGGCCCGTAGTTTACGTTCAGCCTTCTCAAGCTTCTTGCGGTCGACTCGGGACTCGACCTTACGGGTATTGGCAGACTCGAGATCGACTGCACCGCCCGCAAGGCCCATGGTAGAGGATATGTTCCTCGAAGACCCCACGTGGATGGCTTGGTCAAGTTTCTTGGCCGAGGGCGCCATCTGGCGACGCTCACCATCCGCGCCATTGGCTGAGTTCAACCGGGCAATGAACTTGTCAACAAGGTTTTGGATGCTTGCCTCGTTTTGGCTTGAGAGATCTCCGGAAGCCGATAAGAGCAATGCGCTCACAGTGGCCGCAGCTTCTTGGAGCGGTGAAGGGGCATTAGGGTCCGAATCGGACGTGAACTGGTTAGCGGCATGGGTGAGGTACCCCGCCGAGTACTCTGACAGTACGGGGTCAATGTTAGGGATCTGGGTTCTGATTTCGGACTCCATGGTCGGGGGTTGAATGGGAGATGCTGGATTGTGCGTTGTCCCACAGTGTCAACGTCGCCGACGGTCGATCGGACAGTGGCGTTATTGGAGAGGTCGGAGCGCGCAGGAACACGTCTTGCTATTGAGTGCTAGAAGAAAGTTGGCGGAACAGCGGGGCAGTAGGCGTTTCTGCTTATTGCGGTGCTACGGCAGTTTGTCCAAGGCGAAGAACAAATTGACGTGGGAAGCCGAATGTGGAGTCATGGTTTCTAGAAAGAGCGGGCGGCGGCCAATCAGGACGCGGGCGGCGGCTGCCTATCAGACATGACAACCCATTTCTGCATCTGTGGATTTGCGAGAGGCGGATCTGCACCACGCGTCTAGAGGCGCTCTAGCAGTGATGTGCTCCCAGGATTGTGCCGGTTACTCGCATCTCTGTGTTCCAGCGGGACAATACTCATCGCACAGTCTTGGGCCAGCAATGGGCAGCAAGCGACGAGAAGCGAGCAGCTCGCCCAGCCAACCTTCAGCCAGACAGGCGCCCGTATTGAGGGCCACCACGGCCCAAAAAGAGGGACACAAGGGTCTCGATAGTGTACAGAAAAAAAGCTTCTGGCTTATGTTCTGACTGACCATGGTTGCCAGCCTCCTAGGGTCGGGCACCAGCCCGCCTTGGCCATGGTACGCATCTATGCGATCCGATGATACTATCTGACTTCAACGACAAGGTACAGAACCACGGATGCCGGCATGCTGCCATGGTGGATATCACGCAGTACGCATATTACCGGAGCCGGCGCCTTGAGACGGAATTTGCTGGCAGCGGGCTCGAAGACGCCCATTTCCGTCGTATCCTCAACCCATGTTCCCGCTGCTCTTGTCTTCTCCGCTCTGCGGCTGACGTGCTGTGCGTTTCGGCTATCAAGGATGTCGACGAGGATGCATGCTCCATACGGAGCCGCTTCTTGCTCCGCGTGCGTTGATGGTCGATGTACCAAAGTCCTTGTGCCGTTGAGTCTACCGAAAGCTGGCGAGGTACATGCGATAGCTCCGTGGCTGGGGGTGCTAAGGCATATCTTTCGCTACCACCGATGGGCTACATAAGCCGGTTGACACTTGGGGACGCCGCGATCAGCAAACATCTCCACCAGGCTTGCAGGGATCTCTCCAGGTCGTTCAGCGGGCGGCTGCCAATCACCGTGTGTCGTGACGAGGGCCCGGGATGCTTTCTGGTACACTATATTTGGGTAGCTTCTGATGGGGAGGGGTTCTCTGTGCAATGTCCCTGATTCTTGCTGATGGTTACTCGGCGCTAAACTTGGTTCGACGGATTCGCGCAACGTGGTGATACTGGGCACCACAGCAGCATCTCACAGCCCGTGACCGACTTGTCGCGAACGAGCGCGCACCAAGTGGCCTGGGGTCTGTCGCATGGTGCGTCGATGCTCGCCCACGCATCGTGGAGCTATGACGGAGCAAAGTGAGGCATGGGGTCTGTGTCGCCTCCGTGTTATGTTTCGACATGCCGCTATCAGCCCTCGTCGGCGGCATCTCGCTAATCCCAATATGCGCTGGGTAGCCCTGTAGGTAGATCCCAGAAGCAACAAGCACTCGATTTCTTCCAGTTCAGTCTTCCGTCTGCTCCTCGTCGCGCTCCACCTCTTTGCTCCAGCCCGTCGTGGGACTTGTGCCGTCCTTCCTTTGCCTCGTGCTGTAGTGCATTCCGCTTCCCGCTCGCGATCCGTGGTTCCCAGGCACCTTGACATGCCATAATGCTCGACTTGTCGTCACAAGCGCCTCGACGAGTGAGCTTTCCCCGGCGGCCTGGTTCTCAACGAGAATGAAAACAGTTCCATCGGTAATTACTACCCTGCGTCTCTCCAACCCATAGTCTGTATAAAGACAGTACGCACTGCATGGCCCTTGTTTTGTTTTGATATGCCTCGACGCCTCGAATGCGTCTACATTGGAGCGCAGCTGCACATTCCCTGTCCCACGTCGACTTTTCCCATTTATAAGATGTCGTACTAGGCGCCATGACTGACGGATTCATGTGATACAGCTCTGTGCCACTGCCACTGTCGTTGGTACATCCGCGGTCGGTTTGTCGTTTGGACGGGAGACGCCCACCGACTCCTCCCACTCCAGCGAGAAAAGGGCGGCACCAGCACGCCATCTGGCTGCCAATTCCACGCCTACTGCTGTGCAGACGACCGCCATGGCCGCGACCGCGCCGTCTTTCAGCGGCCCTACGCCTGTTGCACCTGCCTCGCGTGCACCCATCGCGACCAGACCCACCCAGGATGCGCGCTCTCAGGGACGGATGATGAGGAGAATGACGAGCGAAGACGTGACGGCGCTGCGGTCGCCCAACGGCGTGAATGGCTATGCTCCTAGCGAGCAGTCCACCTCGGACGCCGACACGGCAAGATACCCCCCGACACGACGAGCCTCGTGGATGAAGCGGCTCTCTTCCATCTCAAACTCGTCGAGTCGCAATACCAGCCCGGCGCCTCTCTCCCCGGCCGTCTCGTATTCCAATGGATCAATGGCCTTCTCTCAGGATGGGTCAACCGCACCCATGTTCGGCAGACGCTCCGCCTCCCCAATGCCGCCAAACAAGCTGGTCAAGCGTTCCTCATCTGTGCGCGGACCCCGTGAAGCCTACAACCAAGGCGCAGCAGCTCTGCGACCGTCCTTTCGCCGACCAGCTACGAGTCATCAGCGCACCGCAACCCTGCAGGCCCATCAGCACCTCAACAACAGCCACGGGCGGCTCCAGAGGACTACCGAGGACCCCGCAAGCGAAGGGTCTGCGTATGCAACGAGCATCGACAGTGAGGTCGAGTATGCGCAGTTCTTCACGACCAAGATCACCAGGGAGCGCACACTGGCAAGAAAAAGAGGCTCAGCGGCACTGGTGGGCGGGTTCAGAAGGATATTCCCAGACGACAAGCACTTGCCCACGCTTGTGCTGGCCAAGTCGGTCAGAGCAGGCGCACCCGAACTGGACGACTCGACGAGCGAAGACAGCGGCAGCGTCTACTTTGTGAGTCGGCCGGACACCCCGCTCAGCATCGCCGTGTTTGGTACCAAAGAAAGCTCGCAACCTCGTGGCCGGCCCTCCGCAGATCAGCCCGACAATGCATCTCGACCCAAGCGCTCCTTCTCCATCACGGAATTCTTCTCGTCGTCCAAGAGGCAATTGGCAGCGAGAGCGTCGTCGAGACCCACCCTCTTGCGTCGGGCGAGCCAGCGGGTACACTCAGCACCTGTTCTCACTACCATGAACCGGCGACCCCACAGCACTTCATATGGAGGGTCCCGCCGCGATGTGACCGAGACAGCGCTTGCTGCTAGACGCGATATCGTCACGTCCGCCGGGCCCGCCGACGTGGGATGCGCACGCAATGGGCTCCAGGGCGGCTCTTCTTCGACGCCCTCGCCCACGCTGCCGGCTCGTCGTGCGAGTGCTGACACGGTTCCTGTCGAGGGCTTGGCGTCAATGCCACAGCTGCTCCATGGTGCCTCAGCCGCACCGGCCGCCAATCAGACGCCACCATCCCCTACTCTAGCGCCATCGGGCGTTCGGGCGTCGCGTCATTCCATGGCCCCCTCAGAACACGCCTCGACATTGGTCGGCTCATCTGATAATGAACTTCGCGGCTTAGGGTCCGGCGACGAAGACGACGCTGATGTCCAGAGCGAGACGCTGTATGATTCGCTGCACACTGGCGCAACCAGAAGCACGACGGGCGGCGCCCGTGGGCCTCGCATAGAGACGATATTTGACGAGTCACCCCCCTCCAAGGTCAAGGTCACTGCCTTGCGCGATCTCTTCCCGCCAGGGTCCTTCGGGGATCATCCCATCAATGGTGTCGCCGGCCACCAGAGCATCGCCGAGGAAGAAGAGAGCATCGCAACACCTGTGCGGACAGTGCACCTTGAGCGCTCGCTGCAGGAATCGCCCAACTACACCCGAACTCATAGCGCGCCGCTATTCCCCAACACCGTCTCGGCCTCTCCCCCGAGCATGCCCAAGCCGCTCTCGCTTGGCACTTTGGAATGGGACTCAAGACCCGGGAACGACGACGATAGCAGTAGGTGGTCACTAGAGGACGCTGATGCTGAAGACCCCTGGGTTGATCCTCCAACAGTCAATCACACGACGACGACCGTGTCGCTGCTCCCACAGAATGCGCGCCATCTCGCATCTGGCCCTACATCCAAGCCCACTACGCCACAGCATCTCACAGGAGAGCACGGCGATAGAGACACGCGCAGTAGCATCTTCGATTGGTCTGAGCAACAGGTTGCAGACAAGAATTCAGGCAGCTGCACACCGCCGCGCCCTCGGACAGTGCACGGCAAGAAAGATGCCGATCGCAGAGGCAGTCGTTCGGTTGGTCGACGGGTACCCAGCGGGTTACACGCCCGCAGCCAGAGTGTGCCCGTCGTTCCGGATTTGACTGGCAAGCGTAACACTGTCATCACAAACAAGTTTGGCACCTGGGGTGTTGGAAGCAAGGGTGTCACAGAAGATTGGAATGATGACTTTGACTTCACTGAGCTTCACGAGGATCCCATTGAAGAAGGGGACGCATCTCCCAGAGTGGACAGTGGTACATTAATGGTTGTACCAAAGAGCATACGAGAACAGCAGAACAACGTCCTAGCCAACATTGGTCTCCTGCGTGAGTGGGGGCTGTTGATTGAGGAACTCAAAGAGCACCGCTCACGAGCTCTGGCGCTTGGCATACTTGAGGGATCACAGTCGAGCACGTGGGAGGAGGTCGACGCTATGATAGACCTCGCAGATCAGGAGGCCGACCACCAGTGTGTTGGTCATGGCTCGCCGCCTTCCTCTCCTGGCTTCGACGACGATGCTTTTGATGAACCGCCTGCCAGCCCAAGCCAAGGGAGGGGGAGACGCACGTCAGGGACCCCAGATCGCGACATCAAGAAGAGTCCAATCCCATCACCGCACCCCAGGAAGTCAATCCTCCCGCCAAACCACGATATTTTTACACCGCAGTCTTCCCCAATTCCACCCAAATCCGTATTTGACATCGAACCTGCAACCCAGGACTCCAAGACTATTATCACAAGGCCGCGCAAAGACTCAGAAGCCAAAGCACGTTCCGTGATCGAAGCGTTGCAAAAGAGGCGGAGCACGTATGAGCCAATACTAGACACACCACCCACACCCTCGTCGAAGAAGGTTCCGTTCGATACCGCCACTCTGCGACGAATTGTGCCATACGTCAGTTCTTTGACGCGCAAAGTCAAAGATACCATTCGGGATGCGGAGGGCCTGTACTCAAGCCCCATCGCAAGTCCGATGCACGAGGACCCGCCACTCGACAAGGTCTTTCAGCAGGACGCAGATCTTGCGGCTCAAATGAAACTCATGACGGTGATGTAGGCTCACCGATATGACGAAGTGACGGAACTGCTACGAGCATGTTTAGGATGTTCATGATTCACTTGGTGCTGGCCACACTCATCAGGGCAAAAGTTTGGGCGGCGAAACAAAAGTTTCCTCTGGATATTTCCCTTTGGATCAGAGCATTCGAGCGATGATCGAGCCGCGCCGGCTCGATCAACCATTACCCTGTATTAATTTCGCTATCGTCGACTATCACTCCAGGCAAAGCACGGCATTTGAAGCGACACGGCGTTTGCGATTTCATTTTGCATAATTTGCAGCATATCCCAGTCAGGATACACGCGGAGTAAGAGGGGGCATCTGCCACGAAGAGTATGCATATATCATGCTCGTTTTTTTGTTTAATCGAAGATCACGGCGCATTAAGGACATGTTTCCTCTGGGTCCTTGAGCATATAATAGTCTCCTGGTGGGAAAGGTATGCCGCGCAGTTCGCGAGCCGCTTTCCTACATCTCTGCATCATGTACAAAAGCGGTTTGGGGTTTCTTTTGTTTTCCTTTCCAACGTTCTCGATCTTCGGCATCTTGAACCACAATGGAGTTGTCAAAAATCATAGCATTGATACACGACGGCCGCAACCTGTCTCTAGAGAGGCGAATACATGCACAAAATTCCAAACATATTTTACCAGATGGTCTTACTAAATTATCATTCCTTGTTCGTGATGCCTGTCGACCCCGGTGGAGACTGCGGGTCCAGGCCTTCGTGTCGTCCCTGGCAACAACAGACCCCATGTTTTCAGGCAGCCAGCGAGCCGAGCGTTGTTGTTACAAGACGTTGGTATCGGGGCGGTGACTCCATTCTCAACGAACTAATCCCATGGTGCAGATAATATTCTTGAAACTACCATAGCTTCCGAGCCGTTGTTGCAGAGCCAGCTACTGCAGATCCGTGACCGAGTCACACGCTACTGATGCGTGCTCGTGCATGGCATTTGATGAGCAAACTGCGCAAGTACCGCAACGAGGCGCAGTTTCTCAGGCGTGCATCCTGATCGCCTCTGCATTTTGACCGCGTTGGCGAGCCTGATCTTCGTACAGAAGTGCGCCGCTCGCATTCGGATCCACCCGAGCGGGAGAGAAGAGAGCGAAGATGCGCAGAGCGATCTTCAAGAACGCCCCGAGATGAAAAGAAAGGAGCTCACGCCGCTTACGCCGCTTCTAGAGCTCGCCCGTTGCTCTCATTTCCGCAGTGACATTATTTGAAGCTATCACGATAATGCAGCCAGCCAGGGAATTTCATGTCGCTTTCCAGTTGGAAATCCGACGCTACGTTCATTCTGGAAACGCACCATCTTCTGCACAGTCATTGTGGCTGCATATTCCGGTTTCTCTGAGATTTCTGGCTCACCAGGCACTGGAGAAAACCACTCCCGGCACTGAGTGCCGCCCATTGCTCGTCCGTTCCCGCGTAAGCGCAAATAAATGTCTTTTACTTGATAATAATCGCCTCGGCAGTGTACAGAGCCTCCACTACTTTGCTCCACCTCATGGCTCCGCTCATCATCACGACGTTGAGCTACCTGGCCGTTGGGACACGCAGCGCATGCACGGAATGGAAACATATGGGTCCAATGGCACCATGTTTCCGATTGCGCAATACTGTATTTGAGAATGCGATGGTTTGGCAATAGTCGAATCAAGTGACCCCGCCCTCATTCATCCGATCCGAAGTCGATGACGTTGAGCGTGTCTTGGAAGTTGCTGGCCAAGCGACACCAGGAAAGCGCGACAACGACCTAAGGGCAGAAGCAGGTGGCAACTTCTACCGTCGGAAGAGGGGCTATATGGGACTCTTCCTCCAGATTCTCTAGTCACAACTTTGCTAACAAGGAGACCGTTGTGGCATTGTAATCGAGAAAACACGACCTGACTCCACGGCTTCAGAGGACGAACGCGAATACTCTCTTTTCATTGACTGACCAACTCTATCTGTGCCTTACATAGCCGATCCAGTTCTGCAATCTTCGCTAACGCACGATCGATTGTCCTCTATACGAGCTGTAGCTGAACTTAGCCAATGTGCAAGCAATTCTCACGTCATTCAGATTGATCCGCAATGGCGCTGAGGCACTTGATGGCAGCAGGTCTGAGCGCGTCCTCCGTTATAGGATCGGCCAAAGCGCAAGTCACAGCATGCGAAAACCCAATCGCCCCACAGAGCGCTGCTCCTTCGGTCGCCCCGGGTTTCCATGTGGAGGTAGTGGCTAATGGGTTGAGGGATCCTCGTGGTATAATGTTCGATCGGGAAGGTGGGCTGCTAGTCGTAGAGCAGGGATATGGGGTCAGTAGGCTGAGTCTGACTGGGGATGGAGCGTGCGTTCAGGTTGAAGGAGATGTGCAAAGCGTGGTTGAAGATGATTCGGTGAGTTTTGACATCTTGCTGTGCTCCAGTAACCCAGTCATGACTGACGAGGCCAGTTAAACCACGGCATTGCCTTCTCGCAGGACGGCAACACCCTTTATGCCTCTTCCCACAGCAACGTCTACGCTTGGGAGTATGATGCCTCCCAGGGTCAGACTACTTCTGATGCTCGAGATGTTGTGGAAGGGATGGGGGACGATGAAGGTCACACCACACGTACTTTGCTCATGTCGCAAGTCGTGCCGGGTATGCTGCTCGTCTCTCGCGGTAGCGTAGGCAATATTGACCTGCAGACCTTGGATGTTACAACCGGGGTGTCTACGATCAAAGCATTCAACACAAGCAACATGACCAACTCAGCATATGATCATGCATCGAGCGGGTTGCTTCTCGGCTGGGGCCTTAGGAACTCGGTCGGTGTAGCTGAAGACCCTATATCAGGGGGAATCTACTCCGTCGAGAACAGCGTCGACAACATCATGCGAACCGGAGAACTCATCAAAGAGAACAACCCAGGTGAAGAGCTGAACTTCCATGGCTACCTCAATGGGTCTGAAAGCGAAGTGCAAGGGGGTAACTATGGTTACCCGTCCTGCTTTACTGCCTGGAACGTCTCGGAGATCCCAGACTATGATGGCATGGTCGGTGGACAGTTTGCCATCGGAGACCAGAACGCTACTGTCAACGACACATTCTGCCAGAACGATCGAATTGCTCCGAGGCTCTCCTTTCAAGCTCACATGGCTCCTCTCGACATCAAGTTCAACCCCAATGGCACTGCTGCATGGGTAACGATGCACGGCTCTTGGTAATATATGGATTCCTTAACTGTATCAATCGCTAACCCTATTGCAGGAACCGTGAGGACCCTGTAGGCTACAAGCTCAGTCTTGTGCCTTTTGACGGCAACGGTTCGCCTACTGCCCCATCAAACAGCACCACCGCGATCACTGATATAGTATCCAATCCTGATCTCTCCGCTTGCCCCGACTCCTGCTTCCGACCCGTTGGCCTTGCATGGGACTCTCAAGGTAGGCTTTTTATGAGCTCTGATTCAACTGGCGAAATCTATGTCGTCACAAGGGAGGACGGGAGTGGGGTTGCTGATGTGAGCCAAGTGGAAAACGATGGAGGTAGTGATGGAGAGTCACCAACCCCTACGGACTCTGGAGGTGAGCCTTCGCCAAGTGAGTCGGGAGGCGCCGAAAATAGATGGGCAGTGGGGAGCGGCATGTATTGGGTCGCCGGTGCTCTTGCAGTGCGTGCAATGGTTTAATGGTGACTTGAGCGGATCGTGCCGGACGTAGAAAGCATCAGAGGGGGATGTTCAGGTGCGCAATGTTTTCAATTTTTTAGCTTGCGTATATTTGCTCTACAATCCCGTTGATACGTGACATCCTATATATGCGCGGATACATACTATCTATAGGATAGTATGACGCGAGATCGAGCGTTGCAGTAGCCTATCAGATTTAAAGTCGTAACAACTTGTGAATTTCTTGCATCATAGCATGCATAGTTGCGACGTTGTTCTCTAGACTGGTAGGCAGCCCTAACTAACCGAGCGACATTGGTAACACCTTCTTGGTAGACCATGTGAAGGGTCAGCAATCGCAACCGCCACTACATCTAGTGTTCTCTTCATCCTCATTACCAGCATGACCTTCAGCCATGACTTCAGCACTGCACTCGTCTTTTTTCTATACACCTCCGCAATCGCAGTACTCTATTGGTCACTGCAGCCACCTGCAAACGCATCGTTCGGCAGTGCTTCTGTTTGCAGCTCTTGCTCCCACAGTTCTCAGCAGCTCCGTTGAAAGCACGAACGCTTGTCCGGTGACCATGTCTCCTGGCACCTTTTTGAACTTTTCAGAACGTTGATAGCTCGCGTGACTCTGGAAGACCGTTTGATGCAGTGGGTAGGGCAGTAAATTTGGGTGCAAGAAGTAGCGGTCGGCCTTCACGTCGTATCCGCAAAAGTCATCTACGGAACCTGGAGTCCACTGCCTTCACTGGCTATTAAAAAATAGAACCGTGCCTTCACCAGTGGCGATTCGGGGAGCCCTCTCCTCCCTATATCAGCCTCGCGCTCTTTCAGTCCTTCCTCCCTCTACAGATTCTCCACGCCCACCCTCCAAGCTTTCCGAACTGTTCAACACGTGGCTGCCACCAATCCTCGCCTTCTAAATCAACATGTCTCACTTAGAGGATCCATATAGTATGACTGCTTTCAATACGCTTCCCATCGAAGTATGCGCCTTGAACACACACGCATTAATCTTGCATTGACTCTTTTGATAGCTCAACAAGGCCATCGCTCATCAGCTTGACGAGGACAAGGACATCGCGGCTTTTAGCTTAATATGCCCCGCTACGAAACATGCCATCTACGCTGATCGTCTGTCGTTCTGGCGTAAAAGGTTCCGCGAAAAGTACGACTTTGTCGACGGCCCGTCCAACTCCCGGTTGCAGCGCATGTACCAGCGTCGGTCTAAGCTGCTTCGACGCGGCACTCGATATGATTTCTTTCGTGGCCATGGTAGTAGGGAGGCTCGCGTTGCGAGAATTCTCAAGGATTTGATCATCGGTATGTGTGGAACAATACAATTCAGAGTGTTTGTTGATAGCTACAGAATCCTTCCAAGGTACTACCGAGGTAGACGAGCATGGGCGTCTCCTTTGTAAGAACCAGACTCACCTTATCAAGTTCATTCTTGAATCGCGTCTCCTGAATAACGCCCGACGTGCTCCACATCCTGATCAGGGCGAGCCTGCGAACGTGGAAGCAACCCTCGCAGCCGTAAAGCTGATGTGCTCTCAGTTCGTCTTTAACCTCCACGGCCTAGAACATAACATCTTCGCCTTTGACGAGTCACAATATGCTGTCTACCAATCTTCTATCGTGGCACCGATCTTCACCAGCGACCACAAGGGCTTGAACCTGGAATGGATTCTACACAGCATGAACTTCTTCCGCCATCATATGATGAACGAAGAGGCTCAGACGCTCTTCGATAAGATCGACGAACTCGAGGCAACACACAAGCCTTCAGCATGGCGAGAGCCACTCCGTCAGGGCGCAAAGCCCCTGAGTAAGCACTGGAAGGGTACATACTCGTTTCTCGAGCATAGAGAGGTCAACCGGCTGCGAAGGCAGGGGCCGGGACAGGAGCTGTACTCTGACAAGAACATTGATGAAGGAAAGATTCAGGTATGATAAGTCTATGTGTATGTCTCCGCCGCTTGCTAACAACACCTAGTCTCTCAGGCTCAATTTTGCACAAGACGGCCGCCTCGCAGATGGCACTGAACTGAAGTGGCCGACCGTTTATGAGCAGCGACTAGGCTCTCTCCGCAACGATCCTGGAAAACAAGGCATCAAGACCCAAGGCCGCAATACACCGAAGGCAATAGAGAGCATTCAATTCAAAGGCCGCGGCGAAGATCTGGAGGACGATTACAAGGCTCTCGGTTGGCTCAACCCGCTGCCTCCTCAAGGCGGCATTCCTGGCTGGCAGCGCATCACCTTCATGAAACACTTTAGCGAGGACTACGACAATCCCGATCACGACAACCTCTGGGCGTATGAGGGCGCAGTACTTCCTGGTGGTCGCATCATCCTCGGTCGGTGGTGGTTCGCTTCGGACACCCACCAGCCTCATGTAAGTCATGACATGCCTCTTGGCTTTTTGGTTCTACTAACCTTCAGTAGGAAGAGTACAACGGACCCTTCATCCTATGGGCGGTTGATGAGCCCGAACTCGACGATACCGACAGCGACGACGACGACGACGACGACGAGGCAGACTCGAACGGCGAGTAGATTGCTGCTTGTGTCGCTTCGTCATGGATGATACAGTCTTTCGTAACATAGCTGCATCCGCCATTGCCCTCCGTAGCTTCGGTCGGATCTCACACATGGTTACCATTTCATTTGAACATTTGTCTTATCCCCTTCATAGCTGGCATATACAGACTGGGTATATGCACATGCCTATGATGGTTGGGGCTTTCTCTTCAAGGCACGTATGCCTCCATCTATCTACTTGGGCAGTTAGGCATTACATATCACGTCACACTCTAGCTTTCGCGAGTGGAAGCCGACACTGTCGGGTAGCACACACTCCCCCAATGGAAAAGTTTGCGTAGTCTATCATGATTGCTGGGTGTGTGATGTAAGGAGTGAGATGCTTTGAATAAGCATGAAAGCTTGTGGGGATATCTTCTTAAGAAATCACATGAAAGCTTGAAACCCTTCTTTTTGGTCATTTGTTTCTAGTATGGGAAAAGCTGATAAAACGAGTGTCGTCGTCACGAAGTTGAATTCAAGCAAACGTTCAAAGACATTGCGTGTAAAAAGGATAATAGTTTTGCCATTTCATATCTATATCGTGTCGTTGGATCGTTATTCATCATCGTCCACTGAGCCAGAAGACTCGAGTTGGTCCATCCATTATCCAAACAGCCAGCCGCTATCGCCCATCGTTCGTCCAACCAGAAGAAAATCAAAAGCAAAAAAAGGTGGGTGTAAAGGAAAGAAGGAATGGATGGGGGAAAACAGTATAGCAAACTTCAACTGAAAAAAAGCTAGTAAAGAAACAAAGACTTCATAATGACATTGACCTTTTCTCGCTCTCTCCAAGACGACAGAACAAAAGGTATGTAATAGCAATGTTTATAGCCCGTCAAAGCAACGCAGAAAAGAAACCCCGCCAGAAGAATGACAAAAGACTGAGAAAGCATCTAGTACCTCGCACCCATGGGTGGTGGCGGCATAGAGCTACCATAGGGACTGGGGTCCGCATAGGATGAAGAAGGGTAGGGCTGGTTGGCAGCTACAGGATATGCGTACGGATTAGCGCCTGGACCATTCATGTTTCCAAGAGCGTTCTGGCGGGCCTCTTTCTCTCGTCGTTCACGGAGCTTTCTCCTCTTGCGGCGGCGTGTCTCGAGTTCTTTTACGCTGTGGCGCTGCTCGTTCATTTCTTTCCATTCCGAGTAGGCTGACTTGATACCGAGGGCAGCGATACCCACGGCAGCAGCATCTTGGAGCATATTTTTGGATTTGCGTTTGCGCGCTTCTTCGGCCGTCATTTCGCCTTCGCTAACGAGCTTGCGACGGTTTTCCGAAGCCACCATAGAAGAGTATACACCGTGCGCCGCGTGAATGGTGGCGACAGTGGCCAAACCCGCAGTGAGGAGTTCCTTACCTCGAAGCTTTTTTCGCTTTTCCTCCATATCGGTGGACGACTCGGAATCGCTGTGGGCGTCCCATCGTCCCCGTTCTCCTCCACCTTGTGCTGCTAGAGCACCTGCGCCAGCCCCAGCGGGAGCGGCTAGTCTGCGATCTGGGTTAGTCCTGGAAGGGGCTTCGGAATACTGGTCGTCCATACCGCGGCCTCGGCTGTACGAGCGGCGGTTGCCCCTGCGTGATGGCACGTAGCTGTCGGAACTGGAGGAGCGGGATCGCTCGCGTCGGGAGCGGGACTTGGAGCGCACACGATCATACAGAGCCTTTCCTGCTGCGAGCACAGCACCGGTACCTGCTACCTTGGCGAGACCGTTTCCGCCCTCACTAGAGTGGGAGCGGGAGCGTCCACGAGAGCGAGAACGTCCGAAGATGGACCTGGACCGGGACCTGGCGCGAGAGCGGGAGCGGGAGCGAGACCGAGAGTCGTCACGGCCTGGAGCACGAGATCGCGAGCGGGAGCCGTTGGCTAGACGTGAAGCAACAAGACCACCCAAGGCGGCTTCGGCAACGTGCCTCTTCTCGTGCTTTTCTCCGCCGCGGTCGATGAGACCGTCGATGCCAGCAGCGCCGATAGCGGCAGTAGCAACACGCTGGCCCTTTGCACCGGTCCATGGACCGGCTTCCTTGCGGCTGCGGAAGGCTTCGACGGCACCGGCGACGAGAGCGGCTTTGGCGGCTTGCTCCCACTTCTCTTTGGCTCCTCCCCGGCTGCGGCTACGAGAGCGAGAGCCATAGCGGCTTCGGCTGCGACGGTCATCGTAGTAACCGCCGCCGTATCTGTCGCTGTCGTATCCGCGGTCGTCTCGATGGTAGCGGGAGCGGTCGCGTGAACGGGAGCGGGAGCGGCCAGTGACTGCGCCTATGATTCCTCCAAGGCCTGCTGACTCGCCAAAGCTTTTGACTTGGTCGACAATGGACTTGCGGCGGGAGGGCTTGGGGCGGTCCGAGTACTCAGTATATTCATCATAGTCGCGGTCACGGCCACGGTCGCGTCGAGGACGGCGGTCATAGTAGTCATCGTCGTCGTAGCCACGGGTCACAGAGCGGGTGCGACGAGGGGGCGCATACTCCTCACGGTACCTGGAATGCCTATACTCAGCGCCGGGCGGGAAGTCGCGGGGGATCTCTTCGATGCTGTCCTCGCGGGCTGCGGGGCGGTAGACAAGGTCGCGCACTGCCCCGCCTCCACGGCCGCCTCGCTCAATGTAGGTGGTTTCGGTGACATACTCGGGCTCCCGGTTGCGATGCCGAGATGGCGCGTAGCTGTACTCGGACATGATGTTGTTGCTCTGTACCCGCGATGGGCGAATGCTCTATATTTGTGTGTCTCTCAAGGGTCCCGCAGTGCGAGGGGTCGTATTGGATCCGGTTCTCTGCGCATGGCGTGTTAGTGCATGCACGCGCGAGGGATAGAAAAAATAAATGGAAGGGTCGGCGCGGCAGGCGTACCAAATAATGGTGTGGTCGGTATGGCGTCACTTGGCTATCAGCGCAAGTCTATACTATGTGGGCTGTCGCAACGAAGAATGAAGAGTGCCTGCGAAGTAACGGGACAAGGTGGGTAGGGGGGGGGGATGTGTCCGGTGTCGCAGGGCACTGGCAGGCAGTCGTATTTAACAGGTTCGCAGACGGCAAGCTCCAGTGATGATGACTGTCCGGTGGTCTTGGGCCCCAAGGATCTATGTCGGTGCAGGTGGGGTGGCGTAGAGATTACCGTTTGTTTGACGCTGGGGTGGTGGGCTTCGTCTTTAGTGCACAGGGCATGGCTATGACGTAAATCCGGGCTGCCTGTTGGGCTTTGCAGCCAAGGCCGAATCTTCTCTCAGCTGCTGCGCCCAACGAGAAGCGCCCTGGATGGGTTTGGGGCGAGGATCAAGGTCCCATGATTTGCTGCACTTTGCCTGACCGGATCTCTCAGACCGACGCACGCCTTGGAACCTTTTTCGCTGCGAACATGTTGGCCATCACAGCCCCCTCCGGCCGTCTCCGGACCAGCTTGACCGCCGGTGGCCTCTTTCGCCCATCTCACTACCTCTCGCCCGTTTGCTTTTGGTCGCACGTCTGCACCGTCTCACTTTTACATATCTCATTACTTCTCAGCCACAGTTCCAAGTTTCGGCGCTGCATGCTGCCAACTCAGCAGGCCAGGCTTGATGACGAAGCCTGGGGCCGACTGTGTAGGGGTTCTATGTACAGAACGCCACGTGAGGCGTTCCCCATTGGCCGATAGCCGTGGCAGCCCTTGAACTTCAGCGAACATGCGAGGATACACCTGTCAGGTCGTGGGCTGACATCTTGACATGGTCCAAACCATGCACAGCTGTTGCAAGGGACAGGTGATGCCTGATGAAAATTTGGTGCTGCCCGAAAACCGCCTCTTATTTCTTGTTTTACTTTGCATCCTGTGGGGTGATGTAGATGCGCTTCAAACCAGGAACGAATCGGTACTCATTCACTTTTTATTGCCGTCTGAGCGTACTGTAGGTAGTAGCCGTTAAACGTCATGCGGCTTTAAGATGTTCGCGCCTCTTGTCCTGTACGCCCGCCTCACCTTTTCAAAGGCCTTTTAGCTGCCTATACGTTCTCATCACCAAAAGAGCAAAGAAATACCAGATGTCTTTTTCGTACGGCTGAATCAAGTGTCTTCCTATACGTCCAATGACTATAGCGTCAACATATCTCATCCCTGTCAATCTGTCCCAGTCATCCCGCTAGACGTATATCAATTCATCGTCATCCACCCAATTTCCTACCTGCGCCTCTTCGCATCATAATAAGACCTCTCTCCCTCATCGCAGACGTCTTCCCCGGTCTCACCAAACAGCCTCTTCTGTCCTACATTCACCTTAGCCGTCATATCCCCCATCTGCCGCTCCAGATCCTTAGAAAATTCCTGTAACGCAGACGTGATGCCGAAGTACACCTTGCTACTCTCAGATACCACTTTCCACTTCTGATGGCCGGGCTGCGTATAGACAATCGCTCGGATCATAATGTACTCGTCTTGACGGTTGTGGTGGCGGCCAAGAGTGGTAGAGGCGGCTGCCAAACGATCGAATCGGTGGCGGCAGGTGAGGAGTGCGAAGCCGCCATGGTTGGGGTGAGCTGCTTCGTGGAGAGTGCCGATGTATTCTATTGTGCCATTAGTAAGGATGCGTCAGTGAGACGGGTAGAACGCCTGCAAAGAGCGACGTACCGAGAATCAACTCTTTGAGCTCCCGCTGCAGGTGCAACTCCTCGAGGCGGCTCATGTCGCTGTCATTATGTTTGCCCATCTTTGTGTATTCTTGTAGATATTGGTGGAAGATGCCCGAGTAGAAGCTTTGGTGAGTGAAGGTACTGTAGTGTGGTCAAGTCCATGCGAAGAAGGAGCTACCATGTTGTGGTTCAATGTTGGCACTCAGTGATGCGCCACGTGGTGAGGTACCGCGTTCACTTTCACGGTTAGCATGTGCTGCAAGAAGCTCACAGTGTACTCGGGAGAGGAAGTGTACGAAAATGCTCAATAGATGCGTACTGGAGTTACGGTGGACCAGATATATAACACAATCATGTGATAAAATCAATGGCTACATGTATGGTCTCGATGTAATCTACCCAATGTCGCAACCATACTCTTCATATGCCTACGAGCTCAGCTTGGCGGCTACATTGTCTTGCAAATGTATGCCGAACCTCATGACCATACTACGCTAGTAGCGTATCGATGGTGCCGACATGCACGTTAAGCCATGTTTGAGGTCTTTTTCCTCGCTGAAATTTCACCAAAACTTGCCTTTGGCCGCTTCGACAAGACGTCGAAGCCTGGGTGTGGCAGTGAGATGCGCCTTCCAGCAATACGTGCAGCATGTTACAGACAGTAGTCCAACAATAGTGACCATTTTTGACGTTACAGTACTTGAATGGTCCCCTGCTGCGGCTCGATGCATATGGTACAATCATGTATACATAGCATTTAGTCAAGTTTATACCTTGATCGCGTAGTTCTTGCGGTTGTCGCTCTCCACCGTCTTTACCGGCCTCTCCCTCTCCCATAATTTTATTCTTGACATGCGCTTCAGCATCCTTTCTTCCCTCTCTCTCGCTTCCTGTGCCTCTGTTTCTTCTGCACTTGCCTGGCCTGGCCGCACCACATCCTTGTACAATAGCTTCTTGACCTGCTCTCGCAGTTTCCTAGCGGCATTTCGTGCGTCATTACTGTCCATGCCTCCGTTGACCCTTGTCGCCTGAGCAACCTCTTCCTGCTTCTCTTTTTGGCCCCACGGCTCCAAGTCTGGGACCTCGGGCCAGACAAATGGCTGCTCCATCTCGACTGTCATGTACTTTTTCGACTCTGCACGGAACCAATGCCGTGGCTGCTCGCGCGTGTCCCGTACTGGCATTTGTTTCACGTAGGATCGGATATTGAAGCATTTGACGTTGTAGGCATGGAAGAGGTAGTCGCGGAGATCGTATTTTGAGAAGTCGAGCGGGACGAGGAAGCGGGCATGGTATGGGGAGAGCTTAGGCGTCCGGATAAGTGCGACTGTGAATTTGGGACTGGGATCAATTAGTATGTTTCCTCAAATACGCACTGGAGGTGGCATACAGGTAGATCTTCTTGCTGCCAAAGGCTATCAACTTCTTCGAGATGGGTACGGCGTCCATTGTGAATGGTGGCGACTATCATCCAGTTTCTAGGTCGGAAGGAGGGGCCAAAAAATTGCTCGGTGCCACGATTGAGGGGCGCACCGGTGCGACTTGGGGAAGTACAATGCGCGTTATGACGCCTCGTGTGTCGACTTCTAGTGACTTTTGGTGATGCCCAGAAAATAAATGGATCGGAGGGCCGACAGAACACCTCCGCGTCCGTGCACCTCCACTCCGCCTTTCAAGATACCCTCTCAGAGCCAGACTCGATAACCTTCAAACATCGCGAGACCGTGCTTTGCCCTTACCATGCTTCGACACGATCTTTGCTTGAATAAGCACAAACATACGAAACAGAATTGTGCTACGTATGCACAAATCACTCAGCAAAGCAATCATGCGCCCGCGCGAGTCGGGTAATTTGTTCTTGAACAGTTTCAACAATGGTGATTGTTCTTGCGGATTTGAGTATATTGACAGGTAAACGCTCATAAAGCCTGGCGTTCATCACGAGTGCATCTCGATGTGCATCTCGACGTGCTCCATTGTGTTCTCGCGCAACCACGTCCACCAAATGAGAGAAGCATTCTGCAATCATTGAACGATGACTAAACTTTGACATTACGCATAATTACTGCCCAGTCTTTGTAACTTCTCTAGTACCATTGATCTTTATCTTACTATCTGTTTCAAAGAAACTCTCCATCCTCACTACAGCAATATTGCAGTCGCCTCTCACTTCCCTCCACACTTCGGCTTGTGTGCACCGACTACTTGACTTTAGCTGCATTGTCTATTTACAGCCCCGACCTCATCCAGCTACTTCTCACAAAAGCCGCTACCGTGAGAAGTCACGATCCAGCTGCGTTTGCAGTGTCACAACGTCACCGCCCGTTTGCTCTTTCCAATCCGAGGTCGCCTTGTCCCATCCCCACAACAATCAACAAGAACCACATCATCTTCAACCTCGCATTCTGACTGACGGCAACTCTCTTCTGCTGAACCGAAGAATTGATTATAAGAGCAACAACTGATTGCAGTCATGAATACGCGAGGCACTGCACTCTCAATATCGGCACCAGATCAAAGCACGTTGAAGAAGCCGAACAAAATCATACCCGTTCCTCGCGAGTTCCGCCGCGCCTCTCATCTCACGGAGCAAAAGATGATCGTCAATGAGATCAAGATCAGCACAGGGTGTATTGTGATCCCGCAGTGGGACAAAGGAAGGGTCTACCAGTTTGGCATTATCGGGGCTGGCGCAGGGCTGGAGAAAGCTGTTCAACATATCAATCAGTGGATCTCAACAGCGCACGTAAAGTCGAAGGACTCCGCAGCTTGGCCAAGGACGCCTGCATTTGACACGAAAAAATGGTACTATGAGGAGATTGAAGGTCTGGAGCGTGAGCGCAAGCAAGTCTTCAAAAGTCCAGCACCTGAGGGTGAAACATCCCTACTAAAGGTAAGTCACTCCACATCCTGTTGTGATCCTGAACAATTCTGATAACAGCAGATTGTTGTCGATTGGCCAAATGAACTCACCAATGAGGGTATTTCTCCGCGAGACGTGTTCGACAACAAACTGGAGGCTCTTAACGCTATCAGAATGCAGAACGAAGTGCACATCTCTCTTCTAACAGCAGCCAGTGGTCTCTGGCAGATTGAAATCCAGGCTTCAGAAGTCCCGAACATCGAAGCGGCCGAAGTCCATCTCAAGACTATGATCGATATGGTAAAAGCCGAGGCAACAGGCCTTCAGAACACACTCAACGTGATCCTCGATGATAGAGAGGGCCTGGAAGTCGTTCTTGAAAAGGCTGACGCCTGGTGGCCGAACCAGCAAGATCCGGTCGTACCGCGCCTCCTTCCCAGCGGCATGATGGAGCTTCCCGGCAGTTTCCGGACAGAGACACTACACCATACGGAGTTATCAAAGATACAACACTCGTTCCAGCTCGCTCTTGAGGCTGTGAGACATAGGAAAGGCGCCTACGATATGGTCATCCGTCTGGGCTGTCTAGCAATGAGCTCCAATCAGATCAAAGATGACCAAGTCGGAAAGCAATACAAGAAAGAGGACTTTTTGAAGTCAGTCGACAGATCAGTTGAGCTGAATATTAAGAAATGGTGAGAGAGGATGACCCGAGCATAGGGGCACGGTACTGACTGCACAGGCTTGTCGAGGATGCTTTAGGCTTCCAATTATCGAGGGCACTATGTGCAGCCGAGGACCTCCTAGAGCCTACAAAGTCAGCCAGCTACTTTGGTGATATACCGGAATCATTGAACAAGACTCGCCCCATGTTGCGAGGGACTTGGGTATTCTGTGACCCCAGTGGTACCATTGCTCCGACCCGTGAGCCTACTCGCCACCCTGGAAGGCCCGTAGCTTCTAGCCAGAAGCCAGATCCCAAGCCTGTAGCAGCGTCGCCACCGAACCTAATCGTTGTTCAAATCGACTGGACTGATGATGAGGAGGGCATGTATGAAAAAACTCGTTCCAGATTCTATCGGCTAGAACAAGGCGCGGAAATTCCGAAGAAGCACATGGATATCAATTTGCTTGAACTGGGAGAGTATGTTTCAATCCATGCGCCATCAAATCTCTCATACTGACAGCAAACAGGAGTCGAGGATGGCACTTCGCGCTCGAATCTCTGATACCCGTAACCCCAAAGAGCATCTCCACAGTCTTGACTAGTTTCGCTGAGCAAGTGAAGATGAAGTCTGATTACGACCACCAGTCCGTTGAAAGCTTTGCTACATGGGAGAATACGCCGACCGCGAAGAACTATCTACGGACTGGTCGGCTAGACGCTATCTATTCTTTTGGCATCAGGAAGACGTGCTACAAGGTGGAGCTTACGCGCATGTGGTACCCAAAGCAACGCCTACCAACGTGGGGTCTTGCTGTCCGTCACATAGAATGGGCGACCCATCTTGCAGAGCTAGAGAGTCTTCTAGTTGGTCGCAAGGCTGATTGGGGTGATACCATCGCCACCTTTCTACCAGATGACGGGCAGTCTTTGTACACTGCGGCCGATGAGAAGGACTTTGGCATGAAGAATCTCAAGCTCAGCCCCAATGAGGAAGTACCACCTCCCCGGGATGGCATCCGCATCCTCATGGATAAACTGCTCCAGATCTCGGCCATCGTCAGTTCAGTCACAGACACGGCGGGAGGCGTTGGCATCTAAACAAGAAAACGGGACGGAGTGCGATCAGTAATGCATGGGAATTATTGGCATTAGGCGTCTCTTTGTTCTATTTTGAGAGTTTCAGCCTAACATAAGGAGGCATCAGAGCAGGCGTTGGGCACCTTTTCGACCTCGGACTTGTCCATGTCACTGGCCCGAAATCCTAACACTGATCTTGTATACCACATATTCCTAGTTTGCATGGCTCAAGGCGTGATCTTCCTCTCAACTATTGCCCATGTTCGAGCATGGTGTGGTCTGCTAGTCGTCGGTCGCATGTGTTTCACAGCTTGCTTTTTCAATGGGTATCCACCCTTCAGCTGCCCTGATCCTCGCCCTTGCCCTCTTGAGCATTCATGACCTTCAGGCGAATGACTTCCTCGACCACCCTAACGTTTTGCGCCTTGCCCTGCACTACACCCTCCAAGTCCTTCAAGCTGTCGCCTATGTCCTTGACCTTGCGCTCGTAAAAGTCCTTTGCTCCAGCAATATCCTTCTCGACGAAGAAGCCCGTGCCTACATCCACCAAGACGTGTTCGTGATCGGTGAGCTTTCCGGGCACGTACAACGAGGATGTCAAGGGAACGAGGAGCGGCTTGCTGGTTGTGGAAGGTGTGAGGCCGGTAGAGATGGAAGTCAGACAGTCCTTGAATTTTGATTGCGCGGTACGCAGCGATTGGAACGAGTTGGAGAGATGTGTGAGTTCGGCATCGAGTTGGGTCTTGAGTTCTTGGAGGCGGGGGACCGGGAGTGCTGTTATTTCGACTGCGCGTTGTTGTTAGCCGTGTCCCGCGAATGCAAGCTTATCGTGGAGGCTTACTTTGGCCGGGCTGACCGCCCTGCGCCTGGCCTTGCTTCGAGGCCATTGCGTGTTGTCTGGTGGTGTGTTAAGCTTCGAGGGTGCTGCTGCTAAGACGAAGGTAAACTTTAGATGGGAAGGTTTTGGCGGGGCGTGCTCGTGTGGGGTAACGTGAGAGCGTGTCAAGCTCTGGCACGCATGGGGGAACACGATGCCGTCACTTCTCTAGACGAACCAGCAATGTTTCGACTTTCCCGACCACCGCTCCTCGCCAACCTATCTGCGCGCGCATACTCGTCGGATGCGAATAGATACCATAAAGTGAAAGCTGTCGAGCATCTAGACAAGAAAAAGAGACTCAGCATACCCGATTTCGACCCCAAGATACCCGCCGTCTTCCAATGCGCCTTTGAAGATTGCCCAGCCATAAAGAAGTGGTTCTTAGCAATTAATTATCCTTACCGATACCCGCAAGAGCTGAATACCGCGTATTTTGAAGACCTTGCTGAGCAGACCGTGCCATTGGAAGTAACGCGACTGTCCGCCGACAATGCGCAAAATGAGACATTTGATCGCATTGAGGCGCCCTTCTCCCTGCTCCTAGCGCACATGAGCGCGACTGAGGAGCAGCAGACACGTCTATACCTCGCGCAACACCTGATAGAAGACCTTCCCGCCAAGTTAAAAGAAGACTTGCCCACGCCCTTGAACTTCCTTTCCCACTTGAAAGCCCAGGGCGACATCTACTCCTCGAGCCTTTGGATGGGCAGACCACCGACCCGCACCCCACTCCATCGCGACCCGAACCCGAACCTCTTCGTACAACTGGCGGGCAAAAAGACGGTCAGGATGATGAAGCCTGATGTGGGTAGAGGGGTTTTTGAGAGTGTGCGGAAACAATTACGTGGAACGGGGAGACATGCGAATATGAGGGGTGAAGAGATGATGAAGGGGCGTGAGATGGAAGCGCTAGAGTCTGCGGTGTGGGATGGGATTGGTGTCGAGGGAGCACAGGGGTGGGAGGCTACGCTGAGAAGCGGAGATGCATTGTACATTCCCCTGGGATGGTGGCATGCTGTTAGGGGTGTTGGGAAGGGCGTGAATGCTTCTGTAGGGTCGCTAATCTTGGGTCAAGTCTACATGCTAACTGTGAATGCTAGGTCAACTGGTGGTACCGCTGAAGACGACATTGACATGGTTTTCTCTGGTATCTCGGGCCTTGACTTGCGCCGCAACAAGGCTTAGAAGTCGTCTTGCCGCTCTTCTACTCGAACAGTAGCCTCGGACCCATCAATCCACGTCCCAATCGACCTCGTACCTGGCACAATCTCCACCTCACGCATAACACGCTCCATGCCTATCTCTGCCTCGCTGTCCTCCGAGTCCCAATCATCATCTACGATATCTGTAGCAGACTTGCGCACAGACATCCAGTCACCAGTCTCCCAGACCAATCTGCACTTTATAGGCTTGATGCCAAAGTGCTTGCCCACCACGCCAAGGGTGGTGTACGCAGTACTGCTCATCGGGATCTCAGTCTCGAATGCATCAGAAGGGGAATCAACATGGTAGAACTTGATGCGAAGCAAGCGAGCGGCGAGAGAATTCGGGTTGACAGCGTTGGCAGAACGCTGGATATCAGGTTCACCGTACTCTTCGCAAAGCCAATCGTACCTGGGATGGCTCTTCAAGATCTGGTCGCGCAGATTCTCGGGCGCAAATTGCACTTCCTTTGCTATCATGGACAGATAATACGATTCTGCGTTTAGTCGCTCTTTCTCGTTGATCGGGCTGTGGTTCAAGGTCTTGAGCTGCCCAAGTCGTGCTAGCGTAAGCATATAGCCGTCGTCGGCTGTCAAGGCACGGCCATCGGGTGCTTGCAGCGATCCGTAAAGCGGGTTATGCGAGACGCGTAGGCTCTGGAGTCCCGGGAAGACGTGTATGAGCTCTTCGATGAAGGACCACGTTGTGATTTCATTGAACGAGAGATCGACTTCTCGTACTGATTTCGGGAACGAGGGTGCTGATGCGCCGGCGCTGGCAATCTCGGAAATCTTGTTCGATTTTAGAATCAGTCGTTGGAGATTCGGTAGTTTTGCTAAGCACTCGATGGAAGAGAGGGAGGTGATGAGGTTGTCTTCTAGTGTTAGGTCGATGATTGTCGGGTTGGGTGTATGCGACGTTAATTCCGTATAGAGGTTGCTTGAGGCGGAGAACGTAGTGAGCGAAGGAAACAGATGAGTGAGCTCTGCGATATTAGCCCAGGAGATCAGTGTGTCTTCCAGCTTCAGAGACGTTATCCCTGTGAACGCCTTCTTGCATCTTTCTCGCTCAGCATCTGTAAGGCTCGTGTCGCGAAATCGAGTGCCACTATCCCCTTTTTAGTACACATCCCATATCACTGATATATCCAAGAGGGGAATACTTACTCCACCCTCAAACTCTTCAAGTCAGGTAACTGTTCACAAATCGCCGCCACCTCCCGCCACTCCTCGAACAGATTCCTGCTCAAATCGAGTTCAATGGCCTTGGGACACGCATCTCGCACATCATTCTTCTCACCACTCTTCATCCACCCCGTTCCCCGTGCTTCTGGACGCTGCATACATAACCCATCTAGAATAATAATCTTCAACTCCGACAGCTGAGCCAACTGCCGTCTGATCTTATCGAAACCAATCTCCTCAGCCGGCTTCCCGTTAAACAGCACAGGTTTGCGATCTTGTTTCTGCTGCTGTGGTGCTTGGTAATTAAACACAACCTCTACATCTGGGTCCTTGAATCCTTCTTTCCCATCATCATCTTCTTCTTCAGATGCATACTTTGCTTTGAGGGCTTGAACGAAGGAGCGCCCTGGATCTGGTTTGCGCGTTGGTCGGATGAAGGATGCGGAGGTGGGGGACGGGTTCACGCATGTGAAGTATTGCGTGCCTTGGTGAGAGCCCGAGTGCTTGCCGCGAGTGGGATCGTCCCATTCCACTCCTAGCCAGGAGCCGGTGGTTCCGGTTACGGGGCCGTGATAGCGGATGGTGCAGAGATGCGAGGAAAAGGAGAGACGTTTGCCTGGGTAGATGTCTGTTGTCATGGTTGCAATGTTATGCGTGGTGCCTGAGGTTGGGCCCTGATTGTTTCCGAGCTTCCTCCTCTTGTTGTGTAGTTATGAAGCCGTCTTTCTAGAATCAGTTTGTTTAGATGCCCGTTTCTTGAGTTCTCTGATTTGACATAATTCGGACATTTTTTTCGAGTTAGGACGTTGCAAGGTGAATGTACGGAGGCAGCCGCACACGTGATGCTGCAGGTGGAGCCTTAAAGCGTTAGCGCAGTACCTGATCGCCGCCTCTAGAAGTTCTGACTTGCGCATACATCACCGACGCGCCTCACTACACGTCAGTCTACGCCCCAGCAAGCACAATTCGCGTAAGAGAAACTATTCAGAACACCATACAGTTCTCTGAATTGATCAATAAGGTTCTAAGAGTAATTGAAGATGGATTATCAGGTACATTCTCTGTCGCAAAAAGTTAAGGGCAGCTGCTAACATTCACAGAATCGCGCAGGTTCCAAATTCGGCGGCGGTGGTGTCGCCTCACAGTCCGCGACAAATGCCGACCGCAGAGAGCGTCTCAAGAAGCTCGCGCTCGAGACGATCGACCTCGACAAGGACCCGTACTTCTTCAAGAACCACGTCGGTAGCTTCGAGTGCCGTCTTTGTTTGACAGTCCACCAGAACGATGGCTCATATCTCGCACATACACAAGGAAGGAAGCATCAAACAAATTTGGCGCGCCGTGCTGCAAAGGAGCAGCGAGAGGGAAAGAGGGACGATGTCGGTCAGCAAGGACTGCTTGCCGGAGTACTTCCCAAGAAGAACGTCATCAAGATCGGACGCCCCGGATACCGCATCACAAAAGTACGCGACCCGAACACGCGCCAGAATGGACTGCTGTTCCAGTTCCAATTTCCAGACCTCACACCCGGCATATCTCCCAAAGTCCGTATCATGAGCGCATACGAGCAGAGGGTGGAGGAGCCCGACCCAAACTACCAGTACCTCATTGTTGCAGGAGAACCTTACGAGACTGTCGCAGTCAAACTGCAGTCTCGCGACATCGACAGGAGAGAGGGAAAGTTCTGGTTCTGGTTCGATGAAGATGCCAAGGAATTCTGGTGCCAGATCCTTTTCAAGACTGAGCGTGACGAGCGCTTCAGCGCAGTTCCTGGTCTTGCGCCTGGTCGAAAATAAGGCGCTTGGAGGTTTAGCGCCTGCCCGGAGTTGCGACTGGAATATGTCTTGGTGTTCGAGAAAGTCTGATTCATAATTCAGGACGAGCGATTTCGAGTCTGACATCCGCGATAACCATTTGAAGCGATTGGGATTTTCAGGGCGTAATCACGGCGTTGAGCAGCGGGGAACAATGGCTTAATCATGGACTCAGTCGGTGTACGTAGTCCCAGACATGAGACGATCAATGTGAATCTGACATCAAAGAAGCCATGACAGAATTTTCTCTAATTCCCAGGTTTATGTTTCGTCACAGGCCAAAAGCATTTGCAAAAATGTCCTTCGATTCCTGCGAAGAAGGTCACGTTACGGGTGATGACACCGGAGATGTCCACTATTCAATACTAATGCTAGCATTCACCATGTGACAGTCGGGCTTTTCAAGGTGAGCATTGGCGTGCTAGATGCACTCCTATTCGTCACGAACTCTTATACAGTGTCCAGGTCTCAATCCAGCATGCTCGTTCAATATGGAGTGCTCACCCGGTCGCAGCGGCCCGTGCGCATTCCCTTCACGACGTCGGCTTCGATGGTCTGCAGCATCCACCGCACTTTCCTCTCACCGTCTTTCTTCGCTCCCGTTTTCAACCGTGTCTAATTCTCCATTCACCCGTCGATGTCTTGGCGTTGTCGTGACGTCTGATGTAATGGCATGAAACTGTCTGTTGGCATTGACATATTGATCCTTCTGGCATTCTCCCTGGTTTCGCTGGTCGAATGACGCGTTGCCCCCTGTTGTCCAACTCCAGCATGCAGAGCTAGGTCGCCACCGCGGGGAAGACGTTGCAGTCGCAAACAAACATGACCTTCTGCGTCTCTTTCCCGGTACGTTCCATCAAGGTATTCCATATCAAGGAAGGTGCAGCTTTGCTGGATCCCCGTCAATGTGCATACGGGTGTGCTGCAACGTGTCGCTTCAAGCAATGCTTGCAGATGACAGTCACTCAAGTGTTGTTCATCAACAGCAAGACTTGATGGCGTTTGTTTTTGGGGATCTGGCCTATCAGCACTTCTCACTAGCCGGGTTTGACACGACACAGACCGATGATAAGTTGGCAGAAAGAAACATATTGGGCAGGAGGGACTGTGTCGGAGATTCTTCGATCTACAGTCGCAACGCTTAGTCTAGCCCTGATCCCTACTGATGGCACGAAGCTGGCTGTTGCCATATTTGTACACGAGATCAACTGGCAAAACCCAATTCCTCGCCTATGTGCCGATGAAGGTGGTAAGAAAACTCACATTTTTTTCTGTCATCTGCGACGTGGTAACAGAGCTCAACATATTGTGAGCGGAGACGATAACCCTGCGAGCCCTATGCCTCACACCTTACCCGTAAGGACTAATGCACAGGTGAGCCTCGTTTAGGTCCCGTCGATTCAAGGGTGGCACTTGATGTCTAACCCAAGATGGCATGCATGAGTCCTACGTTCGAAATGAACAGTGTCGACAGCTATCACGTTCCTCCTCGAATACTTTCTCGGGTGTTCTGTTAGATCATCTGATACCATGGAGTGGATAAATACGATAACTGCCCCGGTCTTCCCAAGCCTTTGTGCAGCCAGTAGCACCTGACCGCCTCTTCCTCGAGGAAAAAGATGGATTTGATTTGCTGATTGGCTGCGAACACTTCATTCGTCGATGCAGCCTCGCCACGCTTCCCCACTCCAGAGTGGATCGCGGCACCGTTCGATGGTGGTTGACGCCTAGCTTGTTGCCATGACATGGATAGAACTAGACTGCAGGCCTGAAGGAAGGTCCGAAGAGGCTGACTTCCGTTCAAGGGTTGAGCATGCGCGGCCACTGTCTAGCAATTTGTCGGGAAGACGCCGAAACTACTAGCTTCTGCTATTATGCTCGTTTCAAAATCCGACGTGGACAATTCCGGAAGGATTGCAAGTATGGCGACAAAAGCACAAGCAGCAAGATCATCAAGGAATCTCCGATGCGGCAGTGTTACGCGAATGACTACATCTCAAAGTAGCATACTTCCATGTACTACTGGTGCTTCAAAGCCGTTTCTTTTTGCTTCGGTGTTCTAAAAGCCGACGAAGAAGAGATGTGCTTCACCGCTAAAGCTGTACAACCCCGCTGCACGCGGCTCCCATAGCAAAAGCCAAACAGAAGCCAAACCTAGGCTTAGCTCATGGGTTTCCATTCCGTGGTTGCGAGAACGGACACCCATCCAGTGTGTGCTCCTACCCATCCCATTCCATTCACTCGGAATCATGAAACGGGGTCTCGAAAACAAATTGATTGCATAGGATGTACGGCTGTAACCGCCGTACGCCGCGATCTCTAGTCTAGAGCCAACGTGGGACCAGTTTTGTGTCTGATCTCTCCCGATGTTGCGATCCAAGCCAGTGGATACAGCTGTCATATGATCAAGCAGCTGTCCTAGCCCAACCGTAGTGCCCCGCCAAGCGGTAGATGGGGCCTACAGCTTGAATTCCCATTCGAATGTTTCAACTAATCCCTGCAACATGTGCACTACAGATGTCATGACGGCGGTGTACGGGTTTAGTGGCACGGTAGTCGATATGGCGGAATGGGCCAACACTGGTAGGGTGGTAGACAGGTAAAGGAACTGTGGCTGTTACCCCCCCTCGGCACCCGAAAAGGCATCGCAGACGTGGCAGTCGAGGACCATAGAGAAAGGATACCATGTTCCACTCATGTGGTAGTCCCGATTCACGAATGGGACGGATATAAGCGACGGCACGCTCTGGGCAAATCACTCTACAACGAAGACTAAGCAGCAGCCGCATAACTCTGCTATATTGTTTCTCCAGACCCCACTGAGGAGGACCGAGTTCGGATGCAAGCACGCATCAACAGACAAAGAATGGTAACGTTTCTAAATTAGTGGCTAGACCCTGCAGGCAGAGGAGGCAGATGACAAAGTTCGGCCTCAGGGTCTAAGACATTGACTATTGTGGCACAGCCTCCCGGAAACGCGTCAAAAGACTGAGACGCGACAGCCAGCGCGCTGTCCGGGCGAGGATGCCGAAGCGTGTGCCGGCATAGTCCATGTCTTTGGGTGCGGTGCACGGGTGAGATGATCTCTAAAGAATTTTGTATTGTTACTTCGCGGGGTTTCAGACCATATGGTCGTCAAACGCACGGACGGAGTTGGCTGTCGAAAGCGCTTGACCTGGTGGAGAAGCTTGGAGAGCGGACATGGCGTTTCCAGGCCCGCTAAGACAGTGGCGCGAGTTGCGGAAGGGATGTGAGATACTGGCAAGGTATCACGGTGGGGATCGGTTACAGCACGGGCAGAAGCCAAGGATAGTCAACAGCGCCCTTGTTCGGCGGGGAGCGGGTCGCTTTGTGGAACAGATCGCCAACTCTCAAAAGTGTCTTTTCTGGCCATGCGGAATGGGGACTACTATCAGGAATGCGTCCCAGCGTTGTAAGTGGATGCTTGGGCCAAACGGCAGGAAAGAAACCCGGAGTCGTGGAATCGCTTCGAGCATGCAGCTGGGTGGCTGTTCATAGGCCCGCGAAGACCGACGGAGGCGCTACGAGAGTAGACGACGCCTTTAGCTAGGGAGTGCTAGAGGAAAATGAAAAGCGCATGGAAGCTCGGCGATCAGCGTAGCTTTTTTGGAAAGAGGGAGTAGTAGCGGGAATAGGAGCAAAAAAACAGGCAGCAGAGTTGTGTCAAGTCTCGTGTAGCAGGGGGCTTTTGCGGTCCACAGCAATAAAGTTGGGCTTCCTTATTCGGCTGTTGCGGCAAGCATGGGCGGCTTGACGACTGTTGTCACGGCCCTTGGAAGTCAGACGATACGGGTGGATAGTTAGAATGAGAAAGGCAGATGCATGACGACTGCGGCCGCCAATGCACGTCCCCAGGGTAGTCTGTCTTGGGGCGCTGCAGGCCCATGGATTGCTTGGAATCAATGATTCGACAGCAGCCTGCTGACACCCTTCGCCTTGCTGGGAGATGCTCAATCAGCAGGTGAAGGTGGCCTCACTGGTGGACATTGGGGGCGAACTGGTCGCGATGGGCTGCACGTCGTCGCCGTTTCGGTGCAGAATCGGCCATGATAGGCAGCTCTGATGACCAGGCCTCGCGTTCGCGCGAAGTTGAAGCAGAAGGCCCGGCGCGCTCGGGTGCTTGGCCAAGCTGTGGAGACGAATATCGAGAGAGATCCGAGCTAGCGGTTGCTATCTCGCAGCATGATGCGAGTAATCCTGTTCCGCTCCGTCGAAGAAGCAGCGCAGCGGCATGAGCGCGTCCCCAGCAGAGAAAAAGCCACCGGCTCGTGCAGGGCCGCGGGAGAGCCACTTTTTATCACACTGCAGCGCCTCTAATGCCTGAAGCTTGTCGCCATCGTCATTGCGTACTATTTGCTCACTAGACGACGTCTTCCTCCGCCGTGCGGGCCGTCAGCTGCTGGGGTACAAGGGCATATCAGATTGGGTCTCGCTCATATTTCGTAATTCACCACATTCCCGAGTTGCAGAAGGCCGCTTCAGCACCACTTGGTCTTTGCTCCCGCTTCCCAGCACCTCTCCCATCGCCGCCGGCCAGAATAGCCGCGCCCACGACGCCAATCGCACACATACATATCCAAGCACGGGTGCCTCCTCTTACACACACACGCACACACACACACATCTTCCCGTCGCTGGTTAGACAGTAGCCAGCCTACCAACTACCCAAGGTTCGTTTCTCCCCAACCGTTCGTTTGTGAGCTGCCCTGCCCGCCCTGCCCTGCCTGGTCGCGCTGCTGCAAGTCACCCTTACAGCGGCTGCTCGCAGCCCAGACGCCTGTTGCGTTGCAGCCATCTCACGTGGCGTCTTTACTCCACTGCCCGCTATTGTCCAGGGCACTGATCGCGCACCGCGACCGGCCGCAGGCACTTTTCTTCTGCGCCATTACCTGAAGCTCAAACTTAACGCCCTGTTAGTGTCTATCGATCAACACGCGCGGACCGTCGCCGTCACCAGCGCGCGCCTTTACATATTGCTCCGCGACCCTTGATTGTACCACGGGTTCGTGCATCTACCAACATCGTCTCTTGCTCTTGCTCTTGCGCAAGAAAGTCTACCCCATTTTGCACTGCGACCTGCCCACCTGCCCATCTGCACACGCTTGAGCTGCTTGTGCGAAGCCGAACGCGCGCCTTTCCCGGAGCCTTGGCCCCACCTGCACCCGCCGAACTTCAATCTTGGTTCGACCGCGTCGACACACGACTCCCTCGACACCACCCGCCGACACATGCCCGTCTGCGACAGCTGCCATCTCCCGTGCGCCCAGCCATACTAACCCCCCTCGCGCCCATTGGCCCCCCTCCCCCCTCCCTCTGAGCTTCACGACGCTCGACGGAAGCTTCCCTCGAGCTCGGTCGCTACTGCGCCGCCTGGATGTACTCAGTGCATGTGCAACACCCCATACAAATCATGTCAAATGGTGGCATTGGAAACGGCATCATGGATCCGTCCGGCACTATTGATCCGTCGCGTAAGTAGTCGCGCCTCACGTTAACTGGCTTGCGCGTCTGTTACATCCGACGCAGCCTCCCGCGAGTAGTTATTAACCATGGTTAGATGTCTTTACAGGCCCACCACAGCCTGTCGCACAGCAACAGCAGCAGCAGCAACAGCAACAATCGCGCGGCTTGAAGCGCAGTCGCTCGCCCGAGAACAGCTACGAGCTGCAGGGCGACGACACCCCAAACAACAAGCGCAGCCGTGGCCGCCCGTCCAAGACGACTGCCAGGCCCCCGTATGGCGGCTCACCAAATCGCGGCTCCCAGCCTCCGCAAACTCCCTCGCAGCACCCAGGCATTGCGCCGCCCGTGCAGACACCGCAACTGCAGACTACATCGCTGCCCCAAGCTTCCCCGCCCCAAGCGTCGCCATCCGGTAAAGGGACGCCTACCAAACCCACTGTCATCAAAGCGCTTCCCACCGTGCGCGACCACACTACTGACCAGCTCAACGCCGAGGGCGACGAGTACATACCCCGCGAAATCGACGAGGCCGGAGAGCGAAAGGTTACGCAAACCGGCCACCCGCTAGATGGGCGCGAATACCGCTGCCGTACCTTTTTCGTCCCCAACCGAGCTGATAAGCTCTTCATGCTCGCCACTGAATGTGCGCGTGTTCTAGGATACCGAGACTCGTATCTACTTTTCAATAAAAACCGCTCCCTGTACAAGATCATCGCCACCCAAGCCGAAAAGGACGACTTGATCCATCAGGAAATCCTGCCCTATTCATACCGCTCCAGGCAGATCGCCATTGTAACTGCGCGATCCATGTTCAGACAGTTTGGCAGCAGACTGATTGTCAACGGACGCCGTGTACGCGACGACTACTGGGAGAGCAAGGCTAGGAAACAAGGCTTTACCGAGGAAGACGCCGCGGGGGAAAAGAGGCCGGGCGCTGCAAAGGCAAGAGAAGCAGCCGCAGCAGAGGCCAATCACGCTAGTGCCATGGCCTTTGCCCACCCCGGAGCATACACAGGCAACAACCAAGACTACCTCGGTGCTGCCATCAACCCCCTGCAGCCATTTGGCGGTCTCAATCCCGCTCCAGGAAGCATGCCGACTACAACCCCCGATGCGTACAGCCAGCGGCCCACAGCTGACTTACAGCCCCGGGACTACAGTGGCGTTCAACGCCCACGACATGAGATACAGGGTGCCCCCTACCAAGACATGACAAGGCCAACACCATCGGGCGACATCCTCAACGCAGCTGCGCAGACGGCTGAAGTTAACAAGCAGTTGGAGCAGCAGCGCAAGCATCGCAAGGATTACCTCAATGACGTCTGGTCTCGACCCCACGAGCCGCCTGTTCAGCCAAACCGACCTGGGACCGCCGAGGGAGAGCACGCACCGCAAGTCACGCAATCCGTTCAGTCCCCACGCATGCCTTCAACCTCTGTGAGCATGCCAGGGAACCAGTACGGCATGGCAGCCCAGACGCCCCAGAGACCAGGCCAGCCCATGAATGCTCAGGCTTACCGCCCGCAACCCATGCCTCAGAACAACATGGTTCCTTCACCCATGGCTCAGCAGCACACCCCACTTCGACCGGATCAGATGCACCGTCGTCCACCGAGCATCGGTATGCCCCAAGGTATGAATGCTTCAAGCATGGGGCCAGGAGGAATGCTTCCTGGTGTTCAACAGAACCCGGGTCATGGATACCCCTCATCGCACATGTGGCAAGGCCCTCCACAGCCTTCGCCGCTGTCTCAGCAGCACAACATGCAGCAATACGCTCAACGTCCTCCCCAACAGTCCCCACTCCCACAGCAATCTCAGATGCATGCGTCTCCGCAGCTCCATCACGCCCAGAGCAGCGCCTCTATGCATGGCACGCCAGTGCAGCAGTACCAGACCATGGGAGCTATGGGAGCCTCTATGCCTGGTGGAGACTCTGGGTATCAAGCTATGGGCCAAAACCCATACCAGCCTAGCCCGAGTCCTCACCAATTCATGCAACATCAGAGCGCTGCAGGTCAACAACCCGGTATGCCTGGCTGGGCACCACCGCAGACTCCACAACAAGGGGGATGGTCATCTTACTAGGAGGACCCAATACTTTGCTTAGCTTCATAAGCGTGATGCAGGACCATGTCGAGGCATCGACTTCTAGCCGGACATCACCTCTGGGTCCACCGGGATAGCTCTGGATCGGTATGTGTTCCAACTCTGAGCATTCAGAGGCCAGGTTCACACCAAGAGCTGGCCGCGGCAGACTACCCCTACTGCTTGCTTTTCGTCTCGTCTTGTACACTACGCCTATTCCATCCTGCGCTCCACTCCGCACCTCGACTCATCGGCAACAATGAAACTACGATCCACGAGACGGTGACGAACACGCTAAGCAACGAAGACGACACGAAAGCATGATTGATCGGGCGGTATGGGGAAACATCTCTTTCATTTCGAGCTTGGCTCTAATTCTCATTTCTGCGGCTTCAGTACGCACATTGTATTCATCGACCATATTTGTAGGTCCGTTCATCTCGTTCTGTTTGGCATTGAACGGACAAGCCCGGTTCTTTGCGGTTCGATAGTATTTGCATGGGTTTGCGGGTGAGACAGACGATCAGATACTCTCTAGGAGTTCTCTACCTTGCATCGCTGGTGGCGCCGCTTCGGGTCAGATTGGTACATTTCTTTCTTCGCGGTCATTTCTTAGTCTCGGCAGCCCCCTTGTATCCGTCTCATTAGTGGTGGTTTAGTTATAGCTTTGCACAAGATTCCCCCAGATTTCCCGCACCTCGTTTCGTGTTTGTACTGCTTTACAGTTCTATGCATCATTGTATATTGGAGGAACACGCCCTATGCTTTCGCATGATATGGTGTTGAGGACATTGACGGAACATGTAGACAGGCACTACTCAGGGTTCGCAACGCATGGCAGAGGGCCCTCTCCATGCTTCCCTTAATAATAATATCACCTCATTTGCGGAATATGAATCTACGCTTCACCACTTTGAACACGGGTCTGCCCCCGTATGCGACTAGCCAAACATATTATGGGAACCGGGCAGGGTCTACAAACGTGGAAAGTGGCGACCAGGCGGTGACCTTGTCTCACAATCTGCACCCCAGAATATGTTAGTCTTCCCACGCACTTACCGATCTTTTCATTGATCTCCACCGATAACAGTTGCTCAGCATAAGCACAGTGCCACGGCAGATCATCACCACAGTCCAAGCCACCTGCATATTCAACATGAAGAGAGAGCATGGTACATGGGCTCTGCAACAGATCGTGGAACAGGTTCGGATGCGGGAACGAACGGGTGGCCGCTCAGACCAAGACACCCATGCATCATAGATTTGCGCAAAGGGCTCGGCTATCTGACATGCAAACTCGCATTTTCACCCAGAACCTTAACAGCGCTTTGGCCTTTGCTGGCGACTCATACTTGCCACTGGGATACCGGTCTCTTGATTCAATCCCATTGGCCATGACTAGACCCAGGAAAAGGAAGTTCACGCTCTGACCCTTCCACCTATCGGATCTACCCCGGCGCCATTACTGACCTGCGTACGTGCGTTACCTACCCTCGCGTGCGGCTCAACGTGTTCTGGGGTTACCTCAGATGCGTTGAGTGCACTTTGCTTTTGCGCATCAGACAGACGAGTATCGGGCGAATCATGAGGCCTATGCGAAACATACCCGGCCGTTGCCAATGCCGCCTCTTTCTCTCTCCTTGCGTTCCCATTCCCACGCCGCGCCATCTGCTGCTCGTGCTCATTACTTTTTCGCCTTAGTCATTCTTGCTTTTGCACACCGGAGCGGGGCGCCGTGCGAATCGCTGCTGTGGAGTTAGCGAGCGTAGCGTGAGTAGCATTGTCGCTGGTCGGTGTAAGCAAAGCGGAGCAGAGAAGCCTCTTGCGTGGATAGATTGTGTCTTGCTTTCGCGTCTATACATGGGGAACTCGCGATATCACGATACTATGCACTATTCTAGTCGATCTTATGTTGTGTAGTCGGAGAAGCTTGGTGTCTCTTTCGCGGAAAGGGGGCCCTGCGTTTCTCTCTCCGCATCATGACCCTTCCCGTCAATGCGCCGGTTCCTACTCTCTACCACGAGGCAGGATCAAGGAGTAAGCCTGTTGAGTAGCCCGCCGCCAGAATAGGCAGAATCAAACGCAAACTTCTTGGCCATTGATTTGGCGTACATGCTATTCTCGCCTTCCGGCCTCGGGTCCGAGGCTCGATGTCTGGTATGGATACGTAAGGTGGCTGAACCCTTTCCATAGCGACCATTCCCAATCTCCCCATTTTGCATGAAAATGCAATTATCCTTCATGTGGGCAGGCTGATGCTATCCATACAGAGTCGTTGCGCAAGCGCCCGAGCGCTCTGTATGGCTGGAATGAGATTCCGTATGCACGACACAGCCAGCATCAGCATCTAGATTGTGCCAGATTTACCCGCTCTGAAAAGATCACTATGGCATTTTTTCTGCCAGGCAATGGCAATGTTGCGAACAAGGCAAGGTTAGCAAAAGGTAACGCAGACGCATGCAGGTAAGTCACGCCGCCGTTGTTGAGGCTAAGAAGGCTAGTTCTAGGTTCAAGGATCAGCGAACCTGCTGGTTAGTTAGCCTTGGGCGGAGTTTACTCTTCTCGGAACGGCCCAGTAGCTGTACCATTGGTTCGATCACTGCGCATTTGGTATCCTTTCCTGCCGCTGATTAGCAATGCGTGCGTATAGTAGGAAAACGCCATGTTGAGGCCGCTTGACCGTGCGAGATCTTCGCCGACAACAAGAGATTGCCCTGTCGTCATCGGTGAGTGATTGGAAAATCGGTGATTGCTCACTTTTATTGTCGGATAAGTACGTAATTCACTGTGGCTGACAGCACGTGCTGGATCTCGATTTGGCATCTAGATGGGAGATCTTGGATATCCACAAAAGCTCGGGGTTCTCTTACGCTATTAGCGAAACGTGGTGATGTTTTCTTTATTCCCGTATCGAACAGAATTGTGGCCCTTGGTGGATACGTCGCTCATTGCTCATCGTCAGTGTTTCTTTTCTCACGGTTCGCATCAGCTTTGATGTGATCTGCCGATGGTCTGTGGAGTATTGACATATCGCAAGTTTAGTTGGATCGCGGACTACTATCGACCCCCAGCCAGACAATTCCTCGACGACCGTTGTTTGAGGGTATGCAGGCATGGATTTCTTTTGACACTTGCTGACCGAATGCTACGTGCAGTCCCTTCCCGCCATGTCCGTTCCCGGACCACATGCAGAGCCCCAACCTCTCCAATCTGCTCTGTGCAGCCACATGGCGATCGCCAAAGGAACTTCTTGCGCTTCACCTCAGAAACATAGACCACCACGTGGACTGTTACCAGTCTGGACTCATTCATCTCGCGTTGTCCGAAAGCAGTTGTGAATCTCTGACTTATCGCCGCATTTAGCAACAGGCAGTCATTCAGAACTCGATAAACTTTCTCCGTCTTTGCATTATTGGAAGAGAAAATAATGTGTAACTGCCAAGCCCATGGTTCGTCCCACCGGCTGTTTGTGCGATCACGCCAACTTTGTCCTGGTACCTGGGTATCCGCGGTACCTGCATGGAAATAGACCACGGCCTCTTCGCAACGGTAGTCGTGACCATGAAATCGTACCATGGATGAACAAATCTCCTTGAACCAAAACGATAGTCCCCGAATACACGGCCGTCACCGTGTCCGCGAAGAAGTTTGGTACTAATTGCGGATGATCAACATGCGCAATGCTGGCAGCCGGTGCGTGTACCCGCGCTCTCCGAATGAGGGTAAAAGTGTTTTCTTCTGAATACAATGATATGTCCTAATCCGGAAGAGAGAGAAAAAAGTCCAGAATTGAAACATCACTATAGACGCCATCTACGACGTCGATCGATTCTAGAAAGGCACCCCTCACAAGGCGGATAAGGAATTCTCAAAAGCCACAAAAGAACGAAGATCAAGGACGATATGTGTGTGGGCGGGTGAGTGGGTAGGAATTATGATCTCCAGATCTTCAGATCTCCAGATCACCACGCCACACATATCTGGTCGCCCACCATGCAACACGGCAAGGCTGATCGACGTGTGCTTCGAAACACATATCCAGCCGCCCGATACCAGGGCATACGAAATTCTTCTGGAAACAGCCGGAGAAGGGGAGCGGGGAAATGGGCATACAATCACCGCGCCGTAGATATCAATATATGCAGGAACGAAATACCATACCAATGCACACGACACATATTTCCGCATATACCGGTATGCAGCCCCCGACGAAATCAACCTCTAAGCGAGTAATTAAATCCAATCACAAAAAGCATATCCTAAGATGGATTTCGCAGGTTTCCCTTAGTCTTCCTATCTCTCCTCTTTCGTAGAAATCTTGCAGTGGTTGCAGCGCAATTCGTATACTAATGTGAAGCACTGCATGCTAGAGGCGCAGGACCAAGTACGAAGAAACCTACTAACGCAGCAGCTGTCTCGATCCCCAGGCGTTATTCATGCCAACATATCCAAATGCGGTCTCGCGTATGGTTTTAGGCCTGACTGTCGTTTCTGGACGTGTGTGTGTGGTAGCGAGGAGGGTGCCTAAGGATTTAGTGCCCAAGTGGAGACGGTGGTGTGATGTGGTTTTATGTCTGCTGTTGTAGGTTGCGCATTTGCGAGGAGGACGCGGTATGAGTGGGGAAGGTCGACATAGTGGAGAATGGAACGATGGCTCGTGGAAAGGGGTTTTACTGTCGTGGTGTGTGGCTGAGGTGAAGCGGTGATGGTGTTAAATGAATCATCTCTAACGCGCATCAAGTGAATAATCACCCACCCCAAAGTTTTCAACAGCCACGCTTGCACCTCCCGTTTCCCTACCCACAACTCAAGTTTATATCTGTTACTGCTCGTGTTTATGTCACTTTCCATGACTTCAAACTACTTTTTTCTTCAGTGAAAAATCTCTCAACGTCCGCGCATTCGGTTGTCCGTACGAAAGCTTCCAACGGTAGCTTAATACAGATTATCGCAATTAACTTTGACGATTAGATGCTGTAATTCTCGATCTATGATCCCAATTCCTCTCACGTCTGTCATTTTTCTAACACTTACACTCTCTACTTGGTCAATAGTACTGCCGTCAAAAGACGTGCTATCTACTGTATTTCAGCCCACTTTGGGACCCTATCAAATGTAGACACCAGCATTTTCTTAATCGTAGTCGCAGTTGTAGAGGGAATAGTCGTGCAACTCTGGATGTGAGCATCATGTCCCGATCATTAAAATACGGTTGGCGACGTAGCATGTATCACATGCGAACAGCACCCCCGTCTATCATTGCTCTACATAGCAACGTCTATGAAAAGGAGAGACGTGAGTGTATCACGGGCCCTCACTTCTCGTATGAGAAACATTTGAGGTCACTCGACTTCACAAACTCCCGTGGCTTCATGAATTGCATGTGAGAACCGAGGGAGATTATAGGAAGACGTAAGAAAGATGTGAGGTCACGCGACTTCATGAACTCCCTTGACTTTATAAAGTCTCGTGATCCTACTTCTTGCGAAGCAGACCCAATGGCTCCAAACATGGACTACCAGCGCAACAGCGTGCAGCTCTCCCCGTCAACAGCCAACATAAACGACTCTCGTCGGTAGAAGCAAGAACAATGCGTTCACCAACCTCAACACTTAGCACTTGGCCAAGCGTCGTACCCGCTCCATCCATACCGTAATACCGATATCCCAAGGTGCGCGGATACTATGTGAATACTCCAAGGCCCACTCCAGCATCAAGCCAACGTTTCATTGCGTCTCAAACCATGTACCCAGACATTGTCTTTGTGGAGGCGTCATACATTTGATTGAAAATAGCCGGACTCCTCTTTCTCCTCTTTGTTATCTTTGTTATCTTTGTTATCTTCATCCCAGACCGCGGGCTTATTCTTCTACTTGACACGGCATCTTCCATCGAGGATATGCCGGAAAGGCGGAAAAGCAAGAACGTTGCAGACGAGAGTTCAAGGTTGATTAGGTCAAGTTGAGAGAAACAAGGAAGATGCCTGTGAGATTGAAGCCCCGTGATGGAGAGTTTGAGAAAAAATCACAAGGCGAGGAAAAGCGGGGTAATAGGTAAAAAGACAGCTGATGAGATGTGCTGGGTGCTTGTTATACTGCATGACGCGTTGAATCGGGGAATGTGCCAACATGTGCCGGTGATAACACTCCATCATCGATCTCGTCCGACGGGAAGAAAGAACTTACACACACGCCTATTGTTGCCCAAAAATAACTACTCTGCCTTCAAGCCCGAGGTTACCTAACTGGCAGCTCGGTCTTGGACTCGAAGCTGTACCGAAGCCATTCGCCAACAGCCCTAAGACTCTCCCACCGTACGCTCTCATCTGCCTCTTGCATCAGCTCCATGACCCTGCCCTTAAGGCCCAGCCTCTCAAGCTGTTGTCGCTTTTCCGGTACTTGTTTAACTAAGCATGCGACGTCGTTACATCCGATTGCCAATACCTGCTTGTCATTGTCCCAGTCCTTGGATAGAATCTCAGCAAGTTTCTTGGGTAATTCGCCCTTGTTTTCTTCCAAGATGCGACGTGCGTTATCCTGCCAAAAGGTAGGGTTGCGGTGGGGTGGAGACCAACGGAGGTGACCGGACTGAAGCTCGGCAGCGTATTCGTCAAATGTGGTTTGCGTCTTGGTGTACTCGTCAAGCAGCTCGTTCAGAGCTTGCAGGTCCTCGAGCGCATCTTCGTCGGTCAGGTGGCGTGACTTTAGGCTTGTAAGGAGAGAAGGCAGACGAGCGAGGACTGCGGTGGGAAGCAAAGTCTGGCGGTTCGCTGTCAAAAGGTTGACGAGCGTCGAAAGGAGGAGACGCGTGGTCTTCTCCTTGGGTGAGACTTTGAGTAGCTGCGTGTAAAGAATGACGACATCATGTTCCCTATGACTATTAGCAGGTGCACGGGGGACTAGAGCATGTAACGCACTCCTGGAGTCCCTCCCCAACCAGTTCGCCTTCAAAGCTGAGCTGCCAGATGACGAGCAGCACGTGGTACAGGAGTTGAAGGCCAACACCACCGGAGATGCCGCCGTCTGCCGTGCTGCGAATACTTGCGCCACCACTGTAGAGGGTCGAATCTGTGTCCTTGGCTGACCCAGCAGCCGCCCGCAGGATATCAAAGAGAGGGCTCAGCGTCTCTTTTCTGTGCTTCCAGAAGATGTGCCTTGACTGCTTGTTCCGCAATACAGCAGAGTATTCCCGTACGGCAATGTCTTGCAGACCAGCGTCGGAGGCCTTTGCGAGTGTAGAAAGGTAGGTGAAGAGCTGAGCCAGAGCTTCGTCGAGCTGGGGACTGCTCTTGGAGGTCTGAGTCACGGCATGCGACAGTAGGCCAGATAGTACCGAGGAGGTGAGTAGCGGCACGGGGTCTTCGTTGTTGGACGAAGCCTTCAGAAGCGGCAGGAATGGCTTATAGGGAGCCGGGTGCTGAACAAGAGCCGATGTAAGCGCAGGAATATCTGGAGGCATGAGCTTCACGTGACACACAGAGACATGGCAGTGTTCCTACCATCGATCATGTCGCCCAGGAGGACCAGCATGTAGTGGATGATATCCTGGCGCTTGGCTGCCGCCTCGAAGATGCTCTGCGACCCATTCCCACCCACTAGCAGAGTCACGAAGCTATCCACTCCCGCTTCGATGGTCTGTTTCCGCTGCTCCTTGCGAACTTTGTCAATCGATTTGATCTTCTTCAGGTCCTCGTCGGTGATGGTCTTGGCCCGCACGGCGCCTTCCCACGAGATGGGCCGGGCGCGGATGTTGTTCTGGATCGAGGTGAGGTACGTCGGCGGGTCGAGCGAAGACATGGTGGGCGTCGTGCTATGTGGCAGCAGCTGTGGGGCGATGGGATAGCGGCTTCGGTGCCTGGGGTCGCGATGCTGGAGCTCTGAAGTTGGGGAGCTGTTGCTATGAGGGCCCACCAAGCTCCGTCATCTGGCGTGGAGCTAGCTTGACCATGGCCCACATTGCGCATCTTGGCATCAATCTTTCGCAAACACCAACACTCAACTGCCCGAGACCACCACGCGCTCTCACCTGCGCGATCATGGAATACTTCAGTCTCAAGCGGTCGACTGCTGCTGATCGCGGCCAGTCGAACCTCTCTAGCAAGGTCTATGTGCGATCAACCAAAAGTGGCAAAGTCCAAAAAATTGTGAGGGAGCTGTATCTGCGACAGGACATTCCGTGCTCGTCGAACCTGTGCAGAGCCTGTCTCGAGATCGCGCCGACAGATTATTCGAAAAAAGGTGCGACAATCGTCACTCCTCACGTGCAATACAAGGCTAACCGTTTTCAGCATCACCTTTCGTTCTTTCCGACACGCCTGCAGGATCAAAGGAGTTTCCCAATGGCCAATATCTAGTCCCTGATACCAACGCCTTTCTTACTGGAATGGACTTGTTCGAGGTTGAAACCGCCTTCCATGATGTAATCGTCCTTCAAACCGTCCTGGAGGAGGTCAAGAACCGATCACTACCGCTCTATCACCGCTTAATATCCCTCACCAAGAACGAGGGAAAGCGCTTTTATGTCTTCTTCAACGAGTTCAGGCAAGAGACGTACGTCGTGCGAGAGACTGGAGAGAACATCAACGATCGTAACGACCGGGCTGTGCGCAAAGCCGTGCAATGGTATAACCAGCACATCACTGAGGCTGTCAAGGCGCGGAACAAGAAACAGTCGCGCATTCCTACTGTCGTCATGATCACCGATGATAGAGACAATCTGCGAAAAGCCAAGGGGGAAAACATACCTGGCAGAACACTATCCGACTTTGTTTCTGGTCTGGAGAATTCGGACGAACTTTTGGACATGATCAGCGCCGCACAAGAACAGCGAGAAGTCAGGTCAAAGAAGGCGGAGATCTTCTACCCAGAACACTACACAGTCTCGAAAATGATGACCGGTGTAAAAGCGGGTACACTGCATCAGGGTATCTTTAACGTCTCGCCGTACAACTATCTCGAAGGATCTGTTCATGTCCCCGCTTTTGACAAGTCACTTCTCATTCTCGGACGCGAAAACAGCAATCGATCTGTTTCTGGTGATGTCGTGGTGGTCGAGGTATTACCTCAGGATCAGTGGAAAGCGCCCTCTACCAAAATCATCGAAGAGGAAACCGTAAACAAGAACGACAACGCCGAGGCAGAAGAGGGTGAGAATGTCATCCCCGAGAGAGAACGGCGAGCATTGCAAGAGGAGGTAAAGCGGGTTCACGGTCAGAGCGCAGAAGGACGGCCACAACCGACTGCTCGGGTTGTGGGTATCATCAAGCGAAACTGGCGACAATATGTAGGTCACATCGATCGCGACTCTGTTCGCTCTTCGTCCAAGTCGAGCAGACAGCAACAAACCGTCTTCCTGGTGCCCATGGATAAGCGCGTACCCAAAATCCGTATACGAACACGACAGGCTGGAGAGCTGCTCGGTCAGCGAGTTCTGGCAACCATCGATTCCTGGGACAAAGATTCGCGATATCCGGTGGGCCACTTTGTACGATCGCTTGGTGAGCTCGAATCCAAGGGCGCTGAGACTGAGGCTTTGCTACTAGAATGGGATGTGCAATACAAGCCTTTCCCAAAGACAGTACTGGATTGTCTACCTGCCGAAGGCCATGACTGGAAAGTGCCGGCCAGTACGGAAGATCCAGGTTGGAAAGGACGCAAAGATCTCCGAGATCTTCTGGTGTGTTCTATCGACCCGGTCGGTTGCGTTGATATTGATGACGCCCTTCACGCCCACAAACTACCAAACGGCAACTACCAGGTCGGTGTCCATATCGCAGATGTTTCACACTTCGTCAAGCCCAACAACGCAATGGACAAGGAAGCGAGCCAGCGCGGAACGACTGTTTACCTTGTCGACAAGCGCATAGACATGTTGCCCATGCTTCTTGGTACAGACCTGTGCTCGCTAAAGCCATATGTTGAAAGATACGCTTTCTCTGTGATTTGGGAAGTTACCGAGGACGCCGACATTGTGTCTTCTCATTTCACAAAGTCTGTCATTCGCTCAAGGGAGGCTTTCAGCTACGAACAGGCTCAGATCCGGATCGATGACAAGTCGCAGAACGATGATCTAACAAACGGCATGCGGACTCTACTCATGCTCTCGAAGAAGCTGAAGCAAAAGCGAATGGACGCAGGAGCTTTGAACCTTTCCTCACCAGAAGTCAAGGTCCGAACCGAATCCGAGACCTCAGACCCAGCGGACGTTCAGACCAAAAAGCACCTCGACACCAACTCGCTCGTAGAAGAGTTCATGTTGCTCGCCAACATCAGTGTCGCGGCGAAGAACTACGAAGCCTTCCCACAGACAGCTCTATTGCGTCGTCACGCCGCACCACCCAAAACGAACTTCGAGGAGCTTGACAACCAGCTCAAAGTCAAGAAGGGCATGGAACTCAAGACGGACAGCTCCAAGGCACTGGCGGACTCGCTCGACAAATGTGTTGATCCCAACAACCCCTTCTTCAACACTCTTGTCAGAATCATGGCTACCCGCTGCATGATGTCGGCTGAGTACTTTTGCGCGGGAACGCAAGCATACCCAGAATTTAGGCATTACGGTCTTGCCAGCGAAATCTACACGCACTTCACATCTCCCATTCGTCGCTACGCCGATCTCGAAGCGCATCGCCAGCTTGCCGCTGCAATCGAGTACGAGCAGCTAGACGCCAGTCTGCAATCCAAAGCCAAGCTCGAAGCCGTATGCAAAAACATCAACGTCCGTCACCGCAATGCACAAATGGCCGGCCGCGCCTCAATTGAGTACTACGTTGGTCAAGCCCTAAAGGGCAAGGACATCAATGAAGAAGGATTCGTCATGAAAATCTTCTCCAACGGTTTTGTCGTCTTCGTACCACGCTTTGGTATCGAGAGCCTCATCCGCTTAAGGGATCTGGCAACTCCGGAACCAGAGGCAGACTTTGATGCGGAGAACTATGTGCTTAGCATCAAGGGTGATGTTAAGAGGAGCATCGAGTTGTTCGAGAAGGTCACGGTCAGGATTACGGATGAGCTCGAGGAGAGCACCGGGAAGAGGAAGGTCAAGCTGAGTCTGGTATGAGAATAGGGCGATACGACGGTTGCGTTAGATCTGTTGGTCTCTCAGTCATTAGAGAAAATGGGATTTCTTTACATTATACTGTACACTACGAGCTACACGAATCGAAGTTCCAACATTTCAATAGGACTTTGTTGCACGACAGCCGCCCTCGCTGTTGTCTTATTGTATCGCAAACCTCAGCCCTGGTGGCTGCTGCACTGAGCTTTCAGGCCACCAGTCTCACATTTAATGCAGTATGCAGTAGCTAGCTGGCAAACAACGGCTGTCACCCTTTGTCATGCATCGCCTAGATGATTGCCACTCAACGCCCCAGTTCACCACTAATGCATGGGTGACACAAGGCTGAAGCCACACATGCAAGCCGATTTTCACCCACAGCCTTGCTTCTCAACCACCTCAGGGAAGACCAAGTATTGCTTCCGCCAAAGTCGACGATAGCCCCGCAAACTAACCTGCGCCGAGTGTTTCGCATCGCATCCCAGTGGCGAGCCTCAAGCCTGCACATCGATTTCAGCCCACGGCTCAATCACAATCAGCCACAGGCAACAAGCCTCGTTGTCTCGACTTCCCACCACGGACACGCCAACAAACCTTCACACACGGCAACGGCCTCTAGCCTGACCCTTATGGTTACATTCACCCTACTTGTGATCACGCACGTCATAGCCTCAATACGAGAGCTACCGGACATACATCCAACAAGGGCAACAACAAACGGAGCGGGTGATCACGCCAGTTTTCGCCTCATATCACAATTTTTCTTCCCCATGGAGTAATCTAACAATGGCACAAGAGCAAAGAGAGAAGAAAAAAAGGTACGATCAGCCCGGCAACGGACCGAGCCCGTCCTCGCAGCGCGGCACCAAACCGATCTACGAGCAGTCTCCGAAGTCGCGCCCTCTAAAAACGAGCTTGTGTATATCTGTTGTAGCTGCGACTGGTCGCCAGAGTTACTGTATCGGTATGAGATGGACGCCTCAGCCGCGCGTATGAACTAGGAACCTTATCCTACCTTATTCAAATGAGTAGACAAAAAAACTGTCAAGCGTGTTCCCGCAGAAGTGACGGGGAATGACGAGGGTAATCAAAAGAGACGACGATAACGCGGCGCTTGCGCCAAACGTTCCTCTGAGCTGGGAACGGCAAGTTGGGTTGCGTGGGGATGAGAACAAAGCAGACGATAAAGAATGGGGAGCAAAGCTTCGGTTACAAAGTTCAACGTATACAAGCGGGACGGACCTGTCTCCGCTGGTATGTCGTTCAAACCATAACATACCAAATGACGATGAATATTAATTATTAAACCTGCCCGTGTAGCCGCGTAGGGGAGGACGTAAACAGTGTCGCCATCTTGTCCTTTCAGTGGTAGGTTTTCAGGAGTCTTTGTCGCAGAGACCTAGCACTAGGCTTGAAACCACAAAGATGGGGAGTTACCCCAAGGAGGATCCCGCACCCATACCATTGAATTGAAGGGGAGTAAGCTAGACAAACACGTGGAGAGATACAAGCTAATAGTCTTCTAAGCCATCCGTCCCGTCGATCAACCAAACATGACATGTCAAATAGTTCTTTGTGGCGATAAGAAGAAAGAGGTAAGAACAAGCGATAGATGCGAGTGTTCATGTGGAAGTTTGGTACGATATCGCTTCAGGCGCTGAGTAGCGCCAAAGTTTAAATCACGTCGCGTGGCCCAGTCTCTGTCATCTAGCGGGGGGCCAAAGAAGAGGCTAAAGTGACAAATTGTTTGGGACATCGTGTTACAGATGCGCGGCTATCTGAGCCATTGATCTTAGGTCGAGAAAAAAAGTTGGAGATGAAGATGCGCGTTGAACAGTGGCGAGCATGTAAAAGAGAAACTGGAATGTAGTGCGGAGGATCGAGGAATGCATGTCATTGGTGGCAGTTGATGACTGGACGAATCAGAATGGTCGTGGGTGGATCAGCAGACACCAGACGAGCTACGCCGCTGCGGAGTACGAGGACGATTGGTGATCGGGTTTGCTGCAGCGACGTACGAAGGTGGACATGCACATCAAAGATGAGGGGAAGAGAGAGAGAGAGAAGCTACTCTCCAGCAAGTAGCCCGAGATCGAACATGATACTCAAATCGACAGATCTGCCGCTTGCTCTCCACGATCTGGTCTACGTGGTAGTGTACCAAGCAACACCAACAGTCAGGAGAGTCAGGAGTCATACTTGCAGCGGACCAACACGCCGCGGCCCATCCTGTCTAACCTCATTCCACGGCATCTGCCTTCGTATCGCAGAAGCGAAGTTAGGTCATCTATATTCAGTTGGTGCAAGCATCATCGAGCGCGTATGCACAAGATAGAGTGCGCTCAATATACCGCATGCAACGTTGCCGCCGCCCCCACGAACGACTCTAAGGATTCGCGGCGCGGGATGCCTAACAGGGATACTCCAATATATGTCCTCGTCACAAGTTGAACGGTTGTCTGAACCGTCATAGATGCAGCAACCTCGGGTAGGTAGGTAAAGCAAGTACAAGCCCATAGCAGGAGGACGAAAAGAACGCACTATCATCTGACTCGTAGTTATCGGGACAAGATTCCAGCGACTTAGACCCAGCAACCGCTTACCGGGCTCTGCAGAAAACGGTACCCACCCAACCAATCGCGCAAAGAGAAAGCCTAGCGAGCAAACAAGCAAGCAAAATGGTGTCACCGTTCACGATATGCGAACGACATGTGGACATGTGCAGCTGACCGTCGTGACAAGCGAGTCTGCGCCCATGGCTTGATCAGCTTCCGATATCATCCGCTCTTTTGCATCCTCACGCCGATATTGCCGATAATTCCGGTATCATGACTTTTTGTTGCATGGGCATGGGAAAGTTTTCGCCGCTATCCAAGGGCGAGCGACATGGGCAATAGTGCGGGCGGTTTGGTAGTGTGGAAAGGGTTCGCGTACCCACACCCCGGGACGTCGTGTACCTGTATTGCCATTGAACAGGTCGTTCGCTTGAGCCGGGCGAGAATGAGACAGAGATGGAGGCGCCTGCTATATGATCATGGGTACTGTTACTATTGTATATAGAAGAAATTTGGGGCGTCACATGTGCCGATGCTGGTTCTAGGAGACTTTTAATCTTAATCTTAAAGAGCCTGTTTTCGAGAAGTGAGGGTCTGCAGCGAGCGTGCGTGCGTGCGTGTGTGTGTGCTGAGGGCTCGGTCAGATACACCTGGTATTATTCGGATCTTCTTCTCGTTTGAGAGATGATGCGTTCATCTTCATCTCCACGCGTCGTGACAACCGCATCCCGTCAATCATGGCTCGGTGCCGAAGCCCAAGCGAGCATAGGGGCGAGGACGGCGAAAAGATTCTTTGACCCGCGATATTCAGGAGTCAAGTCATGATGATGGTGTTGAAGTCGTGCGTGCGGCTGAGCTTGAGTGGAGTGGAGAGATGGTCCGTTCGGGCTTCTCATTGGCTAACCGTCAAGATTGCCCAGCTGCTCGACGCAGGTTTCCTTTTTGCAAAGCCGAGTTTCTTGACACCTTCTGCTTTTGTCCTACCAATCACTCCACGAGTAGCGCTCTGTTTCCCCGCAGTAGATCAGGGGTGTAGCTGGAAAAGCAACCATATCTGTGATGCACCGCGCAGCATGCGTGTAGGTGATCACGATACGATACGATAGACTTCAGGAGGCCTTTTGCGCATCTCTCGTACAGCATTTGCGCAGTGTACCAATGTGGTCAGTCCGGGGCGTTGGCGTCCCACGCTTGCTTGACGATCAAGGTCCACGTGCAAAACTGTTACTTTAACCGGCAGAGCGACCAGGTACTTACGGACATGCTCGGCATCAGCGGCAATGGCGCTTTCACAAATCCGGCATTACCCAGGTACCCTTGACCCAAGTGTGCCATGGCTGCGCCTCCATTGAAAAGGTCTCGACAGCGAGCCTTGCAGATGGCTTCGTAGTCGTCCGCAGGTGCGGTACGGGTTCTTTGTCTTGATAGTAAAGATAGGCAGTTGATTTAGCGACGAGCGGCATGGGAAGGATGCTACTTTGGCTACACCTTGCAGTGAGCGGAGGCTCATATCGGTTACGGGACGACTATGAAGATCATGATGAAGGCCGGAGTTAAGAGTCGGCCCGTTTCTCATCAGCGGATTGGATCTTCATTGTACAAATGTTTGACGTGAAAGGTTTGAGATACACGGCTTGATCATCACAGGACAGTGAGGGCTGTGGCGGGGCGCGTTCCTGGGAGCTCCTGAAGACAGATTGCGACGGTATCTGATGGCTCTTAGCTCAGCCACCATGGTCACTGGCGATGCGACTATCGGCGACGACGATAGAAATTATCTTGCAAAGCGCAAACTGCGCTTCGGAGGTTTTTCAGACATGCGGCTAGTTGTATAGACAGGTCGCATTGGGGAGTCCAGATGACGCGCTACCTTGTAGGCTACCACTAGTCGATGGCGGTAGTGTAGCAGAGTTCAGGCCCCAAGCGACGGTTCCATGTCACTGTATGGCTCGTGGGACGCAGCGTTGAACTCGTCATCCCAGTTGTATGGGCAGATTTGATGTGTTTCATGGTAGAGTCCGGTGAAGCATGGCAAGCGCGATTGGCGGTTGAGGAAATGGCCCCTCGATGAAGCATCAGGATCAATAAGCAGTCAATGACCTGGCAAGCTGGCGACCAAGCAACCGTTCGTGCCATGGAACATGTCGGTGCGCCGACGCCATGTCGCTTGTGATGCCCTGGTATTTGACGATAGTCAGGAACGCTCGGCTTCTAGCTTATAACCCGTCGGCGATATCGACGAGTACGTCTTTGTATCGCGCAACTGCAGCTAGACTCTTGCGCTTCACCCTGTTTTTCTTGCAGGACGAGCGAGTCGAGATGGTGACGACCCACGACTAGCCATGGGCTGGCGAACGCACACCATCAGAATCTGGACGCGCTCCGCCCGCTGAAGGGGGGAGACTAAGATAAAGAACCCTGGGGCCCTGAAAGGAAGCTATCGCGGGACGCACCTAAAGTCCGTCTACGGGATTGGCCAGTGCCTGTAAGGGAGCGATGCCGGATGCGGTTGGTGCGGATGGATAGATCGACGTCGTGTCAGTGCCTGCGTCCAAGCGAAGTTTCCGACCGACACACACCCCTTCAGGCACCCAGAGCGTTTGCTTGTCTCATTCGTGCTCAGCCCTTCTAACCATGCAAAGAGATTCTTTTTTGAAAAAAAAAAATGCTCCGGGGTAGTGGCTGAACGGCAGGCACGCACCCAGGTACGCAAACAGGTGTGCTGTGCTGTCAAAGCCCCCCGGTGTCAGTTCACAGAGACCGAGAGCGGCTTCTGCCCCTGGATTCGCCCCAGGCTACGATGTGTTGTCAAAGGCCAACATGCTACTGACCTTGATGACGCCTCGCTTGTCAGCTCCAAGGCTTCTGAATAGCTCAGACTGGACGGGAGTGACAGGCCCCTGCAGTAGAAACGGTGGTATTGCCTATCCCGGTACTTGCGCCATCTTCAACGGCGGGACGTGGTTCCAAGGTTGTCGAAATTAGCCCATCATGGATGGTCTCTTAGTGCACTGCTCACCGATATTTCCATGAGTCTCTGCCCTACTAACAAACTTCGCAACCCACCATTAGGCGCACTCTTGTACCTGCATGTTGCCTTGAGCCAAGCGTGTTCGGTCGCTATAACCCGCAAGACTCCTCTCTCTCGGTGCGCCATCATTGCCGCTACAGAAGGGCCAATTCTTTGTCCTGCCTTGTTTCGTCCCGCTAGTTGCATACCGTCGTTCTTACCACGGTGCTGTGGAGCGAGGGTACACGCATGACCCAAGTCTCCGCTCTCAGACCCCCTCAGCCTGTCCCGCACTACTTTATCCGCATCGCCCTTCCGGGTTCATATCAGACCTAAGTGGACTCTCAACTACCGCCATCGTTTCGTCGACCGCCTTCCTCCAGGTCGTAGCCGCATCAACCGCAGGCAGCATGATCATCATCCGATAGACGTCACTCCTTCCTATATTCAAATCGTATCTGCCTTGCAACACACTACCGCCAGGGCCTTCTTTTGCAACACTGTGTCAGCGACTTCATCACCAGTCGTTGATAATCATTCAAACACTTCTGCCGAACATTGACACTTAACCACAACATCGCCATGATGGAGCAAGAAACAAAAGTCTGGATCATTCTTGGTGCCGTCGTAGGAACGCTCGTCGTATCCGCTGTCGCCGTTGCCGTTCTCTTCTGCTGGAAAAGATCTCAAAGAAAGATGCGAGGTTTTTCATTACGAGCAGTCACACCACTGGACGACGCCGAATTCGAATCGTGGCGACGACCCAGCCAATACGCACAGCGACCGGAAAAGTACGGCATCCGACCAACACCGCCAGCTGTCTTGCGAGAACGCGTCTCTCCCAGAATCACATCCATGTTCGAGAAGGAGCTCAGCACATACGAGTTTCCTCCACGAACACCCTCATTAACAGACATGGCTTCTTTGAAGTCACCCACCGGTTCGATCCGAAAGCCGGAGCGAGTCCGGAGAAAGTCCAGTGTTGCCTCGTCTCTTGCTGATCGACCACCCACCCCGTACTCACCTACCTCGCCCACTGGAGAATTCAACCGTGGTTCGACATCATCTCGTCGATCGCAGCCTCTAATTCACTATCCTAGTGTGTCAGAGACTTCCGCATTCCGCTTCAACTTTGAGCAAGAGCAAAAAAGCATTGGAGGCTGGATATGAATACGGACTTGCCATCTACTCTCTACTATAATTACCTTCAACCACACTTCCGCAGCCGATCATCGAATTAATCGCCTGCATCACCTGTAACCTTCCGGTGCACTCCAATCTAGTATTGCACTAGTCTGACAGCTGCCTGTGTTACCTTGCACCGCGCTCTGCTGTATAACTATCGAGGCCATCGCCAACCAGAACACGACACGGTTTACCTTTACGACCTTCGCTTCGCATACATACTTTACGACAACATTTGAATTTACCCTTTGGAGTTTGGCGGCGCTTTGGACTTATGATACCAGACCTTCGTGTCATCTACACAGGCCAAGAGCCTCGTTTTTTTTTGTTGGAGGAGACATCAGCCCCGTGCTGAAGCATGCACGAGACGGGAGGATATCACATAAGATAGGCAAACATGTACCTAAGGATGCAATCATTGCACTGCGAGAGGCTAGTTCCTCTCCATATAAGATAGCCACGAAAATATATAACATTCACTCTCCATCGCCTACATTCTTGCCATCCCTCTACATCCGCAACCCACCCTGAAAGACGCCACCCAACCGTATTAACAAATTAGCAGCTCCAACCGTTGTGGCATGCAACCCTCCATCACAAAAACCCACGCACCCCTCAAACGACCTAATCAACGCCACAATCCGCGCTCGTCCCCTCCACAGCCGGTACTTGTACACCGCCCATTTGGCAGCTTCCCGCACCCAGAGTATTCCTAATACCGAGACAAGACACAGATCTGAAACTCTGTTCGCCCGCCCCTCTTCTTCTCCTCGATTCTCCACCCCGAGAACCCATCTCCACATGGACTATCGAAAAAAAGACCCAGCCGTCGGTTCGCGACTCATGGTTGATGGCCCGCGAGGTGCGCGCGGGAAGCGCAGACGGGAAAGGAGGGGAAGGAACGTAGGTTTCATCATAGGCATCACCTTTACCTGGGATTGTCTGTTTGTGAAGCTACAAAACTAGGTGCACCCCCGCAGCACGCATCCAAAGCATACATATGTTCTGGGATGCGTGTGGACGCTACAGAATAGAGACCCTCTCTCTCTTTGCTCTTTGCTGCAAGACGCAGGGTGGTGGGTTATGGGTGTTGTGTGGAGTCGATTCTCGGGACGATCACCCATTTTCGAATTCCTTCTTCTTCCTCTTCTTTCCATTTGCCTTCTGGTGATCCCCCTTCCCATCCTTTCGCCAGGAGTATTCTCGGACAGCGGTGACGGGATAAGGTAAGCTTTGGCTTTTTGTTCTCTTGAGCGCGCTCTCTCTCGCACCTCCCTACTCGGTTATCGGTAGTGATGCAAGCGCAAGGGAAACGATTGCGCAACGCGTGTCCCTGAGCAGATGACGTGCAGCTGCAATCATTGCCTAATGCGGTTTTAGCTAGAGAGTTATGTGAAGGCTATGCTGTTGTTGAGAAGAAAAAATATGCATGTGAAAGGGTAGTTTCAAGCGGGTCCGAGGCTAAACCATGCCTGGATGGGGGAAAACAACGTGGACAGCTGTCACCGCAATTCGTTCGTCGCGACCATAACGTATGCGACAAAGAATATTCGCCGATCTTCAACTTTTTGTTCTGTGCCCATCCTTCTCGAACTTCCATCGCAATCGCTTCTAGGTGGTGCTCCACAGTCGTTCTTCTCTAGAGCGTAGATTAGAAGCGCTCTTGGGATTACTCCACTTTAACTTGGTTCCTCCCTCCCCCGCAAAACACGCAACGCGTCCCCCATCGCATCGCGTCCGTCACACGACCACGACACATACCCATCTGTTGCGAGAAAAAAGGCCGATTGCAGACCACCCAAAATGGATTTCATACAAGGTAAACCACACAGTCTATTTACGGCAAAAATACAAGACTTCGCATTCTCCTGCGATGAAAAGAATCATCACTGACCCAAACCCCCGATAAACAGATTACGCCGCTCTCCTCCCACGCCTCCTCCCCCCATCCTTCGCAAACCCACTCCTCCACGTGCTCACAACCTTCCTCGGCGTCTCGCGCACGCTATCCACACACCTCTCGCCGCTACTCAACAAGCTCATCACACAACCTGATGTCACCTCCATTGTCGCGCTACTCTTCATCTTCTTTATCTCGCTCAAGATCCTCGACATGATGTACCGTGCCGTCATCTTCTGGATCAATCTCGCCATCCGCCTTGTGTTTTGGGGCGGCATCCTAGTCGTCGGCCTGTGGGTGTGGAATCGCGGCCCCGAGGGCTTTGTCGAGGATGTCAGTGGGCTGGTTGAGTATTGGATGGGCGAGTATGAGCGGTATAGTGGTGAGGTTAAGATGTTTCAGCAGCAGAAGGAGAGTCAGATTCGGATTAAGGCGGATCAGCAGCAGGGGAGGAGGGGGTGGCGATGAGGGAGATGTTGCTAGATTGGTGGAAGCGATGTGCGTGCTTGTGTGTGTGTGCTAAGAGAGGATGTTGTGCATTTGGATATAATGTGTGGTTTTGGGGCATGAACTGCATGTTTGGCGCATTCCTTGGGCTCGTTCGTCTTTCCACGGCGTATGGGATGGTATCTTTAAAAGCAGGGATGAGATCATGATGGGAATGGCGGGAATCGTACATATGACGCGGCTGGTTGGATGTCTTTCTTGCGGATCGACGAATTGTACATGGCTGAATATAACGAATAATGACATTTGGAATCGGTGGCCTTGATACGGCGCGCATCTCACTTTTTGCAAACCCGACGACAAGATCTCGTTGATATACTCGAATAACGGGATGCATTGAGACGCAAGAAAGAGCATTCATTTGCAGTCGGAGAGCAAGACACGACGTTGTGTAAGATGCTCGATTCTTGCAGCTTAAGTGATGGGGGAAAGCTACGCATATGCTATTCTGCTAACGATAACGAATGTTGTATTGTTGTACGAGCTCGAATAATATCACGAATATTGTCCCATCCCTAAGGCTACGTATAACGGAGGGTGGTGAGGTTACGACAAGTTGTTGAATATGTGCGAGTCGTTCCTTAGCAACATGCCATCATTGTCATCTTTCATTTCTCCAACATTGCTATTCTTGTTTGTCGAGGTTCATTAAAACTTCTTCTCACCTGTTATCCCGCTGCAGCCTGGTTAGCAACTCAGTTGGCGCAAACGGCGCAGTGACAGATTCACAGGCATTCTATTCGCCGGCTTGATCGACTTCACCTTCACTTTCTGGTTGTCAGCGATTTGGCCCCGTGCGCAGTTGCCTACATCTCGCTCGCGTCTAGCCCCCATACTCACTTGCCATTTCCCTCCATACCACCTCGACCGAAATCGTCGGCAGAATTGACAGTCAACATGCAGGCGGGTACACACCACGTCAGTGAAGCGACGACCCAGGGCATGCCCAACATCCCGCCTGAGGTCTTGCAAACCATCTTCCGCAATCTGGAGCTGTTCGGTCGTGAGTGACTCCTAATTGGTATGGATAAATACTGACTCTAGTCTCAGTCATTCGTTGTCAACAAGTCTGCAAGATGTGGCGCGCTTACCTTCCCGGCGACGACTCCAAGCTACGTGACAAGCTGTTTATGTCTCAGCCTCAGGGGAGCGAAAATGACGGCAACGATTGCAAGGACAATCACCGCATTCCCACCCTAAGTATCGACATATCGGCCCATGCCGAAATCTTCCGAATTCCGGGGATAATGTCTTGGCTAAACTTCTGTCTCCAAATCAACTTCCACAGGTTTGTCTCCGGTAACACACATTTCTTTCCTGATGGCACCACGTTGAACCCTCTTTTCAAAAATCTGGAAAAGCACATAGACCTTATCAGCGACTCCTTATTCAGGGGCACAGACGACAATAAGCATGATTGGTTCGATTTCACATCATTCGAGCAGCTGGTGGTGATGATCTCTGGGCTGAAAGAGGTAAGACAAGAAGATGGAAAATGGAAGGATTTGCCTATTTGTATCCCCGCTACCAAGGATGCTAAGATCTCTTTCTTGAATTCCACGTTTCCTGGCCCCAGACGAACGTTTGAGCTCCATGGAGAAGACGGAGCTGGCGTCACTATGGGTCAATGCATTCAGGCCTTCCGCGATCAATTGAAGCTTAGTGAAGAGGATTTCAGAGGATATGCAGATACTTTGGAACTTCAGGAGTTGGAGAAAGACCGATGTGTGGACCGATGAGGAGCAGATCGCAACCAGGACTGACCAAATACGGACAGCGTTTGGTAACGAGGGTTATGTACGGACTCCTTTTATGAGTAATAGAGGGTTGGCGATTCGTTTGGGTACACACTGCAAACGGTATGCCGTGAGCGGTGATTTTGATGATCATTTCGCAGTGTTGGATGGGTGCACTTTCGGCCAGACAAATGCAGACAATTCGGTTATATACAGTAGAAGAAATGGTCAGATGAATCTATCACCATCAGTCTCGATGAGCCTTTTCAAACTACTCATTTTTCTTGTCCATATGAACTGATGGCTAAGCAGGGGTAAGTCAACAATACAAATGCTACGTGAGAAAGCATGGCCTGAGACCCCACAGCGAAGGGAACCAATGACGTCGCAAAGTCCCCGCAGACCTCCACCACCCACGCTGCGTCGCGCTCCCACCCAACGCCCAAACGCGCAATCTAATTCTCCTCGAGACAACAACCATCGAATCTTCTCTACGCACCTCAAAAATGGCAACCACATCCTCCTACCCACCACCACTACCCACACCCGCGCCGTCCACAACATCAGCAAACACGACCTTCACCTTCCCACCCCACTACTCCTTCCCGCCCTTCTTCACCCTCCAGCCCGTCGCCAGCACACGCAGCTCACAGCTCGCCTCATGGTCCACACTGATCCAATCCTACTGCCGACACCACCGCATCTTCACCCTCTCCCTCATCGACGCGCTCCCCACCCCCCTCTTCACCAACGCAACCCTGCGCCGGAGTCTCTCTCTCCGCGACGCAAAAGCAATAATAAGCTACATGGCATCGCCTGAAGGCGGAAACCGCGCCGAGTTCCTCACAACGGGAACCAAGAAGAGCGGGAAGGCGGCTGCTGCGGGCGGAGACGAGGGCGAGGGCGGCAAGGCGTGGATTTACTGGCGCAGACCAGAGGAGTGGGCTGCGGCGCTCGAGGAGTGGGTGGATAGGACGGGGCAGAAAGGCACGGTGCTCACGCTTTATGAAATTGTCGAGGGTGATGCGAGTGCGAAGGAGGAGTTTGCAGGTATGGATTTGGAGCTGTTGCAGAGGAGTTTGGGCGTTTGTGTTAAGAGGGGGAAGGCGCAGGTTTTTGGTAGTGGGGGTGAGGGCGAGGGTGTCAAGTTTTTCTAAGGAATGGGATGGAGATGGTAGGGGGGTAAGATGGGGCATGGGGGTTTTTATGCATTGCAGTGGTTGAGGATGTGAGGAGCAGGGGAAGAAGCGAATGATACCCAAATGAATTGAAATTTTAACCTGTGGTGTTTGTCTGGAGTATCCTGAGGGCCAATACGTCTAAACGACGCGTGTCTACTGAATGCTTACCCGAGTCTACAGTGACAATAAGCGTGCAGCGCCTTCAGCATGGTACACCCACATACAAAAAGAGCTATTTTTGCCAGGATGCCTAATCCCATGACCTGACTGGAGCCTACACCTTCTAAAGAGCTAGACCTTCTCTTACACATAAAACGACTCCACCAAACTCATCTTCGGCTCCCCTACCCTGCAGCCCAAAATCCACCCACCCCTCTATCCTCTTCCACAGCATATCATTCTCACAGTATGCAATCGCAATAAGCACATCCCTCTTCTTGACTTCCTCCCCGTAAGCGCACACCCACTCAGGATACTGGCGACGCATCTCATGCACGAAGAAGGAGCGGAGACAAGCGAGTTCGTAAGCTTGCAATTTCTCGTTGTAGAACTCGATGGCCTCTGGTTCAGCGATTCTATCTGGCGTGAGGGGCTCAGGGAGTTTTTCATGGAAGGAGTTACGGGTGGTGATGGGATCCAGGTGAGCTAGTTTGCAGGGGGGCGAGAGGATGCCGTTGAGGAATTGGGGGAGTTGGCAGGCGTGCCAGGGGGGACTCGCTGTTGTACACTCCCAGTCTACGATGCCGGTTATGTCGCCTGAGGGGGAGACAAGGATGTTGTTGAGGGAGAGGTCGCTGTGATGGAGTGTGGTTTCTTCTTCTCCTTTGGAGCGGGCGGTTGAAGACACGGGGAAGAGCATTGGGATTAGAGAAAGTAGCTTGGTGTAGATGGGCACTATGCCTTCGGCTTGTTCTTTGTCGTCTGGGTCCTCGGAGTGTTGGAGTTTGGAAATTTCGTGCTGTAGGAATACCATTTCTGCTTCTACAAAGGCTTTGTTTGATGGAAAGGGGCCGCGGGGGAGGGTCAGTTGGATGTGGTCCTCTAGGGAGAGGGAATGCGCAACTTTCTCGCCGACAACGTATTCGCAGTGGTGATAATCACCTGAGGAGAGCGGGTAGGCGTAGATGCTTCCGATACTGGGGAACTTGAGCCGATAGAGCTGGATCATGTAGCTGACTATGTTTTGCACCAGGACGCCTTTCTTGAGCCATGATAGCTCGTGCCATACTTCTCGCAGTGGCTGCCCTTTGACGCGTTCCATAAGCATCCATTCGAAGCCCAAGATGTTTCCAAGGTCCGCATTGTACGTAATGACTTCGGGAACGGGAAGACTGGTCTTTTTGCGGAGGAAGGAAATTGTGGCCACTTCGCTCAGCGTCTTCACTTTCGGGGCTGGTCGCATACAGACTCCATGAGTGAGGAGGCGGGGAGAGAGGGGTTTCGAGATGTGATGACAGAGCTGGGCAGATGCAGACGCCTTAGGGGGTTTGGGTTGTGATGTCGGTGTTGGTGGTGGACAGGGTTGTTGTTTTGAGAAGGAATGGGTGGGCAGAGGAGACACGATTTATAAACAAACGGGCAAACGCTTTTCACTCCCACCCGCTCCGTTTGCAGACGCTGACCGAGTCGGTAATATGTCGAGTATCTGTAGTGAATATGAACAGCTGCTTTCATGTGACAGACACCTTCACCTTGGGCGATCCGGTGACCGTCCCCCTTACGTCTCCGCAACGCTTCTGTAGAGATAAACAGATATCGGGCTACAGAGTAGATTGCAATCCCACTACGCGATTGTAACAGCCATAGAAGTAAAGAGTTCAATCATAAACCTAGAGGACCAAGTACACCAGCGAGCACCATGGGTAAATTCCGCACGACCTTGATCAACTTCATCGACGACATCCCCGACAACAAGCTCGAAGGCGGCCTGCACTCGACCAACAAGATTATCTGGGAGAGCGAGAATTTCTTCTTGGATGTGCCGGGTGTGAGTAGCAGTGACCAAAGTTCCCTACAACCTTACTGACCACAGCATGTAATTGACCAACGACACCCCCAAACATTGATATTCTCGAAGTTCAAGTCAGCAAGAACGCTCAAATCACTTCATGGATCAAGGCAGGCAAACAGGGTGCTAGCGTGGTCCAAGTCCTGATACCGGTCGAAAAGCCATGGTCTGCAGCAGTCATCAAGACATAGCTCAAGTCGAGCTGCATCAACCACGGAAACGCCTCGGGACAGTACCAAGCGTAGTCGGAGATCGGGGTGTTCATGGGATTTGAGTATGTCCTTGACATGTTTCACTGTTAGCATGGAAATCTAGGCGTTGTATACCCCGGATGGCGTTTCGGCAGTACAGAACTACACACGGTTAGCTATTCATGGGATAGGAATAGAATGGATATGGAATACAAGGAACTACTTGTTCAGTTCGACTACCTCGCATTGATGACATCCCAGCGTTGAGTTGAAACTCAAACAGGCGCTGTCGGAAGCTCCGCAGATGACAAACAATAAAACAGAGGGAAGAATTACAAATAGATGTGCAGATCAGATGAAGAAGATGGTGTACAAGGTTTTCAGGCGGAATTCTCTCAGTGACAAAACTTAGGATAAAAGGTAATCACCAATCGGAGACGCTAAATATACTACGTTCAAGCTTAGGAATCTAAACGCAAATTGCTTGTCCTCACAGGCGCAACAGAGTGCCCTCTAAAGATCAGCTCCTTCGTGATGATGTTAACATGCGGCCTGTGACACGGTACACGACAGAGCTGACGTTACCCCTAATGTACTTTCTAACAAGGTCAAGCAAGCTGTGGTGACATGGTAGTGTGCAGCATCGAGGTAATGCACCCAGGTTACTGGCAGATGCCTTGTAGTGGGCTGGGTATACACTTGTGACACAAGATATGCGGGGAATGTCCGTTCCCGTGGTGGGTTCTGGATTCACGATACATGGACTCGCGGTCGTAGATCAGGGCAAAAGATCGCCGTGATAGAAAATGATTTAGGGAGCGGGCCGTTAGCTAGTCTCCAGGAGGAAAGGGCCGAGGGCCAACGGGCACGGGTCACGAGTTAGCGCGTTTTGCATGCGTACAGCCGCCAGCCGCCAGCCCCCCATGCACCAGTCTGGTTCGCGATTGACTGGCGTTGGGTTGATGACGATGTTTATGGTCGACATGGCTGAGTAAGAGGCTGGGAGAATTGGGGCCGACTGGGACGATGAAGTTGGCTGAAGAGGTGCGAGGCCGCATGAACTAGACAGAGCCATGAAAACGCTAAGGATTAGGTTCGAAGCTCGGCAAGCTCCACCAGACGGTGGGCGGAACGCACAACACCAGGCGGTGGCCAGCGATTGTGGGGAGGGCGATGAGACAAGGCGGTGACCGTGCCTCAGTGGGATAGTCTCAGCACCTAGGTCAAGATTATGCGCTGCGACAACAGAGAGATGGCCGCGCAGTCTGGTTCCTGGATGCGCCGTGGAGAGATTCGTGTGTTGATTGAAACGGCGGACTAATACAGAAGGCGCGTTCGCGCATGCAGGCAGGCGCTATGCCGGTTAGAGCGGGTTGCAGGCGGCTGCAGGACAACACAGCAAGAACAACAGCAAAGACCCGTTGAAAAAGTCAACGTCTCGGCGGCACTGTGGGTCTGCTCGCAAAGGTCGAGGAGATGAAATGGCAGTGTTAGAGTCCAGTTCAATGGACCAGCAGCGAGGCTATATGAGGCCGGGAAGATGAGACACAAAGCATCGGAGAGATAATTTTAGGCCAGGAACCTCATTTCCCGCGGACAGGGTCGGCCCAATCAGAGGAGCGCAAAACGGCTCATCCTGGTCCTTGCGCTGGGAGCTAGGGTAGCAGCTGCGCTCCAGGGCTCCTCCCTCGCGTGCTGCTGCGTCCCCCAATCGATCGTGCCTTCCTTCTTCTACGTGTGCGACCCTCGTAGCTTCCCTACCCACCGACTACGCTCTTTTTGCCAGTTGCGAGCGCGGCTGCCTCTTTCCCTTCTTAGACCGGTCCACCTAGACTCGGTCTCTATTTTCTAATCCTCTTGATTGAGCTCTGCAGATACATAGATACGCACCCAAACAATCCACGTCCCCATCTACATGCCGCGCATGGCCTCGTGAAGCTGCGCGTCTCCCTCTGGTTGCCCCCGCCTCGATACATTTACTCTACCACGGTCGTGGCCGCGTATTGCACTTAGCGACAAGATCATCACCTTCTGCGCCTACTAGATATCTTAAGCATGCCCCAATGCTTGTGCCGTCACGATGCGACCTGGCCATCACCATCCGGAAATTGCTGCCGATCGCATAGTGCCGCTCGTCGCCAGAAGCAAACACGTCGACTAACAAAAGGCGCCGCTCTCCTCACCGTGCTCGCTGCCGCACTGCCTTCAACAATGGCCCAGCAGAGCTGCGTATCGCTCCAAGGTTCAACCGCCTGCCCTGCCTTTACCTCGGCCTCTGTCAATACGAACCTGACCGGGAACTTGTACGTCAAAGCACGATTTAGTATCCCATGCAGAACCAACGTTAATCGCATACAGTCCCTTTCTCCAGTTCGTGTCCGACACCCAGTCATTCGATGAACGCCTGAAAAACTACATCGAGACTGGATACGCCCAACGACAGTTAGTCTAACCGTACCTTGTTATCCAAGTGTCCAAGAACACTGACACTTCCCAGGTATCAAGATATATTAGGCTGTTCCGACGTCAATCTTACCAGCACTACCAACCTTTATGCTCGCTATACAACAACCGTCCTGTGCAATGCCATCATCCAGTCCTCCAAGGATTCATGCGGCCTCAGCAACCAAGATGCGACACCGCTATGCGCTAGTGCTTGCGTATGAAGATCCAATTCAGAAACAGAACCACATCACTGACCACCTGCAGGCCGACTTTGCTATCAGTGAACAGGTGATAATATCGAGCCCCGATTTGTGCGGCACCCCTGGCGACAATGCGGTGCCTCAGATTCGCTCAGACTTTACTCGTTGTTCGAACCCCTCCGACTCTCTCAGCAGCAGTTGCATCGAAGCAGTGGCAAATGAACCTACCGAATGTGGATACCAAGGCAATCTGGAAGGCCTGTGTCTCTTTTGTTCCGATAGCACCGCGAACTCGACCGACTCCTGCTGCGCCAATTCCAACGTCGAAGCCCGTTGCCAAAACGTCGATCTACCAACCACCGTATCCATGCCTCCTGTCTTCCCATCGAGCACCTCGTCTGCCGCACCAAGCTCCACGGCTGGGGAAGGGTCAGGCGGGGACAATTCAGAATCTGGACTCTCTGGAGGCGCTATTGCCGGCATTGTCATCGGATCGCTCATTGGCGCAGCCTTGATCATTGCTGCTGTAATATTCTGCTGTATGTTCATGCGAAAGAAGAAACACAGCCAGGCCGGTAGCGTCTTCAACACCCCATCGCCATCACGACGACACTCTCCTAGGGGTAACCCCATGCCACCCATGAGCTTCGCCGGTGACGGTCAATCGCCCGCAACCATCCTCCCAGGCGCCCGTGTGCAACGCATGTCAGCCTTGGAGGGATCAGCATCGTCGGCCAACAACAGCGATAGAGGCGGTCATATGGCTGCGTATGATGGCCCTCTCATTGGTGCTTATGACTCACCAGAATCGATACGCGGTGCTCTAGCCGGAAACCTACCAAAGCGTCAGGGCTCATTGTCCAGTCACTCGGCCTTGGGAGCAAACTCTTCCCCCCTTTCTGGATCCGACCACACGCGCAACTTTTCCAGTCCCGATGGCGTCGCTTCCGGTCAGTCCGAACAGCTGCAGTTCTTCAAGGACTACTATTCCCAGGACGATATTCACCCGAACGATACCGTTGCGACACTCTGGGCCTATCAACCTCGTGCTGGAGATGAGTTCGAGCTAGAAAGAGGAGACATGCTCAAGGTTGTTGGTATCTGGGACGATGGCTGGGCGACGGGTGTCAGACTATCCGAATCGGCAGAGCAATGGGAGGCACGCAAGGCCGAACAACGCGACTCAGGCGTGAGCAACGGAAGTGGACGATCACCAGTCGAGTCCGACAGCGAGATCAAGGCTTTCCCCTTGGTCTGCGTGTGCCTGCCACAGCACTGGCGAAAGACAATCGAGGGCGACAGCACGGGCATTGGAGGGCACAGGAGCGGAGGTGACCGAGAGCCTCCAAGCCCCTAATGATGCCCTCTGTGTCCGGTCTGTTAACCTACGCTAGAACTGTCCACTCCGTGTCAGTCCCCGCTCTACATACGACTTGGCCAGGGCAAGAGTCGTGTCGCATCCGCACCGCCATCTTCAGCGACACGGCCTCTACTCGCAAGGACGCCGGATGTTCACTCCCTGGGCTCCAGCACGCTTATCGACTGTGTCCACAAATAGTAATGTCGCCACGATGATGTTTGTTCACGCGCTGCTTTTTTGTTCTGCTTTTCGATTCATGGTCTCATGATCATCGGCCCACTCCCTTACCCCACCAGCTCCAGGGCCCTCTCCTTCATGGCTTGCTTTTGTCGTTCTTGGACCCTTTTCTGGACACCCCACCGGTTCACGCCCCCGACATAGCCACGGCCACGTCCTTTGTTTACTTTTTCTCTTTTCCTTTGACGATTCTGGCGAAGAGATAGACTGCCTTCGGGTCTAGTGTCTAATACGCTCCTTTACTGCTCAACGCGCCACTTAAGCGCGTCCACACAATCTCCTTGGTCCGCTTTCGACAACTCACTCCACCGACACCACCACCACCACCACCACCACGACGCAAATCACGCCATCCAGTATATACGACCACCCCCTCGGCTGATTGTCACTTCTCTCTCTCTCTCCCCGTTCTATACCCCCATCGCATGGCCACATGCGATGAAACCGTTTTTTTCTTTCTTCGCTTCTTCCTCTTCTTCTTGGTTGTCTATCGTGGAAGAGTAATCACAAGAGCTCGAGGCAGAAAGAAAACAAGTACCTGTACATAACCTGTTTTTTTGTTTTTTGCTTCCACAAGCTTCTCAAGTCCAAAGGGAGAGGAAAGGTTAATTCTGTTTTTGTTGTTTGGTTTGGTTTTTGTGCTTATCTTGATTACATTTCTATGATATCCCACTCTGTTTGGATACACCCCGGGGGGCGGTTAGCTTTTTGTTGGGTTTGGCTGTTTGATGCGACGTTTTTGGGTTTTTTTTCCTTCTCTCGGTTGGATGGTTGTTGTAAGCACAGAGAGAGAGGGATGGGAGGGTCAGTGTGTGTGTGGCTGTGTAGTGTATGGCAGAAGCTCGTTGAATGGTTGGATTGTCGTGTCTTCTGGGGAGAAGGTTAGCTAGGGTATTCGACGCGGCGTGCTTGCAAGCAATGGGGGGAATCAAATATGGAAACCACATTCGATATTCGTCTTCTGTTCCTCTTCTTCGTCGTTCTCTTGATGTCTATACCTGATCTGTCGCCTGGATGACTGACTCGTGTATGTGTTTGTGTTTCTCAAACGCGAAACATGATCCTACCGCTTTCAATCTCCGATCCTGGAAAGGAGGGGGGGTATAGCATGAAGGACGCGGAAAACGAACACGGCCACAGATGCCAACAGCCCTCGCGATCTACTTGCAATTGTTTCACTTCATTCCATTTCATTCCATTTCATTCCATGTTTATATTTAGGTATTTTCATCGTCATGCTTGTGGTATCGTGTCTTAAACAGTCATCTTCCGTTGTGAAACGCCCATGTCGCGTACTTGCTTGCTCTCAAAAGGAGAAGGAAGAATGACACCGCCATCTATCATTTCCCCACGCTTCAACATATCCATCTAAAGGTATCACACCGTTGCACTTCACGACCTCCCTTTCCTCCTCCCCGCTCTACCCAACCCCCCATCTTCATTCCGCTTATGCCACTCATCAATCTCGCGGCGCACACTCTCGCGATACAATTTGTACTCGTCGCTCGCCTCGACGAGTAACTGCGGACAGTGGCCCGAGCGGCGGAGATGGCGCTTGAGGTTTTCCCAGCGACAGTCTGGTTTGAAGGTGCAGTTTGCGTGGGGGCAGCGGTAGGGGCGAAGGGTCTGGTGAATGGGTGTTAGCCTCTTTCTCAATTTGCTTGCGTGATTGATAGGCGAGGTAATGCAAAAGCGGACGACGTACCTGATGCGTTCTCTCGTGCTTACTCAGATTACTCGAATCCGCACAGGTAAACTCGCAGAAACGGCATTTGTGCGGTTTTTTGCCCTCGTGAAGGGCACTGATGTGTGTTTGTAGTTGCGTGTGTGTGGTTGTTGTGTAGCCGCAGCGGTCACAGACATATGGGCGTTCGCCCGTGTGCGTTCGCTCGTGGTTGTCTTTGGCTTGGTTGGTGGCGAAGGTCTTGTCGCAGCCTTTGTAGCTGCAGGCATAGGGCCGGTAGCCGGCGTGGCCTAGGAGGTGGCGCGACAGCTTGGATCGCTGCTTGAAGTCTTTGGAGGCGGCTTCGCAGCCTTCCCATTGGCAGAAGCAGTGGGTGCAGTTGTCCACGTGGGCGGTTTTGATGTGCTTGTGTAGCGCTTCGGGGGTGTCGAAGAGGGCGAGGCAGAGAAGGCCTGGTCCATGTTGCCTGAGTTGTTGTTAGCTTGGATCTTGCTTTAGGATGTAACAGGTGAGAGGTAGTCTTAGACCACCAAACAACAATTCTAAGCTCACTTACCATTTGCAAACGCATGCCTGCGAGTCTGAAGCTGCAGCCCCAAGCAACACACTTGAGCCAGCGGAGGTGGTAGTACTCGGCCGCAGGATGTCGTTTTGAATGGCCGAAGCAAGGAAATCAAGCTTGTTGGTGCTACCAAAAGAGCCTGCAGGCTGATAGACATTCGGGAAAGCAGAGTCGGTCAACATCCACGATTGGTCGCTGAAGCCCAGAATAGGGTCATCAAGGCTAAAGGGGTTTGCTGAATGTATCGTGTTCCGGTCCGCTGAGATGGGACTGGTCGGTAGGCTAGGGTTAAACCCAAAGGTCATAAAATTGCTAGAGAGCCCATTGCCCGATGCTACTGAAGAATTCCACAGGTCCAGCTGCTGTTGCGATGCAGATGGGGCGTCGCCACATGCTCGCTGAGAACCATGGCAGCAGGAGTTGTCGATGTGACAATGGTCTCCGGCGACATTGAGGTAACAATGTGGGGGGAAAGCTGTCTGGCCCGGTCCAGGCGATGGCTCGGTTGTAAATGCGCTTTCTAGCGACGTGTAATTGCTGTGCGACAGAGCTGGTGTCGGGGCACTCGAGGCCGTCGTTAGGTCGTCGGCAGTGTGATAGCCATGCGTTTGCGAGAAACAAGGATACGTCTCGAATGACGCAAGGCCGTCTTGGTGGTCATGTAATCCTTCTTGGAAGTGACACGGCGCATGGTCGTAACAGTATATGGTACCAACGGGTGTCGGGGCGGAATGGGCAAAGTGACATTCGTTGTTTAGGTCACCCAGGGGGCAGGGCTGAGAGTCGCACTTCTGACAGAAGCATGGCTGGTCTGGACAAGCGGCCTTTGTGCAATCAGGGTCTACACAGTTGTCTGTGCAGTGTTCGTTCTTCTGAGTGCATCGCGGGTCGAAGCAAGCCTCGTCGTCACGACACTCGTTGGTGGGGCAAGGCAGTGAGCAGTCTGGGGGACAAGATGGCTCCAAATTGCACTCCTGGCAAAACTTCTCGAAAGAGTCGTCCGGAAACGAACAGTCCGACTCGGTAGCTTGGTGAGACTCTGTGGCAGAGTGGTGGAATTCGCCAACCTTGTGGGCCGAAGCCTTCCGTTTTGTCGGGCGCACATCGTATGCTTCTGGGCAGTTTTCGGGGCACCTATTGCAACACAGCTGGGGATCAAGAAGGTACTCTTCTGAGCTCGGGCCTGTCGTTTGGGTAGATTTTTGGGCGTCATCTCGCAGCTCATCGGCATCTCGCTTTGTCCCAGCGACCATAGGGGTGGGAAACATGGATTCTGTAACCCGCAGGTAGTCGTCGTCGCCAAAGGCCGAATCGCGATCGCAATCTACACAGCTGTTAGCCATCGTTGGCGTGTCCCGGTTCGTTTGTTGGAGGGGCAGAGTGGCAGGCCTGTCGGTCGGCAGTATGGAAGGAAGTGTTACAGTGCAGGCCATCTAGGTACTCAAGTCGGACAGTGGAATTTGCATGGATGAGAGGGCGCAAAGGCAAAAGAATGTTTCCGCTTGGGTAGGTACGTACAATCACGTCATGCAGAGCGACCCAAGCAATTTTCTACCTACGATAAGTGAAGTCTGAAAACTTCAGGACGATGCATAGCGCTCGATGGAGAGGATGTGAATTCGTATTAGCGCCTCACGACAAGTCCACCTATCACGTGTAAGTTACGGGCTTAGGTGTGTCTGTCGTCATTGGTCGCTTCCTCCAAAATCGAAATCGAAATGTCGGCGTCTGTCTCGTGCTTGCTTGCCTGCTTGCCCAGCGCGATAGCACCCAGCTCTTAGTGCAAAGACGGAAGATGTTTGCCACGTCGGACTCGTCGTTGATGATTCTCAGCTTGTATGTAGGGCCATTCTAGTACCCGTGGCATCATGTGCGACCGGCACGTCCTCGTTGCAAAGACTGGGCACGGCATGTTAGTCTGCACTATGGCCTTAGTGTACCCACCCACGTGCTGCGTCAATGTTTGCGGTCAAGATAATTCGCGCTTGTTGCAAAGGTGCAGAGTTCAAGAACAATCAGGATGAATGGGATGGCAGTCAAGAAGTTGCGTGTGCCCTACCGGCCCAAACGTCAGCGACCCTGAAAGGACGCCCGTAGCCGGGATCCGACCGAGCGACAGGTACTTGGCGCTAATCCCGCGCGTCGTAAACCGTAGACGCACCTGGGCAGCTCCTCCCCGCCACGAGGCTGACACCTCCGCAACCTTCTTTGGACCCTCTTCTACCACATTGTAGTAGCACAGCCACAATACATTCACGTCATTCACCCTACTCACTACCAGATCAACATCATACTTTGTATTACAGATGGGCAATCTCTGTGGTAAACAGTCCAAAGACAACTTCGAAGGGCAGGGCCGCACACTAGGATCCGCGCCTGTGCCTGCAACAAGAGCATCAATCCCAAGCAATGTTGCGTCGCCAAAGCCCAAGGTCGGAGGCCCGCCACGGACATTAGGAGAAAGCAATCGCGAAGATGATCCGAAGGCGGCCGCTGCCGCTGCAGCAGAGGTACATTCCCCGGCGCAACAACTTCCATCTCACCATGACACACAGCTAACACCAACCCACCTACCAGGCCCGCGCAAACAAATCCTCCTCCGGCGACCTCCAGAAGAAACTAGATGCACAGAAACGCCAAACAAATACGCAGACTCTCCAGCAAGCTGCGAACGAGAACCGCATGGCACGAGAAGCCGACCAAGCAACCGAGACGAGGAACTACAACTAGGTGCGAGGATATGAGATGGCCGGAAGAAATGCGGCAATTAAGAGATGTATATAAATGGGGGCCATATGGCCATGTCTTTACGATTGACGATTTTCGTTACGTTGTTTTAGGGAAGCGCGCGGGTGAATAGAAGTACCTTTTTACTTGCGCATGAGCTAGGCGTTTTGGAGGGACAAGAGGGTTTAAGCTGTGTTAGACGTCTGTTTCTGGAGCCATCGATATGTATTCCATCATGAATGCACGTTGAACCGACAAAGCTTTCTTGTTATTACATGTTTTCATTTCGTTCCTACACATATCATCTAACACATCAAGCCATGCGATCTACATAAGCTACATAATATCGGATTCCGTCCCGGAACCCTCCAACCTGATGTCTAGAGAGGAGAGAGAGATGGTATAAACACTCGGGGTATTGTTACAGCGAAGACGCCACCATGTAAGAAACGACCGCGCAGATGCAATGACCACCAGACGTAAAACACCATCCTTGCCCACCGAAGAAACAAGACGTCCATCTCCCCTTGCAACGCAAGCCTGATACAGATCAGGTCAGCCCAACCAGGCCTCCGTTCATGTAGACACAAAGGACGCCAGAAACCTAACCGGACCCAACCAGCTCCGAACTTTGTGCTGATTACGGGGATATCGCTGTCGAAAGCACAAGTGAACCCCGGATATGAAAAAAAAAAAAACGCCGCCGCTAGAGCAAAAAACGTAGAAGCGACAGGTTGAAAAGTTGCTGTATTGGTTGCCCAGCCACGCTGACCAGAGAATTGAGATCTCCAGGGCAGCGCAGGGGCAGGTTTTGGAAGAATTTCTTTTTGATTTCGGCCGTCGCAGTAAATCGAGTAAAACAAAAAAGGTGTATGATTGAAAGCGCCAGGAGGGCGATAGAATCAGAGAAGAGAAGGAGGTAGTCGTTTAGGCAACAACCTCAGGCATGGGGGCGCGACCACCACCGACAAGCTCAAGAATCTTGCCGGCGACAGCAGCAGGGTAGCCGCGAGATAGTCCCTCATTGACGACACTCATAGCGGCAGTGCGGTCCTCGACGGCCATATAGGCACGCGTCATAGCCTCGTAAGTGCTGGGCTCGCGCCTGCTCTCGGGTACAGAATCGTAAATGGCTTTCGCCTTTCCGATATCGTGAGTAAGAGCCCAGCCGTGGATCAGTGAGTTGGCAATGTAAGGAGTCATCTCAACACCGCGAGCGCGCATGTCAAGGAGCACTGGCTCGGTGTCGGCAATCTGGTGGTTGGCAACCATGGCCTCGAACAGTGCTTGGTAGAGGCAGGCCTGGGGTCGCATGCGGCTGTCGACAAGGACCGTGTCGAAGAGGCGGCGAGCACCTTCCATGTCATGCATCACACAACCCTTGGCGTGGATCAAGGAGGAGTAGTGGACAGCTTCGGGAACGGCACCAGCAGTGCGGACTTGCTCGAGTACCTTCTCAGCAGCTTCCATATCAACAGGCTCAAGCGTAGCGTAGGTGTCAATCAGCAGCTTGTACGTGTGAGTAGTAGGCTCGATGCGCTTAGCACGCATGCGCTCGTAGTAGCTGAGAACCTTGCTGCGGTCCCGCTTGGTGGTCAGGAAGAACTGCATCATGCTGTGGTAGGGAGCAGGGCGAGGCTTGTAGTTGGGCATGCTCTCCATCTCTTCGAACAGCTCCTCGGCGAACTTCTCGTCGCTGACACGGCAAAGAGCATTGACAATAGTGCCGTAGGTAACGGAAGTAGGACGGATACCAAGGCTGCGCATCTCGGAGAAGTAGAAGAGGCAGTCATCAATACGACGAGCCTTTCCAAGCTTTCCGATCAAAGCGTTGTAGAGGAAAGAGGAAGGCTCGACACCCTCAGCCTTGGCACGGAGGAAGATCTTGACCGCTTCGGTAGCCTCGTCGAAAGTCTTAGTAGACTCCTTGAGCGTGGTGATGTAGAGACCAAAGGTGTTGGCGGTAGGAGCGGCGCCCATCTCAAGCAGGTCCTGGTGGTATCTACCAGCGAGATCACGCTGATTGCAGGTAAGACAAGCGGCGACCATTGCGTCTAAGATGGTGACCCAGCCGTAACGAACGATGCGGTACTGAGGTAGGAGAGGAACGTCCTGCTTGGCAAGGTTGAGGATGTCATGAGCCAGGGTCAAGCGGTCCTCCTTCGCAGCAGCAGTGATAAGCTTAGCGTACGTGAAGAATCGGGGGTGGCGGCCAGCTCGGCGCATGTTCCTGAACTTCATCAGAGCCTCATTGAGGTGGTTGGATGATCGTCCATGGGTCTTCTCGAGCAGCTCGGTAATGGCGACTGAGCCCTTGTTGTCTGTTGATGCGGCATAAGGGTCGTACTGGTCCTCAAAAGTGGGCGCTACTGGAGTGGTAGGCGCCTGAACAGGGTAGGCAGCAAACGGCGCTGGAGAGTACATGGACTCTGGAGCCGGATGCTTGTAAGCGTACCAGCGGTGCTGAAGATCACCTCTGTCGAGCTTAGCAAGAACCTGCTCAACAAGACCAGAGGTGGTCTTGTTGACTGGTGTACCGCTTGCAGCGATAACCTCGAGAAGATGGGCGAACCGTGCAACGTGAGCAACATCAACTTCGACCTCCTGAAGGAGGATGCCGGATTGGACCTGCATCAGGAGCTTGATGTCGTCGAAGTTGAGTTGAACAACGGCCTCAGGTCCCATTCCAGCAAGTAGGTGGTGAGCAACTGGGGTGACTAGGCCGCCGTTTTCAATCATCGTCCACATCAGTTCCATGCTAGCCCGCGGCGGAAGGAAGATGCCACGCTTCATCATGAACTGACCCATAACCTCGATAGCCTCGTCAATGTGCTCTACGATCTCCATCTTGGCTTGGGTAGAGCCAGACTGAGAGTCCCGTATGCGAGCGAACATTTGACGACCCTGACGAAGACCACGTTCCGCATGTCCGCTACCAATCAATGCAATGCTGTGCATAGCAGTAGGTTCGATGAAGTCGGGCTTCGTAGGTGACAGCTCGAGCATCCTCCAAAAGACCTCGGCTGCTTCAATGTTTCCGGTGCGAATGTGCATGGCTCCCATGGCCATAGCCGGTCGAGAGAGATCAACCTCGGCCGGCAGGTCATCGAAAGCCTGGGTCGCGACCTCGACAGCGTCGCGGTCAGCGGCCTTGATGCAAATGGCAGCCATGGCGATTTGGCGGGCTTGTGGGCTGAGGTACTCGGTAGCATGTACATATGCCTCCTCAAAGGAGCCCTTCTTCAGCCACTCCGGAAGGAAAGCCTTGAGGCCGACAATGTCGCGAACAGAGGTAACATCCTCAGATGCAACAAGCGCGCCTTCAATCTTGGAGACAAACTTCTGGGCGCCTTCCATCCGGTCGCAAACTGTGTATGCCTTGACGAGAGCGGCGTACACGTCGTTGTCTTTCCTGGTGATTTCGATCTCGCCGTTGTCGTTTGAGATTGCGAGGGCCTTGTATTCGTCGTAGCATTCGACCGCGCTCCTCAGGTCACCGGATTTACCGAAAGCGTGGATCATCGGGACGAACATGTCAGCGGCCGGAGTGACGCTTCGGGATTCCATGTGCGAGTAGATTCGCACCATGTCCTCCACGCGGTCACTCTCCGCACATGCAGTGACAAGCAATCGGTAGGTCTTTTCTGAGAAAGTGCGGTTCGATTCGACGCTGATAGCTGCATCGAAAAGCTTCACGGCGACTGACAACGATCCATCCTCAGCGAGGATGGCGTAGTCAGTCTCGTGAGACTGGAGCATAAACCTTCCCTCTTCTTCCATTCCGCCGTATCGTAGCCGCCTATCTTCAAAGCTTTGCTTCAATGACACAACTTCCAAAGATCGGATAGAGAGGAGTTCGAGGAGCGTGGTGTACGTAGTGGTGTCCGGGACGACGCGTCGCCGGAGCATATCAGAGTATACATCTAGAGCCTTAGGAACAACTTGATGCTGGGCCCGGGGGAGATGTATCGCGGCAGACAACAGAGCGTTGTATGCAGTGACTGATGGCTTGATATTTGAACGAAGCATAGCCTCGAAGACGGCCGGGACTTCGGCATAGTTGCGGTTGATGGCGAGCTTCTGGAGTTGAACAGTGTACTCGTCGTGCGCTTCGATCGGGCTGGCGGCAATGGTTGAATCGGTGCGGCTCAAGGTTGTCGAGTTTACAAGAGTATCCGCAACAGTAGCAGGCGACTCAGACCGGATCTCTTCGATAGTCGAAAGCTCCTCGTCGACAATCGCGGATTCATTGTCGGCCTTGTGCTTTGCCACCTCTTGTGCGATCGCCTCGTCTACTTGCGCCAGCGCGATCTTCTCCGCCTCTTCACCTCCTACTGCCTTTTTGAAATCCTCGACCTGGCTAGTGCTGTATGCGCGATTGACCGAGCCGCGAGCCGGAGCCGGAACTGGCTCTGCCGTCTCTTCAATTGCGACGCTGCTCTCCTTCACTTCCGCCGCATTCTTGGCGCTCGCGGGGTCCCATTCGATGAGCTTGCGGAACTGGAACTGCGACCATTCCTTGTCCTCGGTTCGCTGGTGCTTCTGCCACGCGGTGTAGTAGGCGGCTAAACCTGAATCTTGGTTGTCGGGTTGTCCAGCAGCGAGCGCCTTGAGTGCGCTCGTGGTGGATGATGTAGATGTGAATGCATGTTGGTTCTTGAGGCCTTTGCGGAAGCGGTCGTGTTGGAGGGAGGCGAGCGGGTTGTTCTGGCTAACACCAGCAACTACTGATTGAGCATAACCGTGAGTGAAGCCTTTGGCAAGACTCTGGCGCGCGAGGTGGAAGCTCTTAAAGACCATTTAGGAATTTGAGGAGCCCTTCAGATGGGAAGGGTGAGACTGAGGATAGGACGGTCAGCACTGAATGCCTGCGATGAGTGTGTCTGATAACAAGGTCGGCTCGGGCGACTCGGAATTATGCCGGCGCGTCTTGCGACCAATTTTGATGTTTAGGCAGCAGAATTATTACTTCAGTGCGCGACCCGTGCCGGTCCAAGTCGCTGCAGATGGACGAAGCGGAAAATACGTACTATTCTCGAGATCCGTACGCGACGGTGCAGGTTCATTTGACGATGACCGCCAAACAAACGCGCTTTACGGGTGTAAGGAGTACGTGCGGTGTTTGTGGGGAAATTGGAAGGTGGTTAGTAAACCTTATATGGATCCCGTGGTGAGTCCTCCGAATTGTCGCACTTCAATTAAGGAGAGGAGAAGATGTAGTGAAGGTTACGGCGCACTGTGGCCTGGAGGGAGATATTATCAGCCACGAAGGCAATTTGATTAGCGGGAGTCAGAAGGAAGCTTCGAGCGCACAGTTCGTAGTCGTCATGAAAAGATTAGGACCGATGCGATGGACGCTAAAATTGCCGAAAAATTATCGCATGTCGCGGTGGACCGCGTTTAGTGTAGCGTTCGCTCAAGACGTGTCCTTCCGGGGAGAGTAATATGTTTCCGTGCCAATAGGATCGACTCGCCTCTCTCGCACTGGTACAACATGTCGGTGCCGGCCAGATACCGGCACCGCCGTCGACGGATTTCGTGATGAGTCAGGCAGAACGACGAGAAGAACACGGCTGCACCCCGCAGGTTTTGACCTGCAGGTGATGGCTTAAGTCCGCAGCCCCGATCCCAGAGGCTGTGTCCACGGGCGGCGAATCGTGTCGCCATCCAAGCGTATGGATGCACGTGATTGTGAATTATCATCGTGACATTTTTGACTACGCAGCTGCTAACCACATATAGAGTCCGCAAATTTCATCTGTGGACGGCGCGCATCTGCAAGAGGTCGTGGCATGAGCGACCCACAGCGCCTGCGTCCACTTTAGGCCCATCCTGCACACCCCGCAAGCTCGCCAGCCATCAGCCTCAGATCCCCTCCAAACCATTGCGTGAATATCGTTGCCGGAATCCGACATTCTTACGAATCCGACTGTTCGAGTTCCCGCTACTTCCTTCCACACGCGCTGCTCCACTTTCCACCATGTCTTCGTCGGACGCGCCGTTGAGCCCGACAGCCGTTTCTTGTCCGGCCAAAGTACTAGTCGCGGGTGGCTACCTCGTGCTTGACCGGGAATACACAGGCCTGGTATTCGGCCTAGACGCAAGGATTCACACGGTTGTCGAGCCTATTAAGACCAGGTCCGGTGTGACGATCAATGAAATCCTTGTGACGAGTCCCCAATTTCGTGAGGCTATCTGGGAGTATGGCTACAGGTCCCAGGTCGAAGATGGCGGCATCGCTGTGACGCAGCTGAGCGTGTAAGTACAACGTGTTCGTTATATCACTCCCCGCCTTCCGTCTTATCGGTCTACATCATTGGTCGTGGTTTCCTCTGGTGTTACATCACGTTCCCAAGCCTCATCTCACATCTCTACTCGATCGGGTAATGCACTTCTTACAGTGATCCAATCACGTACTTGGTCAAGAGCTATCGCACGAGGCGATGAACACCCTTAGAGCATTCTTGCAGTAGCACAAAGCAGTTGCACCTTATCGCCTTGAGCCTCTCCGGAGATCCCGGGTTTTCCTATAATGTTATCATCTCGGATGTCTGCTCATCACTGTCACATGACCGCGACCTCATACTACCTATTGCGACCTACACAAGTAGGCTAAGATTCGTCGCAATTGCTTTCGCTTCCAAATTCACAGTCGAAATCTCGGCTATCGATACTTCTACACAAATTTTTGTCCAAATTCAAGAGTCAACCCGCTAACTTATCCCGCCAGTGGTCACGAACAGTCCATCGCCAAGTCCCGCAATCCCTTCATAGAAACGGCGTTGACCTACTCTCTAACCTACATCCACTCTCTCCTCCCCAAAACCCTCATTCAACCCTCCAGCATCCGCATCCTAGCCGACCAAGCCTACTACTCCAACCCCGGCGTCGCCCGCAGTGCAAACGTAATCGCCGAACCCCACAAAGTCTCGCGCTTCCAGGACTTCAATGTCACACTCAAGGAAGCGCACAAGACAGGGCTGGGCAGTAGCGCCGCCCTAGTAACAAGTTTCACAGCGGCAGTACTAGAATTCTACCTGCCCAGGGACCTGTTCGACATTAGGACTGAGAAGGGCCAGATGATTCTGCACAATCTCGCCCAGGCGAGCCATTCGCACGCTCAAGGCAAAGTTGGATCCGGTTTCGATATCGCGAGTGCCGTGTTTGGATCTTGTCTGTATAAGCGCTTCTCTCCCTCGCTACTCAGCAATCTTCCACAGCCCAGCAGCCCTGGTTTCGCAACTCGGCTGCGCTCGCTCGTCGAGGGCCCAGAATGGGACACCGAGATCAAGAAAGCGGCAATCAAGATGCCCAAGGGCCTTCGTCTGGTCATGTGCGATGTCGACTGCGGAAGCGAGACGCCCGGTATGGTCAAGAAGGTCCTCGCATGGAGGGCAGAGAAGCAGGAGGAGGCCGACGGCATCTGGAAGGAGTTGCAAGCAGGGAACGAAGCTCTGGCTGCTGAGCTTACCCGTCTAGCTACAGAGGACCAAGGCGACAGCTTCTCAAAATACGACACCCTGCGCCAAATGCTATCTCAAAACCGCGCTTTGATTCGGTCCATGGGCGATAAGTCTGGTGTACCCATTGAGCCACCCCAGCAAACTCGTCTGCTCAACTACTGCTCAAACCTCAATGGTGTTGTTGGAGGTGTTGTACCCGGCGCTGGCGGCTTTGATGCCATCGTTCTGCTTGTGGAAGACAAGGAAGAGGTTGTTGAAAACCTCAAAGCATCCTTGGCACAGTACAAGGACCCTGAGGCAATCGGGAAGGTGGGGGTGATCGGCGTGAGGGAGGAGATGGTGGGGGTTAGGGAGGAAGACATGGACCTTTACAAAGAGTGGCAAGAGGCGTACTAGAACCGCAAGCGGTTAATATCTGAGTTAGACAAGAAGCAAAGCCTATGGATTCTGGTTCAGTATTAGCGCAAAAGTTTTGCAATCCAGTAATGTGAGTCGATTCTTGACCATGTTTTTGGCCTACACTAAGCAAGTAGTAACTGTGGCCGTTAATTCTCACCGCAAGCATGCAATCAAGCTTCCAGACATCAATTCGCTGCAGGGCTTGGAACAGAGAAACTCCTTTCACAATTCATGAGGTATCATTCCCGTGCTTGTCTGAACTTTTTATTCATAGATCTTGACATGGACGCCAACCCATTTCCGTTAAAGATCGCCATGTCCGTCCATTCCCATCTGCTACACCACCGCCCTCGCCCCTTTGGAGTATGGTACTAAGAGTACACGGGTGAGTCGCTAGCTGGAAAAGCCCCGGCAATGCAATGCTTCATGAGACAAAGGAAGAAAAGAGAAACACCTTCGCAAAAGCACGCTTATGCCTTGACGGCGTACTTTCGCTGGGGGAAGTGTGTCTGCCTCTTCTTCTGCTTCTCGGTGACGAGCGAAGCCTCGTGCTTGGTGAGTCTTCGGCGGATGGCGCGAGTCTGCTTGGGGCGGAGGTCGAGGGGAGTGTACCTAAGCGATGTTAGCTATAGGCCTTGATGCGGTGTTTTCTGGCCTCGACGCACTTCTTGCCCTTGTAGAACAGCCTGAGCTGAGCCCTCTGGTTGGCGTTGATGACGGTGAGGACCTTGGCGATACCCTTGCGGACGTCATGAATGCGGGTGAGCTTGGTGTTGGAGCCTCCGGTGACCTTGGCGGTCCTGAGCTGGATCAACTCCCTTTACTTCCGTCAGCATGCCAGTTCCTTTTCCAGTGTTGCGTGGTGGGCGACATACGACTTGAGGTCGGCGAGCTGGGACGCGAGCTCATCCTTGGACTTGTTCCACAGCTGGGCGGTCTTCTGTAGCGGTTGTGAGCACGAATCCGGACGGAGTGGCTTGCGCGAGCGGGTGTCTACGTACGACCTTGGGGGTAGACTGTAAGCACTCTGTTAGCATTTGGTTTCCTCAAACTCATGAAATGACGATTCTTGCGCAGCACCACCAGCATAGGTTGCAAGTGCCTGACCCCTCCCCTCCACGCTGCGGGCAATCCCAGGGCTGCGCATCGCAATCCCTTCCCGAGCAAAACAATTGAGATTCTTCACGTACCATTTTGACTGTGTGTTAGTAGGACCGGGTGATGTGGATGGGTCTCGCGTGTCAACTACGATAGACTTTTGGAGATGGTCGAAATTCGTGTGTCGGCCGCCGGGGCCGTTTTTTCGCTAAACTGTTCCCGGTCGATGACTGATGTGGCTTAGCGCCTTGGCCGTGCATTGCGTAGCCCGCGCCAGGGCAGGTGCAACGCTCATGTCGCCAGAAGTCCAAGTATCATTGTTGCTGTCTTCACTGGGACAAAAACCCTATCACTCCAAATGTCTTCTACCGGAGGAGGATGGGCGCAGCTACGCCAACAAGCGCGCACTCTCGAACAACAAGTAGGCTCTATCCACTGCGACGGACTTAGTCGGCTTTCGTCGGTGCCCTGCTAATGAAGCATGGCAGACAGAGACGCTGTTCCATACATACTCACAGTTCGGCGCAACACCCAATATCCCCGCGAAACCATCAGAAGAGGAGCTGCGGGTGGAGAATAGACTACAAGAAATTCTTGAGCAACGAGATGGGCTCGTTGGCCAGCTATCACGACTGCTCGACTCCGAATCAACGCATGGCTCCTCCGCCGTGAAACAAAACAACCTCGCCAGGCATCGCGAAGTGCTGTCAGATCACCGTCGCGAACTTGTGCGCCTGAAATCCTCTTTAAACGACGCCCGCAACCGAGCCAACCTCCTCTCCAACGTACGATCGGATATTGACGCCTATCGCTCAGCCAACCAGGCCGAAGCCGACTACATGCTCGACGAGCGAAGCCGCATTGACAACTCACACAACGTGGCCGACTCAGTCCTCAGCCAAGCGTATGCAGTGCAAGAGAACTTCTCTGTGCAAAGGGAAACAATTGCGAATATCAACCGGAGGATAGTGGGTGCTGCGAGTCAGGTACCAGGAATCAACAGTTTAATGGGAAGGATCGGGTCCAAGAAGAGAAGAGACGGAATCATACTGGCAAGCTTCATCGCCTTTTGCTTCTTGATGCTGTTATGGTTCAGGTGATGATTTCGGGGTTTGGTGTCTTCATGCACGGCGTTTGGGCGGGTGGGATATCCTCATGACCTTCTCTGGGTCTGTTTCATACACGGCGACTGGGCCGTCATGATGTACAATTATGTTACAATGCTTCTTCTAGTTGGAGCCTTATTGCGCCTCTGCAATCAATTTGGCGAATCCTTTGTTCATGTCCTCCATCTCTGTGCCCTCGGCGTCTCCGCTGCCGGCCCATCGGATCTTGCAGTCTTGATCCACAAGATAGACGTACCCGACTCTGCCGTTCAACAACCCGATTGTCTCCCTTATCCTCTCACTGACACCCTTCCTAACGACAAAGTACCTGCCCCAGTCCTCTTTTGGTTTCGAGGCCTTTAGCCGCCACTGGAAAAGCGCAATAATCCATGCCTTCATATTGTTTTCCTCGATGTTGACATCCACCATCTGCGCCACCTCTGGGTGTTTCGATAGCATGTCATGAAGCGTAGCGTTGGTCTTCTTTCCGGTAAAAGTCTCCACCTGGGTGAGTCCCCATTGCGAACTATACACATTCACCAGGCTGACTTTTCCTGCTAAGACATTGGTCGTGTCTCTGCCCTTACCCTCCAATGTATCTCCGTGGAAATTAGGAAAGTACAGTGCTGCTTCCTTTTTGAAGATTCTGGGATTGGCCATGAATGTCTTGCCTGACCTGTACTTGCGAATGTTCTTGAAGTCGCGGAAGTAGTTTGTGCCCCATTTTTCCACCAAGTCCTTGCGCTTCTCCAGGTTTCGCTGTGACATTGTCATGCCAGAGTAGTCTTTCTTGGTCTTTGGTATACTGGCATTTTCGCCTGGTTGCGGTGCAGACTTGAAACCGATGGGCCGACCGAGGGGCTTAGGTATAAACACGTCTTCGTCTTTAAGATCAGGTGTGGGTGGAGACTCGATGGGCTTCGGTTCTGTTTCTGGTCGGCGGAGAGTTCGGGCTGAGGTGAACGTCCGCGCGAACGATTGTCGGGCAATTGATGGAATTGCTAGGCGGGTCTGGCATCTCAAACATATCGAAGATGCATAGAGGACTGTGCGCCGCAGCGGTGTCGCTATCCGTGGCTGCAACATTCTGGCTGTGGCGTAATATAATGTCCCGCCAAACTCGAGAGATGATGAAAGGAAGCTCTGATCTAGTGCGAAAGCGGATAAAGTGCCACGTGCTTTCGCGTCAGCAAACAACCCTGCACGCGCTGCTGCCTGGGTGGTCCTTCGCGACCCTTTCACCCTCACCCATCTAATTCCCCCTTTGGCTGACAGCCTCCAGTCGTAAATATAGCTATGAAGTCATCCAATACACGCTACTCGAGGCGCGCTGCACTTATCACCCTGCACTCGCGCCACATCAACAAGTGACTTAGGACTTCGCGCCCTTAGTATAGACTAACTTTAGTATTCCACCATTCTTGAATCAACAACTCTAATTTACATCTACTGTATCCTTGGCTTGTAGATATGTGGCCTGCAATGCCAGATCCTGAGCTCTCGGCCAAAGAAGCCTACTTCCAGGAACAGACAATCTTGGATCATTCAGACGATGAAGAGGACGCCCCCAACGAAAGTGTACGCAATCTCGAACGTGCGCTCGAAGAATCAAAAGCTATACCACCACCTTCACTACCGAAGCAGGCAAGTAGTTTTCTTGGTCTGACGCCTAGGGAAAGACAAGCGGAGTTCGAGGCCCACACGAAGAAGCAGCGCGCTTCGGAGCGACGAACAAGTCAAAGATTGACTCGATCATCTACCGCACCTGGACCAGAGCCTACCAATAGCTTTTCAGTTACTAGGTCACTAAAGAATGTCATAGCCAATGCAGATAATGGAAAGGGTCTATTGAAAAGAACCATATCTCTCAGTAAGACACTTGACAAGGAGCCTATACCATTCTACAAGCAAATGGGCGTCGTTCCTCGAGAGCTAAAGAGTGGGAAAAATGTTAAGCCTGCGAAAAACATCAAGTTACTCCCTGAGCACAAGCAGCTGCTCAAGGGAAAAATTATCTACTTCTATCCCAACGACGATATCTCTTCAGCGCGACGACAACGCATACATAAGGTCATACAGCTCGGAGCTGCATGGGTCAACAGATGGGCCGAAAACATCACGCATGTTATACTGGATGATGATACATACACGTACGCTCGGTTGACGCGACACTTAAACCGGCCAATACCTCCAGTAAGTTAAACATCCATTTCGCATGTTCACAAGCTGACGAATCGGTAGGGAGTTGTGCTAGTCAAGTATCAACCATACGTGCCCTCGTGTATAGAAAGCGGAATGCTTTTGGATCCCAACAAGCCATACTTCGTTGTCAAAGGTGTAAATGGAAAAAACGGGTCCAATGAAACGCCCGACCTCTCCCATACATCAATGTCGTCACACAGTCCGATGAAGATCAAGGCTTCAAAGCGACAGATAGCCGATTGGGAATTACAGAAGATCGATTCGCAACCCACAGAAGAAAACGTACCTTCTATCCATCCTGTAACAGATAGAGCGCCTTCTAGCCCTTTTGGAGAGACGGTGGAAGACAGTTTCATCATGCCTTCTCCGGAAGCCACCAAAACATCTGAACCAGAGGCCGTAGATCGATTTGGCGATGCTCTTTCCGAGGCGATTAAGGAGACAAAGGCTCTCGCACATCTACCACTTGACGAGGATGAAGAAGCAGAATCTCCAGTAGCAAGTGATGTAGACAATATAGAAGACTCAGGCACGGATGAAGAGCTTCTGATGAGCCCTAAGCTACCAAAAAGGCCCAACTTCGTCTCGAAGGCATCGGCTTTACGCGACAAGAAGCCTCTCAACATGGCAACCTTTCAATGTATGGACCCCGGTGTCAATGACTACACTTCGCAGAATCCAAACACCCGAACCATCGAGATCTTGGACGAGATGTGCAAGCACTATGACAGGATGCAGGACCAGTGGCGTACTTTAAGCTACCGCAAGTGCATCATCACGCTGAAGAAACAAATGGTCAAGATCACCACCGCAAAGCAAGCCGCAAAACTACCATTCATCGGCTCGCGGCTCGCTGCAAAGATTGAGGAGATCGTGCTTACAGATCATCTACGCCGGCTTGACAGCACACGCAACGATCCTCTAGATATGGTCCTCCGTGTCTTCCTCGGCATCTATGGCGCGGGTCTCGTGCAGGCAAACAAATGGATCCAAGCAGGCCACCGCACACTCGAAGATCTCCAGACAAAAGCCAAACTCACTGAAAGCCAAAAAGTCGGTATAGAACACTACGACGACTTCAACTCCCGTATTCCATGCGCAGAAGTCGAAGCACACGGCGCCATCGTCATCGCGGCACTCAAGAAGATCGACCCAAAGTTCAGCGCCACGATAACGGGCAGCTACCGCCGCGGCGCAAAAGACTCGGGCGATATCGATATGATACTCACCCGCCCCGATACTTCCCTCGCCGCAATGCGTACTACAATCTTCGACGTCCTCATCCCCCACCTCTACAGCACATCCTTCCTCAAAGCCTCCCTAGCCACATCGCGCTCCAACGACCCCAGCGGCTCAAAATGGCACGGCGCCTCGTGTCTCCCCGGCTCAACCGTGTGGCGCAGAATGGACCTTTTGCTCGTTCCAGAAGATGAAATGGGTGCTGCGCTATTGTACTTTACGGGTAATGATATTTTCAACCGGAGCATGAGGTTGTTGGCGCGGAAGAAGGGTATGCGGCTTAATCGAAAGGGACTGTACAAGGATGTGCAGAGGGGAAGGATGGGCGAGAGGTTGAATGATGGGGTGTTGGTGGAGGGGAGGAGTGAAAAGCGGATTTTCGAGGTTTTGGGTGTGCCGTGGAGGAAGCCGAATGAGCGTGTTTGCTAGATGTGTTTGGGTATTTGGGGTTGGTGGACAGAAGGGACTGATAGGGCGGAGACGGGGTAGACGAAAAGCTTTGGATATGTTGTGTGGAAGAGACCTATGATTGTCCTTTTTTAGTTTCAGTCATGGTCTATGTCTCAGAGAGCACGCCTTTGAATGGAGGATCTTCGTGTCATTGTCCTTGGGCTCGATTCCGCAAGAGCGAGGCGCGATCAACGATCTCGGAGGGAGAGAAGTAAGTGGAAAAACGTCAAATTCTAGCAAGGGCATCTTGGAGCTGCGTCTCTAGCTCAATCTCTCTAAACCCTCATCTCAGGCTCTAACATCTCTACCCCCTCGTGTCCCGCATCAACACTCAAGTCCATCTTGCCCCCTCCAACTCTTCCCGTAAATAGCGCCAACAGATAAATTCCATAAAGAACCTTCCCATCCTCCTTCTCCCTCGCCCCTTTATCCCCCTCAGCCTCTCTCGCCGCCCTTCCAATCCACACGTTCCCCATAAAAGCCGCGGCGACAATCGCCAGTCCCACAAACGGTAGCACAGAAACCAGGGCCCACACGACTGCCCTAGCCGCCGCATCTTGAACCTTGTCCTTGACACCGGGTGGCAGACTATCCAAAAGCGCCAAACTGGGCAGCCCGGAGACGGGCAGCACTACCCCGGCATTCCCTTCCTCGCGATTAATCTGGGACAAAAAGGCATCGAGTTTGTTAGAGAAGACAGATCCCATCATGGAGATACCGACGGTTTCACCCAGGGGCAGCATGAAAGAAAGCAGCGACTGCATACTGGGTATGCGAGTTGCCCAGATACCCGCTGCATGTAGGACAACGGGCATGAGGCGGAGACCCGTTCCCGCGCCGGATACAGCGAGGAAAACTTTCACCAGCGTTGTGTGGCGGATGGAAATCGAGTAGGTGAGCAGCGCGAGCCCGATGCCTTCGACCACGGAGCCAATGAGGAGCGGGGCGAACGTCTGACGCGGCCAGCGGTTGCACAAAACGGCTGCGGAGTAAACGCCTACGCCTAGACCGGGCGTGTAGTATAAGAGTTGGACACCGGCTTGGCTGGAGGAGTAGCCCTCAGCGAGCTGCCAGTAGTATGAGATGAAGTAAAAGGCAGAGACCATGCTAATGCCTGCGGAGAAGTTGATGATCATGAGTAGTGTGGTGTCTTTTTTGCGGAACAGGGTGGAAGGGATCATGGGGATTTGGCGGGGGAAGAAGTTGGATATGGGGCGGTTGGGTCCGAGGAGGTACTCGTAGGTGAAGAAGAGGATGCAGAGGATGCAGCCGATGACGAAGGGGGCGATGACGGCTACAGACGCCCATGGATACTGTGTTCCGCCCCATTGCATGGCCAGGATGATGCAGCCTACACCTAGTATGAAGAGGACTAGGCCGGGCCAGTCGATGATGGCGAGACCAGATATGTAGCCTAGACGGCGCGAGGTGTGGGATTCGGTGGAGGCGCGGCCTTGGACCAGTTCTTTGCGCATTAGGAGGGCGATGAGGAGCATGGCCAGTACAGCGACGCCGATGGGGAGGACGAACACGTAACGCCAGCTTGCGGCGGAGAGGTAGCCGCCGACGACTGGACCTACGGCGTAGCTATTGCACCTAGGTTAGCATATGTCATTGAAGGTAGAGCCTAGTTTAAAACCAACCTGCATCCAGAAATCAACGCTAAGACAGAGTTACTGCTCGAGTTCTCCGCCAGCGTCGCTCCATCGGACAAGATAATACGACTCAGACTCATGATACCAGCGGCGCCTAGACCCTGCAGCGCCCTTCCTACCAGCAGCATGCTCCAGGACTGAGCCGCGGCACAGAGAACGCTTCCGATCATGATCCAGAACATTTCGAATTGGAGGGAAAAGTGGCGGCCGTAAATTTCTGCTAGTTGGCCCGACGCTGGGACAAAAGTTGTGAATGTTAGGGTATAGGCTGCTACGATCCAGTTGAAACTTCCAGATAGACGGTCTAGAGATGTGCGTTAGTATGATGCATGTCTGTGGGATGTGTTGAGAGGTCGACATACCGAAATGAGATGATACGAGAGGGATAGCTGGAGCGACAATGGTGACGTCCATTGCTGCTAGGAAGTTGGGCAGTACAAGTCCCAACATCAACTTCAATTGTCGCATACGCCTTTGCCGGGTCTCAGCCTTCTGCTGGGCTGCTTCTTCTGGGGTGAGGAAATTGATATGACTTCCTGTTGAAAATTCAGGAAGCCTGTTGTTATGATTGCTATGGACGCCCTGAAGCTCATGGCTTGTTATTTGTTCGGGAACCAAATGGGTTTTATCTGTTGTAGGAATGGCCTTTTGCGCTTCGCGTTCTCGAAATTTTCTACGGACGAGTTTGAAGAGATATATCGCCATGGTGAACTGTTAATACCGAGAAGGAGAAAATTGAATGCAAAGAGTATAGAAATGATACGATGGAACCGTTCATTCTCGGGTATCTTGACGCCTTATATTGTGTGCTATGCTTGCGGTTGCGGACTGCTCGCCCAAATAGGACAACCTGCTGGAAGTGGCCCATTGTGGCTTTGATCATCGAAGTCAGGACAAGAAAGCCACAACAGCCAATATGCAGTTCAAGACTCTGAACACAGCGGGGGCTGAGGATGGTTGCCTTACGCCTTCCACGCCGTTGAGGGCGTTTGGCGAAAGATTGTGACTATTCCTAACTAGGGGAGCTCAGCGGACCAATCGCAACACCGTACTCACACTAGCGTTATCACCCGTAAAAGGTTGCAGGGTTGCGATTGGCGTGCAACACAGCCTTACCTGCGCACGTAAGACGACTCGGATGGCACTCTAGGGCTATTCTCGAGATTGGTGTAGCTCAAAGAGGCGCTGGAGCATGTCGAAGCAATGTCAAGCAGCACCAAGCCTTTACCGGTGCCGTGTAGCTTAAGGCGTCCTGTTGTTGGAAATCCTGAGCTTTCAATTTGAGCACGGCCTGGGTGGTAACAATCACAAGCTGTACTTGCAAGCCGTCCAGTGGTCCTGCACTGCCTGGTTTCGAAAGCCCATCAAGTTAGACTTGGGGGGATGGAACCGCGTGTCAGACGCACCTAGCTACTTTTGTAGAATGGTGAGACATGGGTTCAGTCTTTTCGGCTATTCGATAATCTGGGTGAGAATGGTGGTGGCTCGAGGGTGTACACTTAAGAAGGCCAGCTAAGGAAACCAAGTGGTATGGAATGCGAGCCTGTAGGGAAATCATAAATTTGAGAGACTGCATATAACAAGCATGTGCTTTCGAATGACATGTAGAGAAGATCATACAGAAAAGATCATGCAGAAAAGATCATGCAGAATCTACACGACAGCTGAATAGAATTCGATTGCTTCGAGGGGAAACGTCAATGCGAGGAAAGCACCGGAAATACAATCGGACCGACCAGGAGATTAAAAGTATCTTTGAGTATATGTTGAGAACGGGCTAGTCTGGGTCTTTGTCAGAGATGATAGCAAAGGGGTTGTGAAGTTTAGTGGTGGTGCTCAGTAGGCACTGCCAAGCTTGAGATTTAGTCAGGCCATGACGCAACCCCGCGACGCGACTCCGGAAGCTCATCTTTGAGCCACACATCCGTGCCGTTCCCCAGGACATTCAAGACACCAACTATGAAACCCATAATAGCCGTTCCTGCGATCGCTGCGCTAGTATACCGGGCATACTCGCGCAAGTCATTAACTCCTGTTGGAATCCTCACAGCGTTGGCCACAGCAGTCATTCATGCTGTGCATCCTTGGAGCGTGTTCCTAACGCTACTCGCTGTCTTCTTCCTAGCTGGAAATGTTGTGACAAAGGTAGAATGCGTGTGCGCCTGGGAAATTCGACATTGACTAACAGAATGCAGGTCAAACACGATATCAAAGCAAATCTTACTCAGTCTGCGACAGGCGCAACCGGAGGGGAAGGGTCGCGCAACCATATCCAAGTGATCGCGAACTCGGGCGTAGCTTCGGTGCTAATACTGCTACATCTTTGGCAACTGAAGACGGACGGAAGATATGAGGACAAGGACCTATGTTGGAATGGAAGCAGTGATGTGTTGGTCATTGGCATTGTAGCGTATGCTACCCGCATTTGTCTTGCCGGTATGGTGCTGACACCCTTCAGGAACTACGCTGCAGTCGCTGCAGATACCTTCTCTTCCGAACTCGGTATCCTTTCGAAATCCAAGCCACGACTCATAACGGCTCCCTGGCGGATCGTCCCGCCTGGTACAAACGGAGGGGTAACAGCTACAGGACTTGGTGCGGGCTTACTCGGCGCATTCCTACTCTCAGTGACGTCCACAATACTCTTACCGTTCTGTAAAGACTGGAGTCTTAGTGAGAAGACAAGTTATACACTCGCATTGACAGTGGCGGGCTTCAGCGGAACACTTCTTGACTCTCTTCTCGGGGCTCTCTTCCAGGCTAGCGTGGTCGATGTCCATTCAGGCAAGGTTATTGAGGGTGAGGGGGGTAGGAAGGTCCTTGTACACAGCAGTCATCCGCTTCACCTTTCCAAGACAGGCCAGGTGCGTAGTAAGGTCAGCAGCCGCGCTGAAGGTAAAGCTGGGGTTGCGAAGACGAGTGGTGCGGATACGGCAGCATCAATCAAGGCGTCGGAAACGATGCTGAAGGCCGGAGCAAGCGGAAATGCGGTTGCAGATGAGCATCACGAGAGTAGAAAGATTGAGGTCGGCAGTGATTTGCTCGACAACAATGCGGTCAACATACTCATGGCGGGTTTAGTAAGCTTGGGAGCTATGTTGGTCGCTAGCATGCTTTGAAGTATGAGCTTTGTAGTCATATGAGAAAACTGGCACATGAATGAATGAGTGACGACAAGGCAAATACAACATATCCGGTGATTCTAGTACCTGGATCTGAAAGTGAGATGGATAAAGCTTTGGAGCATTCGGTCAAATTGCCAAGGCGCTAGTGAGGCGCGTCACTTCAGGTAGCCTACAGCTCCATCGATAACAACTGCTCGACATCCCGCCTCCGAACACGACTTCTGCACTGTCCACCAAGCCTTTGACTCGATTGATTGTAAAGAATAAAATTGCTCTATCGATCGACTCTACAAGTCTTCAGTAAACGTCAAGTGCCACTTCATCCAAAATGGTAGGCTCTCTCAAGACGACATTCAACATGTACCTAGATTAGTACTCACGCATGGTTCAGTCTCTCCGCTTCGTCCCCAACAAGGCGCACCCTACGCAGACGGCTCTTGAGACATCTGCGCCTTCGGCTCCTGGTGTTCACGATACCCTGCGATCTCGCCTCGCCCAAACCTCGACAGCGCCTACAGCCGTATCATCATCGACAGCCCCAGTTCCCCTCCAGTCTGCCCACCCGCTCGAGGCCCGCCTTGTTCAATGGCGCGACACCCAGGACCGTCTGAAGATGGAGATGCTGAGGCGACAGTTTGGTATCGCAGAGCCGGTGCGTAGGGGTATGGAGCTCAAGATCGCTGAAGCAGGCGAGTGGAGGCCGCTAGCGCTAGGTGGAAGCAGCGGTGTTCACAAGGATATCTTGCAGGGACGAGATTGTGAGATTGGCTGGGAGGACGTGTTTACTGGCAACGAGCTGCGCCAGGTGCCAGACTTCCACACAGAGATTGAGAACAAGATGAAGATGAACTGGTAGAGGCTTGTCCTTTGCCTAGTGAGTAGGGTTGCCCACTGACGGCGATGATAGACGATGATAACTACTCATGCTGGACATTGTATGCGAATGACATTGGAAGATAACATGGGCATGGGGCGTCAGCTAGGGTGAAAGTCAATGAATGAAGTGATGAACCGTTAAGTTCGACATGACAGAGATATGCTTGAAGATCATGCCCCAGTTGCGTATAAGATTTGACTGCGGCATGTGAACACCTGATGTGGTAGCGGTGGCTCGGTACACGTGCTCATCAGCCACTGGCCGTCCCTGAAGCCGTCGAGCTTGCGAATGCCCATCTACGCTTGGAAGAGTGCCAAGGATGACCTCGACTATTTAGGCATCCGACCATTCAACCACCCGACTAGCCTCGGCATAAACTCCGGTTCCACCCAGGCTTGTACAGATTGTACATGTGGCGCAGAGTGAATGCAATGGGGGTGGCCAGTAATGCAGGGGTCCAAAACATGGCACGTTGCGGGCCTGTCACTGACAGGAGAACCAGTGTTCGGCCACGTCCCACCTCGCCGTATACTCTGATTTAATAGACGCGTACCAGTGAAGTATCCATCCAGCCACTCAGCCATTCAGCAACTCTTTGTGAGGCGGCGTTCTCGGCTCAGTAGTGGGCTGTTGGTGGAGACAGCGGGTCGCTCTTGCCGCGTTTGCGGATTGCGGAGAAGGGGAGCGAGGCGGCGGCGGCGACGGCGACTTCCCAATCGCGCGCACGGTCGGTCGACCTTCCATCATCCGCGCATGAGAGGCCGAGACATCTCAACTCCAAACTATTTTTCGTCTTTGTTCTCACTGCGACGTCGACGCTGATCTGCGAATCTCTCCAGCTCGCACGTTCGTCTGCCATTCGCTAAGTCGCTAGCAATCGACGCCCGTCGCCGCTTTACATCGCGAGTGAAGCCGCCAAGCAACCAACCTACCATGGCTTCTCCAGCCGACCAAGCCCCCACGGCACCACAGAGTACTCCACAACAAGCGGGCTCGGGGTCGCGACCACAAAGCAGGAGCGAGCCTCTGTCGACGAGCGCAGTAGAAATGAGGACCCTCGAGGCGTCGGGCGCCGGCCCAGCTCCCACAGACACGACGGCCACGCAGGCCCCCGAAGCAGCGCCTGCCACAGCTCCGATAGCGACTTCCTCACCGCAGACGGTCGAGCCCAGCGCCCCAGAAGATGCGCCCGCTATTGCCTCACCGTCTGCGAAACCCGCGCCCCCTTCTGCCTTAAATCGCGCAGAGACCGAGGCCATCGGGCCGTCGACAGATACGCCTGCCGCGAACCCAGACAACACCAACGGGCCTGTGCTGGTCATAATGCTGCTTCTCACCAGCGGCTCGAGACACCCCTACAAGATTGAAGAGAAGTACCTGAAGAAGCGCAATGTCAAGGTGGAGAACATGGACCCCTACAACATCAGTGTCTACACGCTCAAGGAGCTGATTTGGCGAGACTGGCGGGAAGGTACGCACTTTATTTCTGCTGAGTCTTCGTACAAGAAAGACCACGTTATCTCTGCTCTCTACCAGAAAGCTGACTCGATTGCATAGAATGGGAGCCCCGACCTACTTCCCCGGGCTCGATAAGGCTCATCCATTTCGGTCGCATGCTCGACGACAAATCGCCACTCAAGGGTAAGCACCTCACGTCTCAATTGTGTCAATCTTCTTGGCACGGCTTGTGTATTCGCTCGGCCCCCTTGCCCATTGGTGGGATCGGCTACGACGCGCAGCCTGCATAGACGACTTCACAAGACCCCATTGTGCATTCATTGACAAGCAACAGATTGCCGCTTCCAAACAGATAGTCCAAATGTCGTTCACATGACTGTCAAGCCTCAGGAGGTGGTTGACGACGAGGAAAATGCCAAGACCGGAAAGTCTGGAAGCCGAAGAGACAACGACGATGAGCCCACAGCTGGTTGCCGTTGCGTTATCTTATAAGACCTCTCCTGGCCGCATACATCATCTGGACGGGCTATTACCTTGAATGCCACCTTCTACAGCCGTAAAAATTACATAGGGGAAGCAACAGAAGCGGCTGAGGGCACTCTAGCTGAACACGGAAATCCGTCTTTTGCGCTAATTCCTTTGGGCTCTCTTTTCTGGTTATCATAATTGGCCGATGCGAACGGTCTGAATCGTGGCGTTCCAAGGAGCGAAGTTAGGTTTTTCCTTCACTCAACGCATTCTTTCATCCCTTTGTGCATATGGGGATTGCGCAGTAATCCGGCGGGTCCTGCAGCTGGTTCATTTCATTGCCCATTGTATAAGTAAGCAAGTTTTTCGCAGGGAGCATATTGTCGGGTCGTGGAGATCATAGGGATATAGACCGTATTTGAACGTTTCGATTATTCGCCTCTTTGTCTGATCCTTCTGCCGTCTGATTTGCGCTTGTTGTCATGGATTGCACCAAATCTTCGGGGGTTGTGGAATTGGACCCTGGTGATCCCAAAGTAGCGTTCAATGCCGTCATCGGTTAAGCTTACCTCGAGCTCCGATCTCTCTCTCGGTCATGCCACTCTCATCTTTCTTCGCAGCCCACCAACACCACGACTCGACTGCATGTAACCTAAGATGGTACTCGAAGATGTTGATAATACCGCCTCGGAAGGTTTTACAGATAACCCTTATCCATCCTCCGATGATCCGTACGCATCTCCACCGGCTCCCTTGGCCAGCGGTGCTCGCTTCGATGCGAGCAACCTCCCGCACCCATTGCCCGTCATAGGCACTTTCATGGGCTTTTCCGAACGCGCCGTCCGCTTCAAAACCGAAACAACTCTCAAGTTTGCCGAGCGCAAAGTCGGTCGCCAATTAAACGTGGAAGAAGCGCAAGCACTCGCATTCCACATCTACAAGCTCGAACAAACAAAAAGTTATTTCGCCGCTACGGGCGCCGCAGCGGGAACATATCAATGGTACCGCACATGGGACAAGATGAAGTATCCGTTTTATCAGCCAAAGGTGGAGGATATCGATAGGAACAAGTTCGGACCAGTCCGTGGACCTATGGCGCAGTTTGCGCGACATGCATGGCGATTCTCCTTGTATGTGGTTGTAGCGGGGCAAATGGGCAGTATAATCGGTCAGCTTATTGCGCAGCCCCTTGCCGCGGTCAATACATCCAACGACCCCAAATTGGAGCAATTTGGAGTCGAGTTGAAGGCTTCTTCGCATGCCGAGGGACAGCGGAATGCACAGCAAGGGCGTGAAATCGAGGATAGGCGAAAAGAGCTCCAGGAGCAGGTGAGAAATCGTTCAGGCGGTGGTCCATCACCACAGGCCAGGTGGGGCAAACAGCCTCAAGCACAAAATGACGACGCAGCCGACGACATGAGCCCAACTGCCGGCAACGAAGCCTGGGGCTCTACGTCACCTCCTGCAGAATCATGGGAAACATACTCAGATGAGTCTACCCAAGCACCTCCGCAAAGACGCCAAACTCCGCCATCTACGGGAGCTTGGAATCGGCAGCTACCTTCCCAGCGTCAACCTCAGCAATCATCCTCTCCATTTGATGACGATGATGCTTCTCCTACAGGCGGACTTTTCCAGGACGAAGTAAACAATCCCCAACCTCAGTCGCAGTCGCAACCTCAAGCACAAGGCCGACCAGGTGAGTCGTCATGGGATCGGCTCAGGCGTGGTGGTCCGCCAGTGCCACCCCAGAGGCCACAGCCACAGCAAACACGTAAAGCAGAACCGGAGCGCAGAGAGCAAAAAGAGGGCTCTACCTTGGGTGACTCATACACCTTTGTAGAGGGGGATGAGGAAAGGAGTAGGGAACGCGATCGTGCACAACAAGAGTTTGACGCTAGGTTAGAGAGGGAGAGACAAGGGCGTGATTTTAACGGCGATGATGAAAAGAGGTGGTAAAGAAATGGACAAGTACCTTGAAAGCAGTACAATTGTATGCCATTCTTGAGCATGGTTCATAATATATCCAATCACCCCCTGCAGTTTACGCGCCTCACAATAGCCCTTGCAGTAGTGAGAGGTGAGGCTACCGGGTGAAAGTGGTAGGAGCGAACGCGCGCAAACGGTGCAAAAGCGCCTCTCACTTACCTCAACTCAGAACTGCCTTTGCAACCCCACCTTTTCAACAACCATCGTTTCAACCTCTCCGACAACCGCTTCCGGATCTTGCTTTGTGACGGCTGTTCTTCGACACATTGAACTTTTACTAGTCTGCTCTCCAGACTATCTCTAGGTACGCATGAACGAAAACGTTTCGGTCAAGAAAAGCGCCATGCACAGTTCACTAGTGGAGGGCAACAGCAGCGAGGAGCAGCTGTCCCAACGCCACATCCAACGACTCTTCGATACCGGCCAGCATGACGCCGGGGTCTTCACGAACGCTCTGGGAGAGGCGGAGACGGATCGGACTTCCGCTATAAATTATCAGTCTTACACCCCCTCGTCAAGCCCGCCTCCAATCGATCGCATCCCAATAGCTGAATATGTGGCTCACAAGGAAAAAGAGAAAACCATGAGGATGAGCCTGTGTAATGCGCTTCTCTCGCTGGGTGAGTCGGCGTCTCCTCATGGCAAGTGCTGCGATGCGCGGGATGTCCAGATCAACGATGAGCTCTGCTACTGCCTTAGTTGCGGCGCGGTCTTTTATGAACTGCCGTCCTACCTCACTGAACAGGCGGGTTCACTCGGCGATGGCGCTGGATGGCACAACAATTTCTCGAGCATCGAGTGGTTTTTTGACCACTATTGCGAGGAACCTTGCGTACAGCTTGAAGATGGACTAGTCTCCTGCGCCAACTGCGCAAAACTCCTACCGCCTTTTTTCAGCATTTTTAACGATCTCGAAGACCTTGACAATGAAGAAGACGACATTGGCTTTGAGGAGGTGAACTCGACGTTTATGGGTCTGGGTTTTATGGATAGCCACGGTACAGGTCCTACTGACCCGTCAAACCAAGGTACGTCTACACGCCCCACTCTGGTTCAACGCTAATTTTTGACGCTCTTCTAACAGTTACTGATACCGAGCCTGATCCCCTTCGTTATTTAAACTTCGGCTACTCTGAACCACTTTCTCAGCCAAACTCCGTTCAATCCACTGAGGACCAGCTTCCCGCCGTTGAGGGCAGTTTGAACTCACCTGCAGATATGGGTAAAAGTTATAATTCGCATCGCCAACAGTGTGAGACCCGCAGACAGATGGCTCAAGCTCAAGCTAGGAGGATAAGACCTACACCACCTCCCTTGTGCACTGCTTGCTTGAAAGAGGACCGTGTAGAGAGGAATTGTTCACTCTGTGTCCGATGCCATGTCGCAGGTCACACCTTCGCCGAGTGCATGTCTGGCCCCAAGTTCTCCATATTCATGGACCTCGCTTCCGAACTGCGAGAGCGCATCTACAGCTACGTTCTCGACACTGACCGTTGCATCAACCCTCACATGTGCGACTCCTCCCGCGGCACGGACATCAAGTTCCATGACGACAACCAACCCGAGCATAATGGCATGAACGCATTCCTAGGCCTCCTCCGGGTTAGCAAGAAGGTACGCGCAGAGGCCCTCCCCATCTTCTACTCCACAAACACCTTCGTCGTCGGATGCGACACAACGACATATCTGGACCGCCTCAAGCACCTCGACCGTTTCCACATGATCCGGCACGTGCGCTTCGACATCCCGATGTACCGCGAGGCTACTGCGCCCAGTATCCTCCGGCGCATGAACCAATTCATCAAAGAAGTCGACGAATACGAAAAAGTGCCCCAGAAGAATCAGACAGTCAAGTCACTGAAACAGCACCCGCAGTACAAGCAAGGCGGCCTCTTAGACATCAATCTAATCGCCATACTCAAGAAGCTGTCTTCCCCCATACCCGGCTCTACAGCAGCAACAGGAAATGTCGCATCTGGATCAACCATCCCCCCACCAACCCTCGAAATCATCCTCCCTGTCCCCAACGCCCAGAACTTCGCCGCCTGCGACCGCCTCAAATGGTTCCAAACCGTCCTCTACGGCATCGGTATCGCGGTGCGTTTTGCCGACGGGAAGCCGTTTGCTTGCACGCCTGACGACAGGTCCATAAGCGTGATCTGGCAGCAGCGCTACCAAAAGAAAGACTTTGAAATCTCGCCTGAGTACGTATGTCCGCTTGATGCGGAAGGTCAGACGGTGGCGTATCGACATGCATTGGAGCTAAATGCGGAGCTGGAGAGCGAGCCGCGGTCGCGCGGGTGGGCTTTTATGAGGGTGAGTTGTAGGAATCGGGATGTCGTGTGGTTTGATGTTGTGACGGAGGGGGGTGGAATTTCTCGGTAAGGATTGGCGGTGGTACAGTGCGTTAAGATGGGGTTATTTATGATGGGCGGTGTGGAGTCTTACCAGACTGATGATGGTGATGATGATGGTATGGAGAGTATTGTTCGATGCTAGATGGAATGAGACACACGATGGTCACGAATCATCTGAACTGTAAATTCGAGGGTGGGAATGGGTAGTAAAGAAAACACTAGACTCAACACTGTTTCCCGGCTGTCGTCCCTGTCTAGGTGTGGGGTGAGGGTTGCTTTGGAATGCTTTGCTACACGTTGTCGTGTGTGATGGAAATATGCGATGGCTACTCCAGTCTTCATCTATCTAACTCCCAAGATATCAACCATTAGTCGGCTGGAATTGCATGCTCTCTTTTGGAAACATCTGTACAGTAAACTGTGGGAGGTGTTGGTGACTGCGATCTCCGAGAGCAAGCCGTAGCGCATCGTTTGGGTACGTTTGTGAAATAAGGCGAGCTCGTCAGCAAGCGAGTCTTGGCCTACCTACCTAGGTAGGTAGGTAGGTCAGCATCGCCTCTCCTCCACTCCACCTTCGCCAGCTTTCCGGAACTCATAATGTCGCTCTGCGTAAGCTGCAGATCAATACCTTTTCGCATGCTTGGACATGATGACCATCCTCCAGGGTGGAACAAGGACTCTTGGCGAGATGAAAAGGGACAACCTTGGGGATGCGATAGCGACATCTGGACATGTGACAGGCGCCAAACTACGGTTCAAAAGTTATTGGATAGCGCAGTTAATTGTGTGCTTTGCCACATGCTGACATGTGGCTCGAAGGAAGAGTTGGAAGGTTTGCTAAACGCAAGCAAGCTTGATCCGGGCTTGACACCAGTATGGCTGCGCATAGGCGAAAAGACTGGGCCACGTTGGGAATATGTCTACTTGAGCCTGAGTGAGGAAGAGCAGCGGGACTACGAGAAGTCCCCTGTGGAGTTCTGTAGGGCATTTGGTATATTTGATGTTTTCATGGCTCGTCACAAAGAAGGCTTACGATCGCAGACGATCCATATCTGCATCATTTCGAAAATGTGGTCATGAGTGATCCGCTGCACGCTGTACCACTGAGACAAATGAGCGCTTGGCTTCATCAATGCGCTTCTGAACACGAGGTCTGTTCTACTACGGCAACAACGGCGAAATTACCTACTAGACTACTAGATCTCGGCGACCTTCCCAGTTCGCATCAAATGACTGATACCTCAAGAGCATGGTTGAATCTATTTTTCAACGGGAAATGTCGGTTGATGGAGACGACAGCGGGCCAAACGGGAAAGTATGCAACGCTGAGTTATTGCTGGGGCAATGCATTGCCAATGAAAACGACACAGGATAACCTTTCAACACACAAAGACGGCATCCAATTCCAAGATTTACCCAAAACCGTTCAAGACGGGATCATAGTAGTGCGATATCTTGACATTAGATACATTTGGATCGACTGCTTGTGCATTAGTAAGAGATGCACCTGTTGGCGTGTGGATGCACACTAACCTCTACGTTTACCCATCTAGTACAGGACGACACTGCAGACTGGGAGGAACAAGCCATGAGAATGGCTGACGTCTATTCAGGATCCTCCATAAGCATCGCCGCTTCTCGAGCCGCAAATTGTAGAGAAGGGTTTCTTCAGCCCCGAGAAACGCCACCAACTCAGGCTATTCGAATTAACGATGATGAAGGAACAATGAACGTATACCTTGTCCTGCGGCCCGGATTATCAATGGTCAGTCTATCATTGTTATCGAACAAGCAGAAGAGAGTCTCACGCCATGCAGCCGACATTAGAGCCACTATATGAGCGAGCCTGGGCTTTGCAAGAGCAAGTCTTAGCACCACGAGTATTGCTCTTTGAAACCGGAACGATGAAATGGCAATGCGCAGAAGGCTCTCATTATGAACGCGGTCAGACCCCCTATCAGACTTTGTTCTCCGTAAACTCGATCGCAGACAGCATTGAGAATAGTGGCGAGTTCGGTGTTGCTGGTACCAGCTGGAGCCAGTTGGTGCACGATTATACCGGACGCAAAATGACGTATGCAAGGGACAAGCTGCCCGCCATATCAGGAATCATTGATGTTATACAAAGAATGACTGGCGGCACTTGTTATGCGGGGATCTGGGAGCACAACTTTCCTTTATGGCTCTTATGGATGCCTGAATCCAAGTTTCGACGACCGGAAACGTGGACTGCACCGTCCTGGTCCTTTATGTCTGGAGATGGGATAGCCACGTACGATTTGTGCGTTCTGGAATTTGTGCGCATGGCCGCTTGTTCAGGGAATTTCAATACTCAGATGCCGTGTGCTTATCTGGAAGAGTGTAAAGTTACCGCCAGTGGACAGGGCGTTTTGCTTGAATTGGTGGCTGGTTTCGCCAGGCTGAATGGTCCCTTCACGACTGTGACTCACATACCTCCCAGAAGAGAAGAAGTGGACGTGTCGGGCCACGAACTAGGCTGGCCATGCAAAGTCCGCATGCGAGATGGGACCTTTCAAGCGGCGTGGGTTGCTTTCGATACCGAGAAACACTACTTTTGCGCTGCTCTTATGATTACTTCTATCGAGGGTTTAGCAATTGTGTGTAGCAATGCGGAGCGTAATGAGTATGTAAGAGTTGGGCTAGTACTTGTTCGACAAATTGACCTCGGTCCCCTTGCACCATTGCCATCGTCGCATAGCGAACATTTCGATGATGAGGTTGAAGAACGAGAGGAGAAACCCGGTCTGAATCAGGTTGCAATGTCCTATATGGAGAGAGAACCTGGGTCCAGCGAACATGAAGGCGATCCGATAGATATAGATACGAAGGATCGAGCCGGTATTTGCGACGGAGATATCGAGGAGATGGAACAAAAGGAAAACAGTACGCACTATCCTTTTCCAGAGCGTCACAACTTTTACCCACAAGCATCGGACTACCCTGAACCGCGGTCAATTATCCTTCTCTGAGAAATCCGCCTATCTGTAGGCGTTATTGGGTCTTAGGGGCAAGGGGACTAGCGCTCCTTCGTACTTAGGATAATAAAATCGTCTACTGTCTCTTCAGGGATGGCCACGAATCCTTCAGAGTGTTGGGGAAAACACGGGGATGAAGCAAGTTTTGAATTTCATGTCTATTGTGGAAAGGTTCTATGTAGATGTCTTCTTTTATTGAGCGGTATCGCCGGCAAAAAGCGGCACGGGACGATTGACGCGGAATTCGCACCCAATTTGTGGCGAAAAATTGCAGTGAGTGATCACTCAACATGCAGCGAGAAGTGCAGCAAAGCTTTTGACGATGAGCAAATAGCACTACAGCGGGCGTATCGGACATAATATGTACTCCACGCGGAATGCGGGGAAAACGCGTACCGAGCTGCCCGGGGCAATGCCCGGCCCGGGGCAATGCCCGCTTTCCTGATGCAACACCAAAACTTCAACACGCG
>JARBXR010000065.1:128833-178694 GCA_029100535.1 Stemphylium beticola | reverse complement strand
GTAGCTATACGCATAGCTCGCCTGCCCTAACCCGGATCAGGTCCAGAGAAGTATAGCATACCCCCCCGTGTAACAACTACTACCTTATTAGAGATATAAAAATTAGGTATTACTTTTATATTTTAGTACTTTTCCTACTACACAATAAACTCTTATAGTATAGTACTCTTTCTAGTTTCTTCTATATAGTTTTTATAGATTTAATAAAGCTATATACTCTACAATACTCTATAATTTCTTATTAGGGATACCACCAATCTCTATATAGAACGAGAAGCAATCAGATCTCACATGCTTTTAAGGACGCTCATCAGCGAGATTAACTAACACCGCGACGGCGGACGATCCCCACCTGGCACTGCTCTAATTAAGCGGCTACCTACTGCACTAAAATAAGCAGCTCTACCTATATAGGGTAGAGGGTAGCCTATAATTATATCAGCTTCTATATACGTTTAAATCTAAGAGAGGTGTATAAGCCTAGGGCACTTTAAATAGTTACGTAGATTATCTACTAGCTAATTAGCCTACTAGTTTATGTATATAAACCTACGTTACAGACCTCTTGGTTATAAGAACATAGAAGACAGAACAATACACCTTACATCACACTATGTCTCCTGCTCCTATCTGCTTACACATTCTCTATTCAGTAAGGCTATAGAGGGGTTCATCTGAGATCTTGACAGCCATTGTTTGCTTTTCTATATGTTCGGAGTTGAAGTCGTGGTGTTGTTGTTGCTTTTGATGATAGGTAGCCCTACCGGATATGGCTCTACTTCGGCTCTCCTGCCAAGTGCCTTGCTTGTTGTTGTTGAACGACACTGAAACAGGTAATGCGCATTGTGAAGTTTTTCAAACTGGCGGTCTCTAACCACCCATCAGGATTCTGCACACATTCTCGCCCCTGCTTGTTGAGGAATTGAAAGGGCCAACAGCACCAAAGCTGGGAGCGCACCGGCAAGGACGGGACGGCTCGGGTACCTCTCCCTTTCCCAATTCTTGCGTACCAACCGACACGCATCTTTGAAGATACTTCCTTTTCTCGCGACCGAACTTGAGCCACATGACGAACAGGCCCATTGCCCGTAAAGAGAAGTTGCGAGACGTGCTTAAACAAGTGACGTGAAGCCAATCTCATCGCTACCAAACTCTTAATTTTCTAACTAACACTTTCCCCACTCAGCGACGACGTCCATTGGACGTGGCTTTCCTCGCCGCAGCCAATGAATCACTTCCCTGGAGAACGCTCGACCACAGAGTCGAGGATCATTGAAATGGGAATCAGAATATCGGTGCAGATCGCTAATGACATTTGCACAAACGACGTGGGAATCGTGAAGGCTAAGCAATCAGGACATTTCCTTTTTTGAGACTTTTGGGAAGCCGGGAGAGAGGACGAAAGTGTGTTGAGGTTCTTGTTGACAGCCGTGTTTCTTGCAGCGGTAAGGAAGCTTGCGATGGCTAGGCGCTCACTCAGTATTCGATTGCTATGAACATTGGTATTTTCGCCTTCTGAGATAAACGCGGGATAAATTTTATGACATTTGGCTCTGGGAACTATGTACGATTATTCGGCCGTAGCTACGTAACACGTATCAAAGAAGCCCTATTCGCCCTAGCTCGCGCCCGGGGAAGATGATAGTCTGAACATTTTGTTGGGTTAAAACCCAGGAATAATTACTTTCTGGAAGAACTCGACTGAAATTGCCAGGAACAAGCCGCTTCGAAAATTCAGAGCATACAGAAGGGTATAAGCGAGAATCGGGGGGACAGAAAGACGAGAAATCTAGGTTTTTCGAAGAAATGCGGGCTGAACGTGACCATCAAAAGCTTTCAGTCTTCACTGGAGTAATGCCCTTGAACTCTCCATGCAAGATATCCAGTAACTTCCGGAGTGTGTCTGAGGTGCTGCGTCGACGTGTGGAAGTGCCGTCATCATCTTCTCTTTCAGCATCGTCGTCCTGAGTGAGCAGTTCGATAGTTTTCCGGAGCTTCTCGTACGCAGCGGTGAGCTCGGTGTGGGAGACCTCAAGTTTGTTGTACTTCTCACTCAAGACGGAAAGTTGCGCTTCCAGATCCCGCGCGTGCTTCTCCTTGCGCTCACGGAAAGCGCGCTGAGCGGCGCGATTCTGAGCCCGTCGACGCTAGTATTTGTTAGATCATATTTGGTACGTAGACGGGTTATACTTACACCAGATGTAGTGTGGGTTCTCTCAGCTGGCACAGCTGTTTGTACAGTTCCAAAGGTTGGCTCAACGTGCTGCATGGGACGTGGGCTGCAATATGGGCTGTCGTGATCGGACCCGAAATCAGATGGAGTCAGTGGCATGGGATATGATCCGAATTGCATAGTCTCGTCAACAATGTGAGGGAAATAAGCCTGGTGTACCTGTGCGGGAAACTGGTCATATGGAGGGGAAACCTCGTTACTATTAGCTTTGGAAAATTGACTGCTCATGATATGGACTTACCGGCGATCCAACAAGGCTAGGAACTTTGGAGAGATCAGGTGGCATATCGTACACCGTGGTCTGATGTGGCGGAGCGATATAGTTGCCCTGAGCCATCCAATAGTCGAATGACTGAGAATCCATTGCGCTTGCTGTTGAGTCGACTGTAGGTATGACAAAAAGATTGATGATGAGATGTAAGGTGGAGGGCAAGCTTCGTAATGTTTCCAGGTGTAACGTGGTGATGTTAAGAGCGGTTGTTGACTGATGTGCGATCGATGAGGTACTTCTAGGCAGAATGCTTATGTGGTGGAGACAGCTTACACAACGGTGGGTGAGCTGAGATCTTATACACCATGCGCACTGCACGCATACCCTCTTCGGAATTACGTCTAGTTACTAGGAATGGTGGCCGGAGGCTTGGACAAGGATTTGTTCCGGCCCTGCCCCTATGTCCGTGTTCAACGGTCACAACCGACCCTACGCATGTGGGGTTCTGCGAAAATACGTGCATAAGGCATCTTGACAGGCGTGATGATCCAACTTGCTTTTCGGCACACGCGTCCGAAGCACAGACCAGCAGTGCAGCGGGCTTCAAGGTGTAGTTATTCTCGTCGTCGAGTGGCCCGCCAAGTTACACCACTGATGGCCGCGGGGCAGGGGCGTGCATGGAGGCGTGCGCTATACTAGTTAGAGTCCATGATAAAAGATTGGCATGATCGCTGAGCTAAACCGCAAACATGCAACGCCAACCGGATTGTAGCATACAATTTAGCCAGTCGTCTGCCTTAGTAACGATCAGATGGGCCTGATGCTGTCTTCTCGAAGACGCCGCTCTAGCCTTACGACGTTCGTTTCGCAGACGATGCATGATAAGGCTGAAGATGCCAGATGCAGTAGCCAGAAGTCTGCTTTGGAACTCTGAAGACCATGCGTTGGCTCGTTCACATGTGGGCTTGAAAGACAGCTGATTTTGATGTTTGAGTGGTACGCTAGCCAATAGGCTCGCGCAGTCCGAGGGAGAGCAGCGTAGAGTGCCCACCTCGTCAACGTGATGTATCGTACTAAGGTTACGTTCAGCTGAACGGTTGGGCTACCTCTTTCGTCTTCGTAGGAGCAGCCATGGCCGAAGTTCGGTCGCAGTGAAGTGTCGTTCGCGCTAGCCGCGCATAGCTAGGATTGCAATCCAATTTCGTCACCGCCCTTGTTGGCTGTGAGGGACCCCAAGCCGAAGGCTGCTGGGTGACACAGGAATAGCATGCACCTGTTCTCCGAAGTGCGCCCTTGGACATGTACGCGATAACACACTTTGCAACCTCTGAGCACTGGGCCCGGGGGCGTCGCGACTGCGGGGTGCAGCTGTTAGAAGGATGATAGATTTTGTCCCGCTGCGACGGTGAACAGGTTGAAAACTTGCAAAGCGGTTTCACATGCATTATCGCGCACACTTCATGGTTGGTAGTATCTAGCGAACGCGATCGGTGAATGTTGGGTGCAACAAGCTGGATGATCGTGAGAGGCATCCCGAGCTGTCTGGCAGCAGCACGTGGTACGCTAACAGCCCACGTAAGCGCAATCGCCATTACTTATCAGTAACACCATTCATGTCACATACTTTTAAGCGACCGCTAACATCGTGCCATTCTCGGCGACATGCAAAAATTCATTATCATCATATTGCATATAGGCAGTAAAATACAGCCAGGCTTGGTCGACATCAACAAGGCAAACGCTCTTTGGCATGCATCAATACAGCCGCTCACACTCTGCGAATGACACAGCGACGGCTTGCCGAATAAGGCCCGGGAATGCCGTGCAATACGACTCTTACATTACACGCATCCACGTGGCAGTGGAATACATCACAGCCCTACCTACGGCCCTCTGCCTTCTGCCTGCGGCTACGCTAGACTACTGACCAAAAGCAGTAATTTTGCACACAGTCAAGAGGTGCTGTCATGGCTCGCAAGAATAGACGCACCTAGACTCTGCCCCAGTAACTCGTCTCGTGAAAACCCATGTACGCTTGAATCTCATTTGTCATCCACATCCTTCACCGGATACGCGTGTGGAGGCGGATCTAACCATTTATAGCAAAGATCGTCGGGCAATGCACACAGCAGCGAGACGTCGCCTAAGATATCTTATCTGATCGTATCCTTTTATCCCTGATTCGTCGGACGTGCTGCCGTCCAGCATATTTATACATGCTGCCTCAAGCCCGCGTACTCGGCGCTGCAAGACATAGACTCGACATGATCTGCCCCGCTGCTGACACTATTGGTGTACTGCAACGTAAAGCACCCAACTCGCTTCACGAACCTAGCCAGTATCAGTCTCACCATTCGCGTAAACGGTCAACAGCAGCGCAGAGGACGAGCCTGTAGTTGAGCGGAAATAAGCGAGTCACAAGTCCATTTCTGCCTTCCCCGAGATGGTACACCCGCCCCCGGAAGCCATAGATGACGCTAGTCCAAGGCCGCGGAATGCTAATGCAAATACTATGCATTATCTATACAAAGCATTCAAGGCATCGGAAAATCCCTACGCCTGACAAGTTGGGCTATCAGAAGGAGGCCTAAAACACATGTGTCGATTAGGATTCCTATTGGTGATACCAGTATCTCTGTATCGTGAACATGCAACTTCTGCTTCAACGGAAAGCGTGGCCCCGTCCTGGAAAGATCTTATCACGGTCTAATACCGTGTTAGCGTCAAAAGAAGCACGTCAGGGTCCAGCGCCAGCTGATCCTGCGGACACTAACAGCCCTACAAGGACATGTCGCTGCTTTTGTGCTCTGCTCTCGTACCCGGACACAGTCATTCAGATCTATCGTACGACAGCAGGCCATCACGCACATGCCAAGCTTCCATCGACCCCTCGCGCGGGGGACTGGGAGGAGATGGGCGCGTCAAGGCGAAGTTCATCCACGATACACTGATGTCTGTATCGAGGCTCATATTGCGGCTTTGATAACTTCCAATACCATCCGCAGTGGAGATTGTTCTTATCCTCCGATGTTATCTACGCACTCATGCGAGAGCGTTCGTTGCCCACAAACTGACATTCTAGGCTGCAACATGTAAACCATAACCCCCAGCTAATTATTCCATGATTCCAGACCGTAGCTGTTGAGACTCGCACACCCATCAGTATACTTTACGGCACCCCGCAAACGACTTCCTAGCAAAGCCACACATCGACACGAGTTTCCACCTGGTGTCTCATGGCTCATAGCACGAATTGCGTATACCAAAGGTGAACAACTATTCCCGAGTTTCACCGCGTCCACCATTTCCAAGACAGTATCCCCAGTTCTCCGCGCCAACTTCCGCTAGAAACTGTTGGGAATCTCACAAGACTAGTTTCGTCATACGCGGCCATACTCCCGTGCAACCATGTACCAAACCCGTCCCATTGGATCATCTCCTCTCCCAAGGCAGAGGAAATCGGAGCCGAAATGACTCCGACTACAGCGGCCGACTAGACTACCGTCTCGCGTAAGCGGGGCAGAGGAGCGAATAAGCCCTAGTTTGGGAGGAGGCTTTTAGACCCAGAATGCGGCCAGAATCCCACGGTTATGCAGTCTGATTATGGACACTGCGTCTTCCATGCGTTTTCTAGAAGGTGGCGCAGTGCTTCAATGCGGACTTGCAGGTGGCCTGTTTCTTAGAGCCGCATCGTTTGCTGACGTTTGCGCTTTATGTCTGCAAGCCTTTTCGGAAGTAGACCCGCCTGAAAGGCTTCGATGCTGCTGACGCACGAGAAGTTGAGCCGTAAGGCACGTTTTCACACGCCTAACTGCTGCTGTTTGGTAAATGGACACGACGACGACGACGCCGATGACGACGTCACGCATACTATCTTAGTGTCTTCCCTTCTCCGTGTTGTCTTCAGCAGCACACACTGAGGACAGCATCGGCACCACACCACTACTCGAGCGAGTCTTGCATCCGAGTAACGGCCGGGCTCAAGCCATTAGGATTAACTCATCACCCACTAGCTACCATCTTGTGTCATTCATACATACAAAGTCACTTTCCTTTCGTACACCCCTTTTTGGTCTTTCAACTTAGGTGCTACCCTAAACTTTGTGGCCCACAACTTCACACCTACCAACTGCTCAACTAGCCTTGTTTCCTCTGGACCTAGCCTAGATCTTCCTATTATGTAATCGTATATAAATATATGTATATACTTCTTCCCATTTTTTGACATCTCATCTAATTCCTTCCCTTATCTTCTCTCGTGCCATTTCTTATAGATCCATTCACTCCTTTATTATGACGTGAACAGAATACCGTTTCTTCTGCAACCACCTGCGCCATCTCATCTTACCCGCCTCAGGTATTTACACGCAAGGATAACGCGCGTAGACTGCGTATAAGCCTCAGCGTTTTCACCCTTACGCTTGCATTGTACTAGACGTAGTAGCCGAAGAGTGTTTAGAATACTTTACCCCACTAATATATAAAAGGACAGCGTCTAGCTTTTAGACGACCACTACGCCAAAATACTCTGATCTCAAGAGCCCAAAAGCCATCCACTGATGTTGTGCCACATTGCATCAATTTTTTAGGAAGCGTCCAGAGTCGGCTCGTTTCACACAGATCGATCCGGCTTGAAGTATTTTCTAGCAAAGACCCATGAAGCCATAGGATGACACATTTAGGATTCAAGAGCGGTAGGAGATACTGGGAGAGTGAAGGACAAAAGGGAGTAAGTGTTTATATGTCCTCGCGGCCTTAGCGCTAATTGCGAAATTTTACTCTCGAAATGGCGTGGTTCGTTGTACATGAGCGGCATTGCGCGAAAGTCTTTATCGGTGTCTTTCTCTGCAAACATGGTGGTAGCATGAGCTGTTTGTTTAAGCCGACGATATCACAGTCGTCAGTCACCTTTTTAGTAATTGATACGGCACGCAGAAACAATTATTGCTGCTTTGATAGCCAACTTCGAAAAGCGGAAGCCATGCATCTGCCTTAACAAAGCTTTAAAGTAACAGAATGTGCATTCTGGCGAAGAATATGCAGGCTGTAGAAGTGGCGCCTTTGCAGAAGCTCTAAGACGGCGGGCTGGACAGATACAAAGACATGTTTCGGTGCACCCATGTCTTTTGGCCGTTCATGATCGGAACACCGCGTCGCCACATATGTCTTATTCGGACGTATTGTAATAGCAGACCTGTAGATTGTACACATGTGTTTATGTGATGTACGATGTTCTCCCGGGAACAGCATGATAGAGCCTTATCCATAATTTAGAAGCAAAAGACATGGGCTTGCGCCGACTTCCCATGTCGCGATTCCATTTTCATTTTTTTTCTGGATGTCTGCGCGCTCGACGCCATATAGTGTCTTTGGGGAAATTTTTGGTGTCAACGAAGAAGCAGAATAGCCATGTTTTCACGCTGGATGGTTTTTTAGAGTTGTCTAGGGCTGGTGTGGTGTAGCAAATGAAGATAGAAGAGCGAGAGACGACATATCATATATCTGGATATTTCCAGCACCGCGCCATCGTCCTCGGACGCTCCAGTTTACCTTGTCGCAATGAGTTTTGTAGAGTGCACGGACAGATATGCAGTGCTGAGGGGGATTTTACGATGCCTCTAGTATTCTGCACATGGCGTCGTCCCATTCTCTCCCCCAAACATAGAATCGTCTTTCTCACTCTGTATCCATGCTATCTCTGCACAAAACCCATGCTGGTTTTGAGGTGTTTTTGAGAAAAGAGAACCAGAGAGACATGATGTTGCGAGTTTGCGGTTTTACCAATGCCGCGCCGACAAAGCCATAAAAGCACCCTGCGGATATTTTTTTCATCAATATCACAAAATGGTGGCGTGAGGAGAGAGATGAGAAAGGAGGAGGGAGTCAGCTTTATATACCCGGCACTCGCTGCCTACCTAGGTAGTAGCATCGCGGGCGTTGCTCGGAAAGACATGCAGGCTGTATACATGGCTTCTTAGACTGAGAATTTTGCGGTGCGACTATCTCAGTAGGCCGCACTCATGAATGTATCATTCCGCCCTTTTCTTCTCATTTCCCGAAAATATGTATCTTTTCCGCCATATTCTTGTAGGTAAACGTTTTGCACAATCCGTTATTCACACCGCCGTCGCCGGATTTGAAGATTTTGTAGAGGTTTCGGCAGCGTGTCATCACTGTGTATGGTTTTGAGTTCCAGAATCCAAAAAGAAAAATCTATGGTTGTAGAGACCGAGGAGACTTTTATACTGACCTCAGAACATCGACTAAAGACTCACAAAACATGGGCATTCTCAAATTGTCAAGTTCATTGGCAAACAGCGAAGCAATTTCTAAACAATAGTATGCTCCAAGGAATATCAGTAGAGTATCATCATGAGTTCATCTCATTTCTGAATGCAACATATCAGACTAATCGGTCCTGTAGGAAAGTCATAGTTCACAATGTCGGGTCTTAGTTCCCAAAACAGCAGCTGGAATGAACAAGCTTCAGGAAGCTATCGAGCAAGATGAAGCGAAAGCTCAGGCGGCAGCTCAAGAGGCGGCTCAGAAGGAGGCTCAGGAGGGAGCTCAGAGTAAACAGTCGGACACGTAAGCTGTAAGAGGCTGTTTTCCAGGTGACACAAACTGCAGAGTTGATGGGCATTCTTGATTCTTTACTTGAGTTTCTCTTTCCTCCTGATTCCACATTCTCCAGCGAAAACCCCCAACCCAGCCCAAACACACAAATCCACGACACATACCGCAACCTCTCTAGTGATCATCTGAGCAGAAAAGCGAGCCCAGAGTGAAAACATTCCCAGCCATTTCATTAACCATACCTATCTGACAGTTAGCACTCAACCCGTCCAAACATCTCACAATCAGAAAGAAAAGGAAAGAAAAGAAGTCTAAAGACATACCAACCAAATCCGCACCATCACCCAGAACCTTCTCACACAACCCGCCATCGCCCAAATTCTCCACCTGAATGCCCACTTCGATATAACTCGAGATATCCGAAGCATCCTGCTCGTCGCCCCTGTAGGAAACGTACCAATACCGTGGGATCTCGCAATTAGTGTAATCGACGCTTTCGCTGGGGCACGTCGGCGCAATGGTAGTAACGAAGCAAGGATCGAGGTGCGTGCCGCTCTCGCACTTGGCCACGTTCTTGGCTGCGGCGGTGAGGATGTCGAGGAGGCCGTTGCGCACCCATTTTGCGTAGTGGCCGTCCGGGTTCAGCGTGACGCTGAGTTGATCGACGGACGCGGGCGAATATTGCAGCGCGTCGAGCTCGATGGGCAAGTTTTGGCAGAAGCCGCCTTCGGCGCCCATGCAGATGGGGTACATGGAGTCCATGATGGATTGGGTCGAGAGAGATCCAATGTTCACTGTTGCTTTGGAGACTGTTTTGGTGAAGAGATGGATGGGTTAGCGGAGGGAGGGGGAGATGAAGGTAGGGTTGGGGGTTGGTGAGGCGACGTACACATCAGGTCGATGTTGCCGCTATCGCTGAAGACTTTTGAGTCTCGCTTGTTGAGGTGCTGGCGGCTGGTGATGGGAAGCACGCTGGCTGAGGCCAAGGCCGCAAGTGCACTCAGTGTGATTGTCGCGAAAAGCATACTGACGGCTGCTTGTAATTAATAGAAAGCGAAATAGGAGCTTGGAATAACAAAGGAAGTCTGGAGATGTAACAAGATGAGCTGGGAAGAGAGGTGTTTTTTCGTTGCTGATGGTTGCTGGATGTCCCATTAATTAAAGAGTCCAGGAAGTACCTTTATACGCTCTTCAACTTCCATCAAAACACATTCCATCACCACGTTTCCAACGTCTCTAAATCAGCCTAGGCGTCCACTCCCAGGCCCTAACAGCGTATACATAGAACACTCACAGGAAAACGCAGTTTGATGGAGACGGGTCCTCACGACCCATCGCTTCGCCACGTTCCGGGGCCGAAATGTTGTCAAGGTGCTATATGAATTTCCTTCAAACACTCCATCAGCATGCTCAAGTGTCCATCGCGCGGCGGCCTGAATACGCTACGTACCGCCTCGCCGCATCTCAGGCCCGGAATGTCGTCAAGGTCGCACATCCCGTCCCTTCAAGCAATTCTTCAGCACGCCCTAACATCCATCGCGTAGCAGCCTGAATTCATCGCCCCGAACGCGTTTCTGTAAATAGAGCAACGAAACAATCCTTCGCTCGCTTAAGTGGGGCGCGGCGAGAACAAACGACGCGTTCAAGTGAAAAGCGGGATATCTGCAGACTTGATGTTTAGGCGTGCAGTAGGACTAAGTAGGTGAGAGCGGGAAGTAGGGCGGGAAAGGCTGTATCTCCGTTCGTTCGGTTCCCGAAGGGTGGGGGGGGGGGCGGAGTAGGTAGTCAGGTTCAAGGGTACCTGGGTAGTGTGATGCTAACCGCAAAGGGAAAGGTGGTGGGGACAAAAGACGAGGCTGAGCAAATGACTGCTCCCCTTCCATGGAGGGGATGAGAGCGCAGCGAGTGCGAAGCTTAGTGATGCTTTGAGGGACTAAGTAGGCGACCATTGTTTTAGTTTCTCTTGAGGTTTATTTACCTCGGTTTACTCTTTCGTCTTGTACATATACATAACAGGCATAGGGTTACATTCTTCGGTAGCCAGTATCACTTTTGCTCTCATTTCTCGTACGCCTTCTCTTTTTTCTCCGCCTGTCTGCCTGCTTCTCCTTGCGAATGGGCAGTTGACGTATACGCATCTCATGTCTGGCATCCGACCTATTCCCTTCCTCTCTAGACTCGAGGGAAAAGAACAAAAGTAGGGCAGGTTGCTTTCCTGTTCCTAGCTAGGAGAAATAAGATTGATTCGAGTTTGTTCAAGAGCCGACGTAGATCAACTATGCACGAAGATTAGCTGTGTTGATGTAAAGGCTTTCTAATCACCACCACCTCGCGCCAAATATCCTCGGCGCAACCCTATCGCTCTTCTGCCCCGCGATCAAATCAATCCTCTGGTGCCCCTTGACATCCACAGCCAGCGTTTGATACTCGTAATCCGGCTGGCTCGGCCTCTTGGTCAAATGGACATGAACGACGCCCTGGCCGAGGGGGCCCTCGACATAAAACTTGAAGCGCAGATGATCGGTGCCCCACTTGTCCGTCTCCTCTGTACTACTGATGTAGCGATTACGTGCCCATCGCGACCAGGAGCCTTCGCCGTGGGCCGAGATTTGCGGGCCGGGGCCGAGTAGTTTTTGGCAGCGGGCGTCGGCGCGGACGAGGCTGGTTGCGCGGTTGAAGTGGGCGGTTTTGGACGAGGGGCTGAAGACATCGGAGAAGAGGAAGTAGCCTACGCCGCCCTGGAGGCTGTTAGTATGACTAATACTCGTTGATTTACGATTGAAAGTCAAAAGTCGTTTCTTACGGTTGCGATTAGTCCTATCGCGACTATGACTAGGTTTGCGCTTTGCTGTGTGGTTCGTACGACTTTTTCGCCAGGCGATAAATCAGACCATCGTACTTGTCCCGTGTCGCCCGTCAAGGTGATGGATTTCCTCCGCGGCTGTGGTGTGGGGTTTGGCGTCGAGGTATGCGTCGCATGTGCCTGCGGTGTGGTGGAGAAGGCTATGCGCCCGAGTTGCGCTTTCCGATTCGAAGCGGGGTGGATGCGCGGGAGGATAAAGGTTGGCCGCAGCAAGGCGACTGCTTCTGTGGGTTTATATATCACGGCCATTCCGAGTTGAAGTACGATTGAAGCGTAACGTGACTGTCGAGCAACGCAAAGGGCGATGCGGAGCAGCGGAGTTGGAGTGTGACGACGCGGCGGAGGTGAATGCAGCCAAGGCCGAGGCTGCAGGTGCTATCGTCTGGTGGCGGGCCGGTCCCTGGATTCGCAACTTTTGGTATCGAACAACGCACGTTGCGTTCCACCTTCACCCTCACCCTCCAACCCTTGCTCTTTCCTGCCTAATTCTACGCGATTTCCACGACGCCGAAGACTGTATAGTTGGGGGGCAGGACAAGATGAGTTCAAACAAGAAGAGTAGCCTCACGGGCTACCTCCCCGACATCCTCATGGCCGCTGCAGCAGTACGTTTCCGACTACCCCATGCGCCATACTGTTTCCCGTCTCTCCTGCGCCTCTATATTTTATATCCGATACCAAATTGACTTTACCATAGCCATTAATAGCATACTTTGTAATCCGCAACCTGCTCACGCGCCTCGACCCCGAAGCCCAACAAAAAGAAGAAGCCCGCGCCAAAGCCTCAGCCGCAACCCGCAAACTCGACGCCATTCTCACGAGCAAGCGGCGGAAAAGTTATGGCGAATACGACAGTGACGACGATGACGAGACCGACTCCCGGCATAGACGGCCGAGGATACAGGACCTGAATCTGAACACATACGAGCAGACCATTGCCATGGAGGTTGTTGCGCCAGAGGAAATCCCTGTAAGCTTCGAGGGTATGTCATAAAACCCATGTACAAGGCGAACCCCCAGATTGCGAATCAGGGGCGCAATTGGCGCATACACGTGTAGGGGTCGAGATGATGAAAGGAGACTGACAAGTTGGCAGACATTGGCGGCCTCGACTCGATAATCGAAGAACTCAAGGAATCCGTCATCTACCCGCTTACCATGCCGCACCTCTACGCCCACAGTTCGTCTCTCCTGAGCGCGCCCTCTGGCGTCCTTCTCTACGGCCCGCCAGGATGCGGAAAGACGATGCTTGCAAAAGCGCTCGCCCACGAATCCGGCGCCTGCTTCATCAACCTGCACATCTCCACGCTGACGGAGAAATGGTACGGCGACAGCAATAAGCTTGTAAACGCAGTCTTCAGCTTAGCCAGGAAGCTCCAACCCAGCATCGTCTTCATCGACGAGATCGACGCCGTACTCGGGCAGCGCCGAAGCGGCGAGCACGAAGCCAGCGGCATGGTAAAAGCAGAGTACGCTTCCCTTTCTCCTCCCTGCAGCCCCCCCAAAAAACTAACCCCCTCGACCAGATTTATGACACACTGGGACGGCCTCGCCTCATCCACCTCATCCGGCTCTACAGAACCCCAACGAATATGCATTCTCGGCGCCACAAACCGCATCCAAGACATCGACGAAGCCATCCTACGGCGCATGCCCAAGAAATTCCCCGTCGCGCTCCCCTCCGCCGCCCAACGCAACAACATCTTCTCCCTCATCCTGCGCGGCACCAAAATCGACACCAAGAATTTCGACCTCGAATATCTCGTCCGCGTCTCCGCCGGCATGAGCGGTAGCGACATCAAAGAAGCATGTCGCGACGCCGCCATGGGTCCCGTGCGCGAGTACATCCGCCGCAAGAAAGCAGACGGCACACTACGTAGCAGCAAAGCCGTAGCCCAAGGCGACGTCCGCGGTTTGCGCACCGAAGACTTCTTCGGCCGCGGAAAGGGCCTTCGCGAAATGGATGCCGTCGACGATACTGTCGAGGAACTTAATGCCCGCGTCAGGAGCCGCGTGCATACTACCGAAGAGGAAGAAGAAGAAGAAGAATCTGAAGACGTGACTACAGAGGACAGCGACGATGGTACCGCTAGTGCTGGTAATCAGAGTAGTCGCTTCCGCGACTCGGCGTATACGAGTGCTCGGCCGCATTCGGCGCGGTCGGCAGTCAGCGAGGAAACGGAGTCTGTGGCCGTGAGGTAGAGATAATCGTCTCAGGGATATTGCAATGCAATACATGACCTTATTTCCTTTTTCTGGCGGTGCGTGCGCGGAATCATTGCGATTACGCATCTTGCTCAACAGTGTTATGACTACTTAGCATATACGTATATACGGGTGGGTGCAGGCAAGGGAGCGCTCATGAAATCTCAAGGGAGGGGGATACGGCGTTTTTCCTTGCTTTTTGTGTGTGTCTGTGTCTGTGTACCATTATCGCTCTTATACAGGAGGAAATCTATTTTCTGCTTCTTCATGTGTTTCTCGGCGACGTTGGGAAAAAAGGGGAGATGATGAATGCGAATGTTGAAAACCGTGTGTAAAAAATCGCATGGTCTTTTCTCTTGCGCGCGGGCTCTCTCTCTCTCTCTCTCTCTCAGAATTCGCCGAAAAGAAGCTTTCATACACTCATACGTACCTCATCTAGTACACATGATATCCATCACAGAACAAAGCAAGAGCCAAGCTAGTCTACGCTTTCTTCCCCTCCTTCTCCTCCTCACTCTCCTCATCCTCCTCCTCGTCCTCCTCATCATCTTCTTCTTCCTCCTCATCTTCCTCCTCCTCCTCCGCATCCGCCGCAATCTCCTCATCCGCATCCTCAGCCTCGACGCCATCATCCTCCTGAACCAGCAAATCCTCGACAGTTCCCCCCTCCTTCTCCAGTCTCAAATACTCGTCCCACTCGGGGAACATCTCGGCGTCGCCCTGGCCGTCATCATGGGGCGGTGTACCCAGAAGTCTGGCGACCTTTGCCTTGTTCTCCTTTTCGAGCGCCTCTTTCCACTGCTTGACGAGCGAGGCCGTGACACTGGGCTTGTAGGTTTGCGAGAAGAGGACGGCTTCGGCGAAGCGGCTGGTTTTGACTAGTAGGTCGATGCAGGCTTGTACGTCGCCGATTTGCCAGAGAGCGGAAAAGGCTACGTTGTTTGCCGAGGCGGTTTCGGCAAGCGAGGCTAGCTCGCGAAGACCGGCTACGTCGCTTGTGGCGCTGTAGAGGAGCAGGAGGGAACCGAGATCCTTGGCTTTGACGAAGCATTCTTGTGCGAGCTGGACGTCCCAGTTGGTAAGGGCCGCGTCGCCCACTGTCTTCCACTTGTGCTCCGTGTCTTGCTCGCGGGCAATGGACACGGCTTGTTGGAGGTCGCCGAGAGACAAGGCAAGGTCGAAGCGATGTTCTGGGTCCGTGGCAACCTTGAGAGCCATTTCCTTGTATCCCTGACCTTCCAAGAAACGCGCAATCTTGTTGTTCTGGTCTTTGGGCACCGAGGGCAGAGTCTCCTCGGCGGCTTCAAGGTCCCCACGGAGGATGAGGGTTTGGTACTCAACAACTGCCAGCGACAGGGCAAAAGAGACGACGTTGACATCCTTGTCTGCAATGTAGATCCTGGAGTCGCGGGGTAGGTATCCAAGAACGTAGTGCGGTGAGTCAAAGTGGGAGATGGTGTATGTTTGGTCACCGACGAGGTAGTTGAGGCGGTTTGTGCTGTTTGTGTAGATGAAGCAGTCTCCAACCCAGGTACCAGTGCGGACGCTGTCCTGTTGTTAATTCTGAATGCCTGTAGTATGAACTTGACGTACCTCTCGTTGATGTCGCACACAACTTCAAAAGCAGCTTCGGCGCCATCCTCATCCACCTCGCCGTTCTGCACAGCCTCAAGGTAGTTCTCTCTTGAGTAGCGCAAGACGTAGAATGTGTCTTCGGTAGCCAAGGTCACGAGCTCACCGCTCTCAGACCAGAACACGTCCTTGGGCTCGACCTCTATTCTTCTGACAAGAGCACCAGAGTCCCAGTCAAACAGGCCGATACCGCCCTGGCCCTTTACACCAAGAAGCACACCACCGCTCAGACCGTCAGCAGCGAAGCCAACATTCAACACACTTCGCTCCTTGAAGTTGCGGAAGATCTTGACGCTAGTGGATGATTCACGGATAGCATAGTCCTTGTCGTGCTCTTTTGAAGCCCAGCAAAAGTCCATGGCCGAACCGAAAGCCTGGTTACGGAGAGCGAGCGCAGTGTAGATAATGTATTCGCCGTCACCGCAGACGGCCACAAAGCGTCCGTTTGGCGAGTGAAGCAACGACTGTGGGTAGAGCTCAGTGGAGCCAAGATCTTTGCTGGGAAGGGTGAGGCGCTCTCCATCCTTGAGCTGGTCGCTTCCCTTGATGACCGAGGTAAGAATATCGTTGTTCTTGGCCCAAAGTAGCTTTCCACTACCATCCATACTGACAGCCGGCTCTTCGCGGCCCATGGTGATGACGACAGCGCCATCGTCGAAACCGAGCGCGACGCCGTTCTTGCCCTTTTGATATGAAACACACCACGCGCGCTCCAAGCCGTAGTTCAGCGACTGCTCCAACCGATAGGTCGACGAGTGCCAGATCTTGATGGTGCCATCTTCGGATCCGGAGATGATGACAGGAAGCTCGGGGTGGTATACGGCGAAGCTGACGTTGGAGGTGTGGCCTTCGAGCGTCGCGATCAAGGCCTTTGTGGTGTAGTCCCAAACCTTGACGGTCCGGTCGTCCGACGTAGTGAGGAGGTATGGCTTGTCCGACTGAGGGTAGTAGTCGATAAAGTTGACGCCCTTTGTCTCGTGGGCTTCGAGGGTGAAGTTGGGGGTCGAGCTGCCAAGGGACCATATCTTGACGGTCCTGTCGAGACAGGCCGAGGCGAATGTGTTGGGGTCCTTGGGGTTGATGGCGATGCCCATGACATAGTGCTGGTGGCCAGCGAATTCCTGCACACCTAGAAAGCGTCAGCACGTGCGCTCTCGCCGAGAGAACTTGACCTACATTTCCATGACTTGTCCCAGTCCCAGAGCTTTATTGTCATGTCATCCTGTATCCTCGTCAGCGTGGCTCCCTCCTTCTGTTCGGTTTCTACGCACACTGGCGGTCAGGACAAAGGGTTGTGTTGGGTGGACGGCAATGGCGCGAATGTAGTCGGGGTGTGCCTCGAAAGATGTGACCTTTTCTGAGGTGTTGTAGTTGTAAACGCGCAATTGGAAGTCATCGGAACCTGCCACTATCCAGTTCTTCCTAGCGATGAAGCGACCAGCGCGGACGGGTACGTCGGTGAGCTCAAACGTCTTGACGATGGATTGCGAAATGTACGACCAGATGTGAACATGTCCTGTGTCCGTCAGCGCTCCGCCCCGCCTGTATCGTGGACGCTGGGCTATGCATACCGCTGTATAGTGTCGTGAGAATCCATGGCTCCGTCGGGTGAAAGTCTTGAGGCATGTTTAGCGGCGAACACGTCTGGGGAAAGTACAATTCCTACCGATGCCTGCAAACCTGTTAGCACGACTTCCAGTAGCTGATGCGCATATCAAGACCGCTTACCCTTGACACGCTCTGAGCGCGCAAAAAGCTGTCTCTGTTATTGTGATCAGGTCAGCGACGTTCATGTACCGTACAAAAGCCCAATTGCGTCTTGCGCCGTACCTTTACGTCTAAACGCATCTTGGTAGTTCAGGTGTCTATGTTGCCGAGGGGTGTGTTGTGGGAACGTGGCTTTAATAGCCAGTTCGTAGAAGCGCAGGCAGCCGTCGAAGAGATTCGAGGTACGTCGGCCGGTACGAATTGCGTGAGGGGACCGGAAAAGTGAGGGTTAGGCGTCAAGGAGCTGTGAAGTAACTACTTGGTGTCCTCCGCAATGTGTTCGATGTCGGCGGAGCTGCGCCAAGAGAGCGACAGGGTTCAGGTCACTATTGCCCAACGTGGCAGTTTCGGCAAGCCATTGAACGCAGACGAAATGCGCAACACGACCGACCGACCGCCTCCGCTAGCTGCGCGGCGGTACATCACTCACGTCTTCACCAACACGACATCACGCATCGCTCGTTATCTAAGTCAACTTTTCTCGATTCACGCCCACAACTATATACCTGAAATAACGGCCTCCCCACAAGTGCCCTCGTCAACCATGCATGCAGCATACATCGGTAGACTCTACTCCAAACCCTCTACTCATGGCGCAAAGTGGCCACTTCCTCCACTGACAACGGAAAAAACGGTCTAGCTTGTCCGCAAGCATAGACTGGTATCTTAGAAGAGAAATACAGCGAAAGGAAAAACATGTTAAATAGAGTGTAGGCTTTATGGTGGTCTTAACGAAAGTGTCCGAACGGCAATGACGACAAGATGGGAGAATTTGTAAGCAGCTAGATGACATGCAGATGCTAGCTTGGAAGAGGTCGGTGTGATAGATGGATGCGAACATCGAAACAAAGCGCATAGCCGTAGTGTAAATACATCAAAAGGCATCAAAGGGACGGGGCGGATTGCTAAGCCATCGCGGTCCGGTATATGGTACATTCACACCGCTAGTGTGGAATGAAAAGGCCTTAGTTCCAGCCAAGGGAGTTTTCAGCCATGACGGGGGCTGAGATTTGCTGGGTCCTGACGCTGCGTCCGTACGTCGTGCTGCTGCCTTGACTGCCCCGACTGCCCGGCGTCATACGACCATTGCGGGCACCGTGCATCCAGGCAGCCGCACCCCCGGGAATGGAGCCGAACGTGTTGCGGCTTGTGCTGGGCACAGAGCTGGACCGCTGGTGAGCCATGCGCTTGTTCCTGTATCGGCGCGCAACGAAGAACATAGCCGCACCGTAAGCAATGGCACCAACAATGGCACTGCTAGCAACGATAGCACTGGTGGAGTTAACCTTGCGGCTGGCGCCAATGTCGCCTCCCATGGCACCACCGTCGCCAGATCCATCATTCGACGTGGATTCAGGATCGCCGCCGGCAGCAGCATCGGCAGAAGCACCGTCGCTGGGAAGTTGGCCAGCAGCAAGCGGGCAAGCTGTGTTGATCATGTCAGTCAAGTCATTAACTGTCGAATCCTTGTTGTGCCAGAAAGCGGCAGCAGGGTTGCGAAGCTGAGCTGCAAGCGTAGTCTGCAAGTCCTGAGGAATGGTGAACATGGCCAAAGTGGTGATGAATCCAGAGTACTCCATCGTGTTGAGGGGCTTCAGTCCAAAGTTCTTGACCTCGGCCTGTGAGATGTTCAGACCGTCAGCGATGGCGATGGGCAGGTAGTGGAAGATTTGCTGACCACCGTCGTTTGCCGAGACGAACGGGTAGTTGAGCGGCCACTTGAAGCACACCTGGCCCATGAAGCTGTTCTCGGCAACCTCGGATGGAACGCCGCCAGGGGGAGCAATCATCCTCGGCAGGCTTGAGGGGATAGTGCTGGCGGTAGGACTGGCGGTTGGAGTGGGCATGCTGGAAGCCTCTACAATGATGCTGGTACCAATGACCAGGGAAGTCGCGCTGTCAGTAGCAGTCGCTGTGAGGGAAGCAATCGGAGGCGGCTTGCTGGCACTGGAAGATGGCTTGATTGGGATGGGGATTGAAGCAGATGCGCTCGGGGTCGCTGAAGGGGTTTCTGAAGTGGGTGGTGGTGTCGAGAAAACTGACGATGCAGAAGAAACTACTCCGGTGCCGACAGATGACGTAGGGAACTCGCTCAGTGTGGTGTTGATACTGGCACTGCTGGGGGAGGCGGTAGACGAAGCCGAGGACACCTCCTCAGATGCAGGGACGCTGAGGGACTGGCTACCCGAGGAAGTGGGGATGGGCGAGGCAGACGTTCCAACAGAGCCTGTTCCAGAGGGAGTAATACCTGAGCTTAGCGAGCCAGTAGGGAGGACACTGTCGGATAGTGTTGCTGAAGGCGTAATGCTGGCTGTCTCAGAAGGAGTGGCAGTGAGACCAGAAGAGAGAGCTTCGGAGGTGGGCACACCGGAAGAGGAGACAGCACCCGTTGGAACAGAACCCGAGGGAGGAAGCACTCCAGACGATGGCAGAACGCCGGATGACAAGGGCGCGGAAGACGGGAGGACGCCAGTTGGGACCATTCCAGACGATGGCAAGATACCAGAAGACGACAGAATCTCCGACAACAAGCTCGAAGGCAAGATGGTAGGAACAATGACGGGGCCAGTGCCAGTGGGAAGAGCGGAATCAATGTTGGACAGGATGCTCGACAAAGCACTGGGAACAGCAGAGGCTGGCAGATCGGAGAGCAGAGAAGACACCAATGGAGGAAGGATACCGGATGCACTGGCAGAAGGCACAGAGGTAGGCGCAGTTGCACCACTGCCGGTACCGGAAGGAAGAATGCCCGTCACCTCAGATACAACTGAAGACAGAAGACCTGGCACATCGAGAAGGGGAGAGCTGGTGGCTGCGGTTTCAGAGGTAGGAATGGCTCCAGAGCTCAGGAGAGGAGCAGTTGGGGTCGCAGTCGAAGCAGCAGTCTCTCCAGTGCCAAGAGCGGTAGTAATTCCAATGACGATGCCGGAGCTGGTGGGGAGAACGACGCTGCCGGGAACACCTCCGGTTGAACCGACCTGAGAGGTGGCTGTGGGCTCTTCTGGTCCAAGGAGCGACGACAAGAGACCTCCGACCAGACCACCTGATGAAGTGGGCTGCACAACAGTCTCGGGAATGCCGCCAGTAGAGCCGACCTCGGGAGTGGTCGTAGGCGCAGGTCCAAGGACTGACGAAAGGAGACCGCCAACAAGGCCATTGGTTGGGGTTGGCTGGACGATAGTCTCAGGAATGCCACCGGTTGAGCCAATCTCGGACGCAGTAGGTACAAGAAGAGACGAGAGGAGGCCACCGACCAGACCGCCGCCCGATGAGGAGGTTGGCTGGATGATAGATTCAGGTACGCCACCTGTGGAGCCAGGGACAATGAAAGGTCCGAGGAAGCTTGATGCGTCGGGAGAGCTTGGCTGAGCAGAAGGAGCAGGAGCGGCAGTGGGAGTCACAATCGTCTCGGGAAGACCTCCGGTAGAGCCAGTGGGTCCAAGGATGGGGTTGAGGAGACCTCCAAGAAGACCTGTAGAGGTGGCAGTCTCCTTTGGCGTGTCAACGAGAGAAGCTGATGGCTGAATAATGCTCTCAGGAATGCCACCAGTGGAACCAGGCTCGTTCTGAACTGCCGAGGAGGGCTGAACGATGGTCTCTGGTAATCCACCTGTGGGGGCAGCTGCAGAGCTCTGTGCCGTTGAGGTCGGTGGAACGACAATCTCAGGGAGCAGACCGGTGGAACCGAGGACAGGGTCGAGAAGGGCTTCAGACGTGGGCGCAGCTGGAGAGCTCTGAGCAGTCGTGGTGGGCTGAACAATGGTCTCAGGGATGCCGCCAGTGGAACCAGGGTTGTTCTGAACCGGCGGGGAAGGCTGTACAACAGTCTCTGGCAATCCACCTGTGGGGGCAGCTGCCGAGCTCTGTACCGTTGAGGTCGGTGGAATAATGATCTCGGGAAGCAGACCAGTGGAACCGAGAACAGGGTCAAGAAGTGCTTGAGATGTGGGGGCAGCGCTGCTCGGTTGAGCAGAGGTAGGCTTCACTATGCTCTCAGGGATGCCGCCAGTAGAACCCGGGATGTTGTTTACCGCCGAGGAAGATGGCTGCACAATCGTCTCCGGAAGCCCACCAGTCGGAGCGGCCACAGAAGTGGGCTGCGTCGAAGGTGGCGTTGGAACCACCTCGGGCACATCAGATGCGACAGGGATGCTTTCAACGACAGAAGACGATGGTTGCACAATCACGTCTGGGATCTGGCCAGTTGGGGCAGCAGCTGAGCTCTTGACAGTAGACGTCGGCGGGATAATGATCTCAGGGAGGAGACCAGTGGAACCGAGGACAGGGTCAAGCAGAGCTTCGGTCTTGGAGGTAGCGCTACTCTGCTGAGTCGAGGTCGGCTGCACAATGACCTCAGGAAGACCACTGGTGGTACCAACCTCAGATACAGGAGCTTGTGCAGTGGAGGAAGAAGCAACGGTCGTGGGCTCAGGTTCAGGGACAGGCTCCGGCACCGGGGATGGAGTAGGCTGAATGATGGAGGTGGGGAGTCCGCTAGTGGAGCCGACCTGGGGCGGGCTCTGTACAACAGTCTCAGCAGGCTTCTCGGGGCTAGTCGTGGGAACAGAAGAAGACGATGCAACCGACTCCGACGCCGGAATCTTGCTAGACGATCCTACTATAGAGCTGGATGGAGGTGGGGGCGGCGGTGGTGGTGGTGAAAAGGCAGAACTCAATGAAGAGGATGAGACAGAAGAGCTCTCCGGGACGGTCGATGAAAGCGGGTCAAAGGTGGAAGTAAGCGTGCTTGAAGTATCAACATCGCTTGTGCTGACAAGACCGTCCGAGGAAGAGGAGAGCGCCGTGTCAGAGCTACCGCGGAAAAGCGATTCGACGAACGAGGGAAAGTCCATCTGACGCGATGTGAGCTGCTCTGAGTAGCTGCTTGATTCAGGTTCTGGCACTGGCGACGGACTAGGTGCCGCCGTAGTCGAGTTTGTGAAGATCTGTCGCTTCACATGGCGGGGAAAGTAGTATCGAGGGCGGTTTTGCGAGTTTTGGGTTGGTGCTGGCATGGCCTCGGCAGTGGTGAGTAGTGGGCCGGAGCCAGAGAGGCTGGCCAGCAACAGGGCAGCGGCCCAGACAGTGGTAGATCGCGGCATGTTTACAATTATGTTGGCACGCTATGTATAATTAGGCGTGATGGGTGGGTGGGATAGTCGGACGTGGAATACGTCGAAGCCTGGGATTGTCAGCCATGGTAGTCGCTGCAGATGGTGGATGAGCATACTGTCAGGACTATGGTAAACGAGTGTACTTGACAATTGTCAATGGTGGGTAAAGAATGGACCTATGCGCCGTCAGCATATGCAGCGATACGGCATGTATGGCTGAGTCACTCACTAGGCTGTCAGTGCAGCTAGAAATGGGAAGCCACAAGCGATTGGGTTATGGCGTGTCGCAATGGAATTTGGTCTCGTCGTGGATCTATGCCGTCATATTTGACAGTGATAGGTTCCAGAAAACAGTCGTCGCGTGGTTCCGATCCACGGTACAGCGCAAATGTCAGGCAAATGTCAGGCAAAGTCGCGACCGTTCGATAAGAGCACGGATTCCACAGCGGGTTCTCGAACAATGACGAAGGTGCAGTCGTCGGCGTCGAGCAATGTGTGTGGCGGGTGGGTATTGCTTTGTTCCTGGCTAACGGGGAGGCTTGCGCGTCGTGACTGGGTCCAGCGGGGCTGGAGCGCGATTTCAAGTAAGGCGGGTGCAATGCTCAAACGAATGACAACAACGTTGGCAAGAAGCAACGGTCAAATTACAGCAGTACAGCGGTGACGTGCGACGAGGATGCGAAAGGCGGGATTCAAAGAGTGGTCGTGATTCGGAGAATCGTGGGGAGAGAGAGCGTAAGGGCGCGCGGGCGTGCTGGCGGCGTGAATGCTTGTCCAAGGGGTCGCCACGGGAATCAACGGCCGGGGAAGGGATGCGCGTTCGTGGGTAGATGAGTGCGCCCGTTGGTGATTGTCGGCAGAGGTGGAGAAGGTGTCGGCTTGGGGGCGTGGGCGACGGGGTAGTGAAGAAGGAAGAAGAGGACTTGCGGCGTCAGCAGCAAAGTCGCCCAGGTGTCCAGGCCAAAACGACGGCTGGCAGGGGCGCGAGTCGCCTAGTGTGCTCCCTGCAGGAGAACCAACTGCTCACCACTAGTGGCAGTGTCCACGACGGGGAAAGGCACCTGGCCAGGGTTTCGGGCGGCGGGTCTTTGCATTCGATAGTCGCAAAATAGAAGCGCGCTTGCTCGAGAGGGCGTAGTCACTTGCTCAACCGCGACTTGACATGACTGAGCGACGGAGAGGGAAGATGCGAAGAATGGAAGAAGCGAACATCATGGCGAAACCGACTCTTGTGCACCCCGCTCATCAGCCTGCAAATTGCCTTGGTCGCCCACGCCAGCTCCTGTGGATTAATTTGCATCTGGCCGCGAGGCCCTGGTCGTGCAGACGGCTGTGTGCTCAAACTGCACTAGCCATGGGGTCATGATAATCTACCCCGGCTCCCCAGAGCGACTTGTTATATTGACGCTGCGGCATCGTCCTCCCACTCCAGCATGCGGCAAGTCTCGCAACACCCATGAAGGTGAAAGCATGTAAATGCGCAGAGCATCAGCAGCCCATGGGGTGTTTGTAGATCTTGGAGTGGCCTCGAGTCCGCCCTGGAGTGGTGATGAACTCGTCCAGCGCGCGCTCGCCAGAGGAAGGAGCGACCAGCACACAGGGCCAATGAGGGAAGCCGCGACCCCTGCGCCTGCTAAGCCCTTCATTTCGGCATAACGCGGGCCCCACCTGGCCGCGAATGACGATAATCCTTCACCACGACGACGCCTCGGTCCTGCCCACGCGCCCTCTTCCCCGTTATTCTGTCGCCGTCAACTGTCCGCTTTGAAGTCGTGCCGCTCAAAAGCAATATCGCCCAACTTGCCCGCTGGCCTTGCTCCTTGGTTATTCCAACGTCTTTTTACCGCCTGCAGCCTTGCGTTACCTTTCATCTCCCACCTGACTTCAAGCCATGCAAGGGCTGTCTATTAGCCTGCAGCCACGCAATGCCTTCAATCACTCCCTTTCAAGCCATTTTGCCGGCCTTGTGTCCACTGCCCTTTCCAATTGCACTATTGTTTTTTTAACGCCTGTCTGCTTCCACACTGACATGAGGCAAGGTTTGCTCTAAGGAGAGACGGCTGGTTTCGACTTCTGCTCGCCGCGCCCCATGTGTGCCTCTACGCTGTGCCTCATGGAACGACATGAACTTTGCCGTGCCATCCACCCCTGTCTGTGCCTCAGCCCTCTGCAGTTCGGTTGCAAGCACCGGTAGTTCCCAGGGAGTATCCTTTGTCTCAGCAAGCGTTGCTGCCACTAAATGTACGCCTCGACTTCACCAAGGCTGATTGAGCAATCTAGCGTTTCACCTTTGTCTGCTTCGACAGTGAAATTTGTCTTGCCATATGTTCGTCAGTCAGTCATGACTTTGACCTCGCCATCACACCAAAAGCTACAGTGACTTGCCACGGCGACGGTTCGTTCCTCGCATATCTGTCCTGTTGATGGCCATGGCAAGCATAGCGAACACGAAGCTCGGATCATAACCACACCCGCCGATCCAATGGTCTAGCCCGGCACGCGATGCATCGGATACACCAGTTTGTCTGCCTGACTCTCATGGGGCTTCCCTTTTCAGACGCTTGGCTATCGAATCCGGCCTACACCAACATATCCTTTTACTGATAGAAAGGGGACGTCCCGTCACGAAGGGTAAGCACTACGATATCTCGATCGACATGGAAGCAAGCAGAGGAAGGAATGAACCTCGGCGAGTTACCTTTTACGACAGAGAGATCGCTGATGCCTAAAGCATCGTTGCCGACATGCGCATGAATGTTTCAAAACTACTTTTACCATGTCAAATACTTTTGCTTACGATCGGACGCTATGCCATCATCCCGCCACTAGACCTCATAAAGTTCATGCTACTCTGCTATTCCCCTATGCTCTGCTCTCGCTACACCTTGATCCTTGTCGGTATTCCATCACGTCCCAACATACAAATGCCGTCGCCAACGTCCATTCCGAATCCCGTCTGTCCAATCCAAACACACGGGTTGTTTCCTGTCATCAGGCCCACAATTGTGTGGCTTCTTTCGGTGTCATGGCTTGGGTATTTTGGGATTCTCGAAACATGATCTGTATCGCTACCGTCATGGCTGGTGGGCCACAGTGGCGCGCATGAACGAACAGCAAGAGTTCATTCTCCACTTTCCATCGCGTGTCCACTTTCCAGCTTTTGACGTGTCAGGTCGTTCAGGTCGATTTTCTGGAAGCCTTGGCCTTGAGTACCATCAACTGCGTGTGGCATATACCACGTTGCACCACAACCACGTCTAAAAGTCTCTAACAAGTTACGCCCATAGAGTCTCATCTCTGCACTCCCCCTCTACTCATACGTCCAAAATAACACCATCCTCGCCCTCCACTAACCCCCACCACCGCAGCATTCACGCTCACCGTACTCTACTCCCTTCGTATACCGCACCCAGCAACCATCCAAGCCCACACCCAACACCCCAGCAAACAAACCAAACTCCCCACCCCATCGCCCCGGCAAAAACCATCATAGTACCACCGTAGTCGCGTGCAACCCCCCCGTTCCATTCCCCTCGCAGCATAAAATGTGCCCGCAGGCATGCACCGCCGGCTTCACACGTCACGTCTCGCGCTGCAGATGCGGACAGCCTTGCAGGTAGGTTGGCGTGCTGGGGCTGGCGTCGAGATGGCCGAGAGCGGGACCGTGCGTTATGAGGATGTTTGTGAAGAGGGAATTGTGGATTTCCACGGGTCTCTGGTGGTTGTTGCTGTTGGGGAGGAAGAGGAAGAGGAAGAGGAAGAGGGGAGGTCATATTGAAACGCCCAGTTCCCATACCGCGGCGTCATGGGACTGCCGTAGATAAGTAACTGGCGGTCTCGCACGGTAATGGTAGTAGATGACTCGTTAAGATAGGTTACTGATCCCCAGTCTAACACTTGCTTCTCCTCCTCCTCCTCTTCCTCCTCCTCCTCCTTCAACTGCTGCTGCTGCCGCTCAAGTCCCCCATCATGGTTCCCACCCACAACAACCTTCTTCAAATACGGCAACCCATCCAACCAGTCAATCTGCGCCTGTAACTCTTCCACCGACCCGTTCACCGTCAAGTCCCCCGCGTGGATGAGTATGCCGCCCGCTGGTATGTGGGGCTGCGCGTTGTTCGTGTCGGATATGCAGACTATTTTTATCGGGTGGGCTGGTATGGATGAGGGGGCTGAGAAGGGCGGTTGGTGACTGTAGAGCCATTGTGCGAGTGTTAGGCTTGGGTGGGTGGGTGAGGAGGCGGGTGAGGGGTGAGGGGTGTGGGGGTGAATATGTTGGTTGTGGTTGTGGATGGCATTTTTGTAATCGGGCGGCGGTGGTGCTGGTGCTGATGCTTTGTTGGGAGGGGTAGAGGAAAGTAGGGTATGAGGCTATATAGATACTATTTGAGGAATTTCCCAAATACTTGATATTTATGGATATATATATATATATATATGTGCGTGTGTGTGTTTTCTTTACTAGGCAACACTATTTCGCCATCCACTCTTCGATATTATCCCACAAGAGTGGCCTGCCTTTTTTGATATTGTATCCCAGGATTGCTAATTGGTACAGCCACTGTCCACTCGCGATCTAAACCACGGATGGAGACAACGCTTTGGAATTAGTCATAGTAACATAATACACATTTCGAACACAGTTCACGTTTAGCAGCCATAATCGCTTGCAGCTACATCTTCTACTTGGATCGTTGTGTTGAATCTTATTACCTTTACAATATCCGTTCCTACATTGAAAATTTTGTTTACTAGCCATTCATGCATTTAACCCCCCTCCTATTATACTAACAATCCTCCCCAAAAACACAGCCGTTTGAATTGATATGACAGCAAAAAAGCACGCAAAAGACACAGACCGCCCCTAGCAACTCGGCGTCCCACAAATCCTCCTTACATTCTGCGGTGCCACCATCATCGGCCCCTTGGCGCTACAACTCCGCGCCTCGCCCTCGGTATGGCAGTCAAGTGGCTCGATTTTGACTGCGTTGCCAGACATCCAGGTGCTTCTATCCTTGAAATCAGTCCCAATGCACAAAGACCCATAAGAATTCATGCCAGAAACATGAAAATATTTCACGTCCAAGAGGAGAGGGGAAAGAGATAGTGACAAAGAACTCACCCCTCACAAGTCCACATATGCGTAATCTGATAATACGCCATCTCCTGCGGTCCTCGGAGATCGAAGAGCAGACGGCGGTTGGGGACGTCGCAGGCGTTTGCGTTGGGGATGGAGGGACCAGAGGCGCTGCAATAGGCGCTGTTCTGAACCACGTCGATGATGTCGGTGTCGCTGCTGCTGCTGCTGGGAAAAGTGGATGTGAAGGTGAAGGCGACGGTGCCGGAGGTGGGAGAGGTTGACAATGTGTAGTTTGAGATTGTGTAAGATGTTGGTGTGCAGGCTGTGTCGTCACGTGCGTTGATGGCGAGGGAAGTGGAAGAGAGGATGAGGGGGATGAAGGTGGTAGGACGCATGTTTTCGTAGTTGCTGTTGGGGTTGAGGCGCCAAGTTCGTGATCTATCTTGTGTGCTGATAGGGAAAGGAATTATGGGGTGGGAATGAAGGTGATATATAGTGAGGAAGAAATGTTCGCTACAGCATAATCACTACCGCTAGCGACCTGTTTGCCGCCGTTGTGAATTAGGAAAATAAAGCATGCCAGGAGAGTGGTAGACAAGGACGGCACCCTAACTGTTGAGGTAACATGCAAAGAAGAGCATCAAGTCAACGCGGATGTACAAAGACACAGCGTGACCAATCCTCGAGGTGTATTTACAGTTCACCCTTGCGGCTGAGTGATTCTCGCGGCTGGCCTAAACAATAAGCTGACCTGCTGCTGCTGTTGGTTCGTACAACCCATGTCTGTTTCACATGGCGAAAGTGATTGCCTAGTCAAAGTGAGAGAAGGGAGGGGGGGCTGATGTTGGCCGAGTTGCATGTCAGCTGTGTTGTTAGCGACAAACTGGTCGTCTTTGTCGTAATCAGGTTCTAGGCCACAGAAACTCTTGTCATCAAAGACAATACGCATGTTGCAGGCATCATGATGGCAGCCGGGGAATCGGGGCGTAAGATCATGGGTTGCCGTTCCCGAAGAAACGGTCGCAGACGGTCACGATTAGCGGGATGATGGACTTCAGGGTCCAATCGGAAGTTTAGGCGTGGGCTCAGCCCTTCCGCACATCTTCTGGTCTAAGCCACATTTTGTCGGGTATTTTGTTCTGGTTTCAGGCGTGCGGGTGTGTCGAGGTCGGAAGCAGAAGAGCAGAGAGCATCGTGAGACTAGAGCAAACTACGCAATAACATGTGCGCTGGGCAGGCAAAGATGACAAGATTTCGTCTCGTGATACGACGTTGCAGATGTGGTAATAGTCGGCGTTGATGCTGTTGTCGGCAGCCTAGGAAGTAATGCGTCATTGGCTAGGAAGCGAAGACCAGCATGGCATTCCCGCGGGGAGCATCGTCATTCGATGCAAGCAAGTTGGCTGCACTTCAACACGATGGGTGAAGATATCACCCCGGTACTCAACCAGGTGCTTGCAAAGCACGGTGCGCCGCCAATCAAGCCCTATATATTCCGAGTCGAAGCACTGGACGACTTTGTAAAAGAAGCATACCGCATTGTAGGCCACGTTGCGCAGCTTGTCAAGCGACGCCAGCTGATTCAGTACAGCGAACTCATATCACAAAGCTACACACAGATCTCAAGTCAATACGGCAAAGCTACCTCTCTACTGCGAATCCCCCGCGCCGAAAACAGTTTTCGCGAACAAACACAGCTTCGTCGACAGCAGACAAAGATGCAAAGTACCTTAGCGACGCGCAGCGCAACGAAATCGACGCCCAAGCCAAACAGTCGATACACCAGCTCAACGATGCTATCAAGGCGCTGGGAATCGCTGAGCAGGGTCGACAGGCACTGCAAAGCCAGCTTGCGCTGAGGAAGCGCGCGAAGCAGGGACTGGGCGCGCTGGGACGATGGGCTGCAGGCGGGGCTATCACGGCAAAGAGCCCAGAGGAGGAGATTGAAGAGGCAAATGCGAATGCCATCAAGGCGCATCGAGAGAGCATTATATGGTCGCTTCAGAATCAGCTCGAGCAGTGTGGCCGCTTCCAGAGCGACATGATGGAGATTAGGCTTATGCGAGAGGTGGAGAAGAGCAAGAGCGTGCTGTACAAGACACGAACTACAGGGCCGGGCACGACTGACTACAGCGCGTCTACAGACTATCGCGAGAAGCCATCGTACGACGCAGCCGAGACGAGCACGGTGATTGAGAACCAGCTGGATGCCGAGCAACTGCAACTCTTTGCGCAGGAGAACCAGGACATGCTCAAGCAGTACGAGGACCAACTTGACAAAGTCCGGTATGTGGGACGATATTTTGTGTCGTTTTCGCTTCTGCTAACAGCATCACAGTGCAACCGAAAAGTCGCTCACAGAAATCTCGGAGCTTCAGTCGACGCTCGCAAGCAACCTCAGCATGCAGGCTGCGCACATTGACCAGCTGGTCGAGGACTCGTTCAATACAACGGAGAATGTGGGCAGTGGAAACAAGGAGCTCAAGCGGGCGACAGAGCGGGGCAGCACAGCGCAAAAGGTTTTCTGGGCCACGAGCATCTTCTGCGGGACGCTTGTGCTGTGGGACCTGTTTATCTGAGCGATACGAAATTGTAGTAGTAGATACCCAACATGTGAATATATTGCGAAGTAGAATGCGGATCCGTTAGTATCCGGAGCACGCTGAGTGGACCAAATTGCTACAAGCGGCAATGACAGCACCTGTGGGGTTCGGCATAGTTGTTGCAGCAGCAGCAGCGAGGCGACCCACTCGGGGTTCGTCACTAGAGTTGGCGCAGAACAGCTGGACGGGCGTGCATGTGAGAAGTATCGTGTCAGCGGAACTCGGTTGACATCATTGCGGAAGCGACAGCGTGTGCCTCGGCTTGCTTGCTTGCTGGCTGGCTTGCTCACACGACCATGCGGGAGAGGATCCGAGGCGAGGATAAAAAAAGTTATATAGCGACTTGAGTAGTCAGTCACTGTCGCTGTCATCGTCTCGAGCCGGTATCCCCTCCGCCTTACCCCGACCTCCGCATCTCGTCTCCGGCCTTTGCATACAAAGCAAAACTGCGGGGTCTTAGCGTGGGCGGACGCGGCTTCCAGATTCCTTCCTTGGGCGGTGAAACGTAAACGTGGGAGAGAGGTGGTGTGCAAACGCCCGCAATCATGCCATCTTCTGCATCTTCCTCTGCCTCTTCCTCCCCCTCCCCCTCCTCCTCCACTCCCCAGACTTCCTCGTCACAAACCCGACTCACCCAAATCTCCTCGCACATCGAACCCATGGCTGCCACCGCTTTCGACGCGAATGTCGTCCCCCAGGCGCCCGAAGACCCCTTGTTTGGGCTAATGGCGGCATTCCGTCGCGATGAGCATCCCGACAAGGTCGATCTGGGCATTGGAGCTTATAGAGACGATAACGCGAAGCCGTGGATTCTGCCCGTCGTCAAGATGGTGCGCCGCGCCTTTCCTCGATGACTATGCGCAAAAGGCTGACACTTCCCAGGCCGAAGAGAGGCTTCGCAGCGACCCCAACCTCAACCACGAGTACCTTCCCATTGCTGGTCTTGCCGAGTTCACCTCTGCCTCGCAGAAGCTGGTTCTTGGTGGTGACAGCCCCGCCATCAAAGACAAGCGGGTGCGCACCTCTCACTCCACCACGTCATGACTTGAGCTCACACCACCCAGGTCACCAGCTTGCAGACCATCTCCGGCACCGGCGCTGTCCACCTTGGCGCTCTCTTCCTCGCAAAGTTCTACAAGACACAGACTCAGCGCACAGTCTACTTCTCCGATCCCACATGGGCCAACCACTTCCAGATCTTCTCCAACGTCGGCCTTCAACACAAGACATACCCATACTTTTCCAAGCAGACCAAGGGCCTCGACTTTGATGGTATGCTCGGTGCTCTACAAGATGCGCCCGAGGGTAGCATCATTGTTCTGCACGCGTGTGCCCATAACCCTACCGGTGTCGATGCTACCAAGGAGCAGTGGAAGAAGATTGCCGACGTGATCAAGTCGAAGAAGCACTTTCCCTTCTTTGATACGGCATACCAAGGCTTCGCATCAGGCGACCTTGCGACCGACGGTTGGGCCATTCGCTACTTTGTTGAGCAGGGCTTCGAGCTTTGCATTGCTCAGTCGTATGCGAAGAACTTTGGTCTGTACGGCGAGCGTGCCGGCTGCTTCCACTTTGTCACCTCCCCGTCATCCGACGCCGAGTCTACTATCAAGCGCATTGCTTCCCAGCTCGCCATCCTCCAGCGCTCTGAGATTTCAAATCCCCCCGCATACGGCGCCCGTATCGCCTCAACTGTCCTCAACGACCCCAAGCTGTTCGCCGAGTGGGAAGAGAACCTCCGCACAATGTCCGGCCGCATAAAGGAGATGCGCAAGGCACTCCGTAGCAAGCTAGAGGACATGGGCACCCCCGGCACATGGAACCACATTACCGACCAGATTGGCATGTTTAGCTTCACGGGCCTATCCGAGAAGCAGGTGCTGAAGATCCGTGAGGACTCGCACGTCTACATGACCAAGAACGGCCGCATCTCCATGGCTGGTCTCAACACCCACAACATTGACTACTTTGCAAAGGCTGTCGACAAGGTCATACGCGAGACTCAGTAGTGTAGCGAGGTTGTTTGTAGGAATAGAGCAGATGCGTGATGGCTATGACAGGCCCACGGGCCATGAGTTATGACATCTGGGGTAGACATAGTGATGGTATGATACGGCTACTATAGACCAAGTTCACAATTCACAACATGTTTTTCATGTTCATATGACATTTGCGTGACTTGTTGCTATTGGAAAAAGGAGAGGGTTGAGTTGGAAAGTGAATGAATGACTGTAGGTCGAAGTATACAGCGAGTGCCATGTAAAATAAAACCCCCCACCCAAAGAGAGAACGCCCATGGTAAACCAATTCATATCCAGTCATATCCTTCCCTTATCCTCATAAATCATACTCATATCCCGTTGCAAATCATATCCTCCTCGTTCCATCATCCCATCATAACCATCCAATTTCACACTCTCCCAGCCCCCCCAAACCTCACCAAACTCCACGCCCTCGCCCTCCTCCTCTCCCCTTCTATAGCCTTCTCCCTCATCTCATCAATAAACTCCGCCATGCTATCTCCACTTCCACCCCCGGGTGTAAGCGAGAGGCGTCGCGCCGTATATCCTTTTGTCCGTGATAGGGATGTTGAACGCTTGTTTTTTGCTTTTGACTTGCATTTTCGCGGTGAAGGCGAAGGCGAAGATGTGGAAAAGGACGGCGATGGCGAAGGCGAATACGGATACGAAGAGAAAGGGTACGTGTAAATGGGTTTTTTCCGCGTGGGCATCGCGGGTAGCGCTGTTATCGGGGTGGGGGACAGGGAGAGGGAGTGGATGGTGGAGAGGGAGGGGTTGGAGTGGTGCGAGTGCAGGGTTGGTGGGAAGTGGACTGTTCGGGTGGAGGGGGCTGTGGAAGAAGAAGAAGAAGACGAGGTTGTGTTGGTTGTGGTGGTTGATGTTGTTGTTCGCGAGGAAGAGGCTGAGGAGGAGGTTGAAGGGTGAGAGGGTGGGATTATGGTTCCTACGTCTTCTTCTTTTTCTTCAGCTTCACCCTGCCCGTCTTGTTGGTTTCCGTTTTCTTCTTTCACACCTTCACCTTCTTCTTGTCGTTCGTTTCCGTCTTCTTCCTCGTTCTCTCCCTCCCTACGACACCACTCCCCATACTCGTACCCATAATCCCACTCCTCCCCCTCCGTCCCCTGCAGCGGCAGACTCATCTCACTACCCTCCCCACTCCCCCCTTCCTGCACAACCCCCATCCCCATCCCTACATCCCGCGCATGCACCAGCGGCGCAGAATAAGGCGGCAACCCCGCATTCCGTCTCTGCCCCCGATTCTCTAGACTCCGGGGTCTCGGACGCGAGGGATTGCGCGCGGGGACCGCCGGTTGTGGGTTTGGTGTCATGGGACGGAGGGCGGGGTGGATTTCGACGGTGAGTTGGTGTTTGTCTTTTTCCAGGAGTGTGGGTTGTTGAGTTTGTGTCTGGGCTGGCGCCGGTCCTGGTCCTGGTGGCGAGGCTGGGGGCCAGGGCTTGGAGCGGAATGCCGGGTGCAGGGAGAGGGAAGGCGCGGTAAAGGTTGGCGGGTAGGTTGAGGCTCTTTTGCGGGCTTCGGGGGTGGTGGTTGGGTCTGCGGTGTGGGGGCGGGGGATGGGGTGTGGCAGTGTGAGCGTGGTGGAAGGCAGGGAAACGGATCGTGTGTGAGATGTTGAATCGGGCTTGTGGGAGGCGGTTGGTGGTGCAGTATCCACTTCTTTTGCTGCAGTCTCTGCAGTTACGTCCTCTCGCGCGTTCAACCATTCTGGTGTTGCGCACTCGGTCATGGGCAGCGTGCCGGCTTCTGCCCTCATGAATTCGGAAGCGAGGCCCGTGGGGAGTCTCTCGAGTGCTGCGCGGAGAGCATTCGGGTCGAATTGCGGTTTCGTGGGAGAGTTGACGGTCATGTTCTGCCACTTTGTCGCGGTGCTGGATGTTTGCCTTGAATGCGAGGCTTTGGATGAGACGGTCGATGAATAGGAGAGTTCTGGTGCGACGTCGCTGTCTCCAAGACCAGTAGTAGCATCCTTAGATAGCTCCTCTGGAATTGACCTTGCAAAGCAGCTTTGTGTTGACTTTGTTGTGAGCGGTCTGATGAATGACCACGGTGGCGAGTCTTGCATGAGATCGTAGATCTGGGGCTCCGAGGGCTGTGCATCCCATTCTGCGAGCTTCTTCGCAACCCATGGGTTCTGTGTGCATCGTAGCTTGGAAAAGTATGCGCTGCATGCCTGCGTGTTGGACAGTGGGTGGCCATAGTCGAGTAGATCTTCGAGCACTGCCATGAACTCCTTGTTGAAGTCTTCGACGCTGGTGAATTGGTCAATGTGCAGGTTCAAAAAATGGCAAAAAGCATGGTGATATGCTTCGAATTTGACATTTTCGAATCGGTCGTCGAGAGCTTCAAGGATTTGCTGTGAAGTGTAGTTTGAAGGCGGCAGTGGAGGCCCAACTTCGAATACGTCTTGCATCACCTCCTCTGTTAGCGAGAGGAAAATGTCAAGCTTGACCTCGCGGTCTTGCCGTACCCACGCTCTTCGCTCTTCCAATAAACTTGGTTGTGTGTCGTGGGAACTCGTTTTTGGCATGGGCATGGGCAGAGCACCATTGCAATATTTCCAAGTATCTTTTGTTTCGAGGGCGAATTTGACGCTACGCCTCCAGCGTGAATATTCAGGCCCGGAAGCATTCAGGTCAAGGACCGGAACGCCTGGAAGGCGTGATGAAGTAGATGGTTGCATTGTGGTGGTGGGCATACTCAACCCAGTATACGGGACGATATGCATAGACATTGCGAGCAGGAAATATGAGGAAGAGGAGACAAAAGTAGAGAGAAAAAGAAGAAACTCAGCACAAAGAAAACTCCATCCTACAACCCTACCTAGGTATCACCACACCACGACCTCATCCGCGAAATCCCTACCGGCACATGCACCTCAGCCATTTGCGCCCCCAGTCCTTTGTTCCAAGGCCGGACTCGCACGGCGGCGGTCGCAACTCTAGCCTCGGACAAAAAAAAATACAGTCTTGCGTCACGATCGCAAAGCCGGCCGTTGCGCAAACCTGGGGCCCCCTTGCTCTACACAAGGCCCCCTCGAACTTGGAAGAAACGGTGCAGCCACTTCCAGCGCAACGAGCTTCCCTGGGGTATAACCCGCAAACAGGCCAACATACGCTATTGTCAGCAGTTTCGGGCCTCTGGAGCGATCACCCCAGTAGCTCGCGCGGCCATGTGCGGATCCAAGACGCGGAAATCGTGAGGCTGACTGTGCTTCATTGGTCGTCGGATTCCGAGCGTCTTCGGGGAGTACCCTCATTACTGTCGCTTCGATTGCTTGCTGAGATTTGCCGTGCATGCCGGCATGTCGTCAGCTTGTGCGCTGGTTGCACTGTTCACCGTATGTCATCGTCGTTTGAGTCGTCATCGAGGGTCCTGCGGGAGCCGAACCGCAGGGTTGAGGGTGCCATTGTACTGCACTACGGAGGTGTGCGGGAACTCGGGGTGCTTGGAAGAAGGCGGACTGGAGGGTTGTACTGTCAGATTACTCATGATGACGATGCGGGTTGGATGCTGTGATCAGGTGTTGCAATGGTGGATAGGTGGTGGGCCGCGTTCGTGAAATCCGAGGCTTCTCTTATATCGTTTGGGATATATACTTACTTGAACTCACTCTTCCCATCGAAGCATACAACAGTTCAGCTGTTGTATCTCATAACTTCAGGCGTTGTGGCGGAGTGGTTATCGCGCAAGACTAGAAATCTTGTTCCTTCGGGAGCGTCAGTTCGAATCTGGCCAACGTCGTCTTTTTTGCAGGCTCGATTCAACGAGCATGCTTAGTGCGTGATGGCACTTTTTTTTGTGTACACAGGCTGGGTGACTCGAGTGCGAAATAAACCCTGCCGAGTACGGGCTTGGCATTCGCGTTTCATCTCACGCGCATCACGAACCTGGTCCCATCAATGCCGCCTCGACCCTTCCCGTTCCCTTTCCGAGTGGGTACAGACATTTGTAGTGTCTCCAGGTTACGAGGTGTCATCACCAGACGCTACGATGGCGACCCAACGCGGCCACTACGCCAATTCTTGAAGAGAGTCTTTACCGACCATGAACGACAGTATTTTTGGAAGCGCTTCGGGCCTGCAGAAGACGTGCTCGCCAATACGGAAGCCATCTCAGCGTTTCTTGCGGGGAGGTATGCATCTATACTTGAGTATTCATGTCCTGAGCTTACAAAATTGCAGGTTTGCGGCAAAGGAGGCCTGTCGCAAAGCATGCGACCATCTGAATAAAAACTCAAGAGGCTTTCAGCATATCATGATCCTCCCCGTCGCCTCCCTCGATCGCAGCGAACATCAGTCGTCGCGGCCACAGGGCTTGATACTCGATGCACTCTACGAAGCACAAGCGCGATCTATCGGCGACTCTACCTATACCCAGGATACGGGCCTTGAAGACGGGCCACGAGATCTTCTCGATATCGCTGAGTTTGAGGGACAGCTGTGTGAGATTAGTATAAGTCACGATGGAGACTTTGCGACTGCTGTTGCTATTCTGCCGTCGATGAAATAAGACGACGGATCGGAGGTTGTGAGGGATTGGCGCAATGTAAATAGGAAGGATTCCCGACATTGGATCGCAGCTTCTGGAGATATCGGGGTCTGCATGACTGGCGGATGATAACGGCGATGCTGGGGAGATTGAAGATTTCAAGGAATCAGGACGTGTTTGCAAATGGTACGACGTTAAGAGAATGGCGCTGTCACCAGCTTTGGCATATCGAACAGAGCATCTCTCCTGTCCCCTGGCATGGGCGCTGAACTCGCTTCTAGTGCGCAGCTCAAGTGGGACCTTGTAGATTCCTGGCTCGGGGTGCTGATTAGCACTGACAGGCTGCACGAGTCGTAATACGATTACAATCATCTCCGCCCTCAATGCAACTCTCAATGACGAGCACAAACAAGAAGACTTAGACGGTAACCTGTGGTCGAAGGCGCTGATAATCCGCGATCGTGACATGCTGCGCGACCGCGCTCGCTTCGTGTGGCTGGTGTAGCACACCTGCATGGTGCTATTATTATCTTTCGCACTTTTCTCCACCCTACAGTAAACGAAATGAGGCTAAGATGCGGGAAAGAGCAGGAAGATAATGATACCCTTGTAGACGATGTTATTAGGGTGTACAAACAGCGTGTTGTACCTTTTGATGTTTAGTCCGGGCGGCTAGAATCTGGGGCCGTCTTCTTCGCAGACCGAACGCGCTCCACCAGCGCAGTGCACGCCAACATTGTTTCTTACCCTACAAACAACTCTGGAAATAAATGTGCATACAATTCCATCGGAGAATCTAGGACTCAAGGATGCATAGCCATCGTGGACAAACGAGAAGGGAACCAACCGGGACCCTCAAGTAAGATCGTCTCGTGACACCCCATCCACAACGCCGCACTGCATCTCCCTCAGTCGTTCATACAAAAGACCCCAGCAAATTGGAGCCGCTGCCGCTCCAACTGCTCTTTGCGATTGAGCCGCACAATGGCCGCCTCGGCGCACAGATTGACGCTGGATCGTCGGCGCGAACCGCTGCATTGACTTCCGAACTTTCAGCCGGGCGCTTAGCTAACCTCGCTATTGCACAACGGACTCGAAACACTATCGCGTCCAGAACTTCGGAATTGCTGTAGCCACATTCAAGATATGCTAGTGGGGCTTTTTATCACGCTGGCTACTGTGCCGCAATGTATACTGTGGGGCGATGGCTGCAGGTACAGCTTGGAAAATAGAGTATGTGGCTCAAATAGTATGCATATGCTCGCGTGTCGCAAGCGTTCAGACGCACGACGGACTTTCTGTTATTTCAGTTTTCAATTTCTTGTGAAGCGGATGTACCAAGGAAATTGTGAATCATGGATCACTCCTTGGGAAGTCCCATATCCCCTATCGACACAGAATCTTCTATCGAAACGGAATCTCCGAGCCCACTAGCAGCCGTTACCACGGCATCAGAACCAGGCTTGTTATCCCGTAACTTGTACATGAACCTAGCAACTAACAATACATAGCTCGAACCCAGAGTCCTCAAAAAGATAATTGGATTCCATTCACCTTTCGCTGGTACTTCCTGCTCGTTCCAATCACTGTCAGCCTTAGCCTTAGTATAGCGATATCGTTGCTTGTTTGGTATTCTCAACTACACTATGGTATCGGCACCGATAATGGATCTTCCGCTATACTTTTTGGATGGCGCTTCACACCCACCCTGTTGGCCGTTTTATATACCCAGTCGACGGTCATCTTATTTGAGGATGCAAAGCGGACAGAGCCTTTTACGCGTTTAGCTCAGGCACCTCCAGAAGGTGCTAGTGCCTACGGCACAGTACTCCAGACACCGAGAGCGTGGTGGGCTATTTTGTTAGACCTTCTTTCCAAGCGCAAGTCGGTCGGTAAAACCAGCTGGTGTCTCATCTGCTGTGCCTTCATCAACATCATGGCACTTTTTGCCATTTCTCCATTATCCTCCGCGCTTCTTACGTCCGAGGAAGTGGTTGTTCACCGACCATTGGACTTCAGCAGGATTACACCAAAGGCCAACGCGCAACTACCTCTTGTGGCCAACAGAGAGACGTATTTCAGGACGATGTCTGCTCTGATGAGAAACGTTTCTACTTCGGCTTGGCTTTCCGACACTTCACTCACGCTTCCATTTTGGCCTTCTACCGAGGAAATTCAACTGGGGCCAGAGCTAGTGTCGCAATATAGCTCTTGGACCATGGAAACAACATCACTTCATGCAGATCTGAACTGCAAGGATATGGTTTTAGAGAGCGCTGACCTGAGTCCCACCCCCTATAGTGGTGTGTACGATGTGCTGGGCCATGGGCCTTACAAGGGTGTCGAGCCTATGCTACACTTTGTCCTAAAATCAGATGATGGATGCACATACAATATTTCACGCCATCCGGCAGATGGTCAGGCCAGCGCTGGGGGCTTAACATGGTCTGATACATCTACTTTGTATATCAAAAACGATTTATTTCCTCTGGGCGGCATGCCGTTTCATACCGAAATCAACGCGACAAGCCCGTATGCCCGCCACAGCGCATCCAAGGAATGTGCAAATCGCGACATCATTATTCTAAATACCCCATGGGCAAAAGACGTTCACTTCGAGGATATGTCGGGCTACATCGAGAGAAACAAAACCTACCAACGGTCGCTTGACTTCCGTATGAAGGCATTACTTTGCCAGTCTGATTATTCCTTGGAAAGCCGCAACACCTCTGTCTCCATTTCTCGTGGGAGGCTACCGAGCATCAATCCTATGCATAGCGACAGCTCTAAGCGAAGTTCAATCACGAAAGCTCTTGTGGACGTCCCTGTATTTGAAAAGATGGCTTTACAGAACACCTGGATTGATTATTTCAGTCAAACAAGCATGGATACAGACGCAGATCGTGCAATGGATGGGGTTCGGGGTCCAAACGCCGATATGACAATAATAAGATGGGCACCTGAGTTCACGGGACTTGGCCCACTGCTCGGTGCCCTCTATTCATTCAATGTCACTCGGATGCTTGAAGACGAAGGATTCGTGGCCGAGGCTACGAGAGTCAAAGGTCGTTTCTTTACCGAATGCCTTCGTGAGGCTCTTGACAATCCAGATGCCGTGGAAACCAGCATCATTGAGGGAGAAGCCACCATGATCGAGGAGAGAGTCATGGTGCTCAAGGAGATTGGAATAGCCTTGGCCGTCTTATTCTTCGTGTCCTTCATACTCCTGGTCCTTATCCTATGGATATCTCGGCTCAAGCATCGCCCGCTCAACCTTAGGACAGAACCTAGCAGCGCTCTCGGGCATGCTATGCTCGTACGGACCCAATCGGTGCAAAGCTCACTGTTCAGAAGGAATCATGCTGCTCCACGTGATGAGTTCCATCAAAATTTACGCCGTAGCGCATTCTACACGAAGAACGCCAACTTGTACACCATAATCGATGATGTACACAGTAGCACAAGTATGTCGAAGATCCTCGCAGCAGATGAGTGAGAAGCTAACCCGGTTTCTAGTATACTCTACGCCCACACAAAAGCCCGAGCGCTGGCAACCTATGGTTATCCGAATACGCATGCTGTTCGCCCTATCAATTTTCCTCATATGCGTCATTGTAGCTGTTCTGGTACTCAACGCTTTCTCTGCGCAATCTCGACTTTCACAACAAGCCTTCATATATGAAGCCAATGTATTAAAGCTTGGTCTGAGTTTCTCAACGTTCGCCCCAATATCAATTGCGCCAACCGTCGTCAGTATAGTGATTGGATTATGGTGGGATCAACTCGACTCGACGATCAGAATACTCCAGCCATTCATCGCGATGTCGCGACGGCCGACACCGATACGCAATGGAGCAGGCCTCACTTATCGATCCAAGACATGGGCTGGAGCAGCCCTCAAAGCCGCTCGGAATAAGCATTGGATGCTATTGATGGTAGCTACGGGAAGCGTCTTTTGTCAAATACGTACGGATGTCTGATATGGCGTACGGCTGTTTTGCTAACTTATCCGGCAGTCACCGTTTCAATGTCTGCGCTCTTTGAGCGGCAAACTACTAATGTCTCACTCCCAATCATGTTGAAAAGAACCCTGGAAGCGAGAAAATTGCCGATTCTTACTACGATAAGGACCGGGGATAGACCTTGGTCCATAACACAGCCAAGCGAATTTCCTTGGAAAGCGCTTGACGAGCTCTTATTAGACCCACCGAAGAATTGGCTTCTAGGCGCTGCAATTGAGCTGTCACTCAACGGTTCAACCCCTGCTTGGACGTACGATGGATGGAGTTTCATCCCCATTGATCTGTCTAGCATAGGTGCAGCAGCATCTGCCCAAGAGAATTCCAACCAAGGCACATGCTATCCGAGCAACGTGACCCTTACAACACCTGCTCTCAGAGCCAGACTCGAATGCCACCAGATACCGGAGGTTAGAAATACTTCGACGTGGCTCACCCCCATCAATAAAGAAAATGGAAAGCAAGACTCAGAGTCCCGTTATTACCTCCCATACTCGATCTTCAATGACAGTCTTTCAAATACGTCAACTTTCGCAATAGCTAGCGAGATGAGCTGTTGTTCAAACGGAACCGGCGATAACCTGGAAACGGCCGTTGTCGGATACTGGTCACCAGTCGAGGCTTCGAATTTCCCCCAGGTAGATCTTCAATGGCCGATCCCATTCGTTACGAAATGGATCGTTGGGAAACCACTACAGGAGCCTATAGATCGAGCAACGTATTTGACCTTCAAAGATATGCCGACGATGCAAGCCGCTAGTTGTATGCCAACCATTGAAGCAGCAGATGCTACCGTCGTTGTGGAAAAAGATACAGGCAGAGTCCAGTTGTACGAGATTTTGGGCGCCATTGAGCCGACAGATGAAGCTTGGTCAGAGGTATTCATCCAACGCAATTTGACCGATGGAGATTCAACACAACGACTCAACGGGACGTACAAAGGGCCAGTGAACATCACTACGAGTTATGGTGTTTTGTTCATGGGCTCAATGTTCAAAGCTGCCAATGAAAACCGGTATACGGGGGAACGGATCTACAACAAGGCGTTTGTCATACGCGATGCGGAGAATGGTATGAATATGGACCTAATGACTTATAGCATGTACAGCCTAGTCGAGAAAGATTCTATGGCATTGCTGGACTATGAGACGCTTGTCGCAAATGCAGAGCGAACTTTTGAGACGTTCTTTCAACATTTCGTCAGCAATGGGTTGTCATTAGACGATGGTGGCTTATCCTACCAGAAGATTGGCGATAACAGTATGGATGCAATGGGGCTACCCATGAAGTGGAATGGCTCCGCTCTTCCGCAGCACGAGTACCCAAGCCAAAACACAAACCGTACGACTGAAGGCCAAATTTCCAATCGCGTCCAAGTTCTTCACTTGAATTCAGTTGCTACGTACCTTTCAGCCGCACTGCTCGTTTGGCTCATTGCAACAACAGTCGTGGTGACCTTGCTGCAACGGAGATATACTACTTCCTTGGTTCGCGACGTCCAGCTGATCGCTGATGTACTGGTGCTCGTTGCGGGTAGCGACAAGCTCTTGAGACTGCTTCAAGAGCGGGACGTGGGGCTGAAAAAGTCCGGGGACATCAACACCATGCTGGGTTGGTTCAGAGGTGAAGATGGTGAGGTTAGGTGGGGCATTGAGGTGGTTGGGGGCAGGGACGCTGTACAATGGGTTGACCCCCCGAAAGCAGCTTCGCGTGCCGAAAGGACATCTACATGACGCCGTATCCGTTCGTATAATAATTAGCTGGAGTCATTGAAGCTAGAAACCAATAGCTGTTCTTACATCGCATTCTCGACACAATTCGCAGACTTGATATTTTCACCGCTGCAGGGACCGGCCTCATATAACCAATCTTTGTGATCTCGTATTATACCTTGCGTACAGAATCTCGACAGAAATCCACTCGACCTAGCTAGAGCTCTCATTGTACTATGAACAAAATTCTCACTCGATGAGCAACGTGGCAAGTACCCTTCAAACTTCATAAAAACTACAGAAACCTACCTAGGTCTGGTCCATCAGCCAAGAGTTTACTTGTTCATCAAGAATTGCACAATCAGAAAAATTTGGGACACATGACGGACCGTGACGGGTGAGCGGGCCCAGCATTGACGTATATCAATAGAAACCGTTCATCGATGTCGGCATTTATGCACAATAGCCGAAGGTAACGTTGTCTTGTGGGTGGATGAAGTTGAGATGGCGGCGACAGGGGCGGTCATGCGGTAATGACCTCGTTCTTTGACTGCGTTCTGGAACAGTGACTGAATTGCTGCACGATGAAGCAACCAGAAAATAAGTATGCGTCTCCACTCGATTGCGCCGAGTGGATAGATTGAGCGATCTGGCGAGTCGGACTGTCGGCGAGTGGGCCTACCTAGGTACGCAACCTACAGCCAGCTGCAGTTAACTGTATGGCCTCGATGCTTGAAGCTGTTGAATGCAACCCCAACAATCGTCCTAGTGCTGCAGAATGTAAGGCGCCTAGAGTTCTTAGCGCTTTTGTAAAGTCGCGCATCGAGATGAACATCCAATGCACATGTAGTGGATCGGAGATGACATGTGATTTCGCGACGATGTGCGGGGTTCTCAACCATGGCACAACGCGCAAATGCTTGCGTGGCCTGCATTGGGCTGGTGCGTTCAACCCAGGGTTGACCTATGACCGGTACTGGTCGCTTTCAAAAGCAAAGATGCCCGTCAGTTGGTGCACGAATCTGGAGCGATCGATCAGAATTGCCACAAAACATCTGCTCCCCGAACGTGTCTGCGGATCACTGGCGATCGCGAGATGAGCTCATAACGAGTAAGCACGATTGGCGTGTCGGCCGAGGTAGGTGAAGTTAGGCATTGCTATGCGATGATATGCGCATATAAACCCCGCTGCTATGATGGGCGCTACTAGACAAACATTGAGCTCGTTTCGCTGCTTTAACCATGGGAAAACGACTCATCGCGAAACAGTCTACGTACATCTTGCAACGACCAAGACGGTCCCGCTTGGCTTTTTGCACGAACTGCCCCAATCTACTGCGTAAGAGTTGGGGGGATACTTGGGGCAACGTGAGTCTAATAGGCATGCAATCTTTTCGGTCCAAACAATGAGCATCACAAACATGGGTGGACGGTGGGATGGGATAGTGAACGTATCTATTCTGTAGATACACCAAGTTACGTCAAGCCGAAACGTCCTCTGAACAAAACCTCGTCCACATCAGGAAGGGCAAGAAGTCAAGCTCCTTGATGAAGCAAATTTATCCCGCGGACCCGGGTGAGCAGGGTTGGAATCCAAAGATGGTATAACGATCGTTACTTTCGTCAGAATAAAAAGAGTAGGCAACTATAAAAGGACGTTGGAGCCCAGAATACAAATGAGTAGCACACGGGGGCCAGAATTGAAGAATGTCCAGGCCGAAAGATGCGAGCAAGGCAAAAGAGAATCAAGCATGACAGGGTGCGCGTCGGTAACAATATTGAAAAAGAATAGATTGACCTGCGACGCTTTCTACCACTGTCATTACCCGAGTGGAATCAACTCTGATTTCTCCTCCCGTCTGTCTCGTGGGTATATCGCGAAATGTGTGTCCGGAACTATTGGCGCATAGAATATGAATGTATCGACTTTGTTGGAACCTCAACTAGGAGATGAGAGGTCGTATGTTCGATTTATGCTTTGAAGGCTGCGTGACGGCGAGCGTGGTCGTGGGCATGCCTCTTAGCGTGGGTGTATTCGTATGCGGTGACGTAGACGACCTTGGTCTTGGTAAGCTTGCCGTAGGCGTTGTCGTCTTCCTTCTGTGGCGTAGGAGTGATGGCAGCAGCGGATACTTCGACGTCGGCAGAGTAAGCAGCCTCTTCAGAGGTGGAAGAAGCAGCAGCAGAAGTAGACTCGGCAGTGGGGTACTCGGCCATTTTCGTGGAGCTGGCGTATGATGGCGCAGAGTACTCGGATGAAGACTCAGGCTTAGGTGCGGATTCATCGTCGTCGTTGGGTGGCTCGCTTCCACACATGTAGAAAGTGATGTTTTGGTCCAAGTCGCAGGTCTTTGTCTGGACGTCATCGGGAAGGACGTAGGAGCATTCATCGCACGAAGCGGCGTCGGAGCAAGAGAGGACGGGGCACCATGTGTTATCAGCAGCCGCCTTGTTCTTGCCAGTTTGGGAACCAGCGACAAGGTAGTATCCATCCTTTCGGGCGGGGCAGTCCATGCCCAGGCAATCAACGTAGGAGACGTCGAGGTAGTTGAATCGGTACTCTTCAGGGCCGTCTTCTTTCAAGTAGTACTCTAACTGTGTGATGTCGCTACCCTTGCATTCCTCGGACTTCGAGATCTTGATAGAGATACCAACGTCTCCAGTTGAGTTGGCAAGGTTCTCCGCATAGGACTCGCCAGTCTTGAGCGTGACCATGCCTGTTTCGGGGCAGCCGATGGATTTCAAGACAGACCAAAGGTGAACATCGTAGTCGCAGCGATTGACGATACGGGCGTGACGTTGGTTCAGATTGCATTTTGCATTCTCGGTTACGGCGGTTCGGTCGTTTGCAGAGCCATATTCAGCAGAGACGGTTGCGACCATGGCGGATGCCATGGAAAGGAGAGTGGTGAGCTGCATCGTGGCTATGTGAGACCGTAGAGAAGTTGAACGAGGAAGCCGAGGACTCGAAGGAAGTGATTGAAAGAACGTCTGCTGAACACCTGAAAGAGTGAAGTTATTCAGCGAATGAATGTAGGTAACGAGGTCCTGCTTATGCGGTAGAGAGAAGAAGTTTGGGGCCCGGGGGATGCGCAAGTAAATAAGCTGGCTGAATCCTAGTCCACGCAGCCCAGGCCCACTTCAAAGCCCATCCGCCACGGAACTAATCGTCGCCATAGCGTAGGCTTGTTTGGACGGTGCCAAACGCGTGGCTAGTCCAGAGGACAGGCACGGAACAGCATACTAGCCGTGAACAGACAGGTTCTGGACAGGCTGGGCAAGAGTCGGCCCAATCGGACAGCCGCCGTGCCTGATCGTCAGGGCCCTTGTTGTATGAGTGGTCGTAACTTTAACCATCTCATATCGGACAAGCCACGAAAGCAGAGTAAATAACAGCAGGGATCTTGCCGATCGAGGTCGTTTTCTCACTGAGCTGCACTGGGTGCAGAAATTTCCGGGTCAGACCATACGGCACCTTCGACGCGTCTTACTCTTCAGAAGGCGGGGAAGAAGCTGCTGTACGGTCGATGATGATACTGTTGGGCGAAACTTACTCGCAGCGTACAAGAGCCGTATAGGTTGCATCCTTCGTTGTTGGAGGCAATCCCGAGATGAGTCCGCTTGGCGAGCCTAGCTATTGCCTTAAGCGACCTTTCATCCGCAAGACAAGGCTTGAAAAGGGGCTGCAGCAAAGCCTCGACACTTCTCCTAGAACGCGGCCATCCACAAATAGTCGCTCCATCGCAGCAGGGTGGTATGCATGCAAAACGAAGCTGTAAACCAGCTGTCATGCTCCTGTTGGCGGCGTTCATCTGCACAACCCCTGTGATGACTTGCTGACCGAGAAGGCGTAACAACAAGAAAACTGCATCGATAAGTACGAGTTTAGCCCCAGTTGTTGTCGCAATGCTGCAAGAACCCCCGTAGGTTGAATCGCCCCAGCCACAGCTCATTCCCACATTTAATTTCCCACACTCGCCAACCGGAACATACCCACGATCATGCGCGCGAAAGAGGAGATCAACAGAGTCGCGAATGACTATCAAAGAGCACTATTGTTGTGCTGGGTCGAAGCAGTCAAAGGCTGTCGTGGGTGTCTTGAGAAGCGGAACGTAGCGCCGTGAAGCGTGCGACGAGTGTCGTGGCACCTCGACTGGGCCATCGCAGCGGCACGACTCATCTGCTAGCCAATTGTTCTCAGCTTGGCTTGGCCAGTCCGTCTGAAATATGAGCATTGCCGTCTGCGTCGCATTGTTGGCTTTCGTTTGGTAACCAGAGGATGTTTGACTGTCAACGATTCAGCCAGCCAGAGGTGGCAAGCGCTTTTGATGGCAGCCATGCGATAAGGGTCTTCCCCAACCCCCAAGGTTTCTCTGAAGCACAATATGCACTAGGTTCGCGCGGGCAGGTCCCTAAATCGTTGCGCATCCCAATCTTCTCCATCGTTCATAACTCAACGCGGCACCTGACAGTCCCTGTGTCGACGATGTTTCCTGGTCCAATTGCCCTTGCGCAGGACCCATCTACAGCTTCAGGGCACGGGCTGGTCCTTGCCATGGGTTCTGCATCAGCTGGTGTTACAGCCACTCAATTTGGTCGAAGCGGGTTTTTTTCTTATTCTTACTTCTTTTTTTTACCAACGACTATCTCCCAGGCCACGTAATGGAGATCTATTTAGATACTCGAGTGCCCTCGATGCATTATCATCGCCGTCGATTCCTACTCCGGTCCAACTAAACAAACCGACAACGTATTCTGCTACATGACATTTCAAAAGCACGGCGTTAACACGACGTCGATTTAAGAAGCAAAATCGTGGCAGGTGACTTACACAAACGCAAGATAACACAAGCGGAGGTAGTGCCCTAGCTTTAGGTTGGAAACATGTCCCGCCCTACACACAACGTAACGTTCCACCACTACCTCGAGCAATAGTGCAACGTAAAGAACTTTATTGAAGAATCTGAGGCCAGCACACATTTCTGGCATCCAGCACAATATTAATGTGGAGCACTTCAAGTTGATCGGCGATAGCTATTCCAGTAAGTGCTTTTTATACCCCGTAATCAAACCTATGGAAAGCACGACTTTAAGCCTCGTTTGACACCAAGAACAAATATATCCGTATGGATTTGTGCCAATTCAAATTCCCCGTGTGCACAGTCGTATGGATATGTTGACGTGCTATGGATGTCCCTAATTTAACCAATGGCTACAATAGCCCAGGGGAGCGAGTACAAAAGACATAGACCTCGAGTGAGCTATGGGACAGGAGAGTGGCGTCCGAAGAATAACATGGAACCACAGTCCTCATTTCGTAGCTTTGCTAAGCCCGATAATACTTTTTGCAGCCTTTCTCCATGGTTTTTCAACGCACATGGGCCTCCCAAGTGTTCCACATGCTACGCGGTATCTTCTCATTCCTGAATTCATCAGCTGTTCATAGACCGACGCACGTGGGGGGAAGTTTGATACTTTGGTCATGCGTGCATCCGTCGCCGTCCATCGCAGGTCATTACAATGGGAAGAATTCGGTGGGATAATGGTAAGGCAGTGTCTCCGGTGAACGTTCGCTGGGCATAACAACACTAAGCTCGATAGTCACCTATCCAATCCCATCGTAGCAGAAGCAACTTCAAGCCCTACTCTAGGTTAAAAGTACTGCCTACTCCGCATTGTAGTTGAATAGAAGCTGCTCAAGTGCAGCAGTCGGCAACCGCCACATCCGCTCTCACTGAAATCCAAACAACAACCCCACTCGTAGATTATAATATCGCGTCTGCCGGACTGCTGACGTGTCTTTGATTCGACTCTGGCTAGGTTCAACACTAATCTTTCGCCTCCAGCTGCAGGTGGCGAGTCGAGAACGCGGCCGTACGGTCCACCATCGAGCATGTTCTGTACCGTTTAGTCGCCATCTGAGTCGGCAGAACAAGATCAGATCAAGCCTTCCACCGATCAGACCGGGCTCAAATCATGTACACCACAGTTATAGCAGATGCTCCAGATCCCAGAGTCTTGGATGTCAGCTACCAGATTGTTGAGCCGTCTACCGTATGTGCTAGGATGACATGCTCAGCCATGTATAACGCGAGGCCTGCAGAGTAATGGGACCAGTTGATGAGAGTAAGGTGTCGCATAGACGGCTGCATGTAATCGCGCGAGGTGCGCTTACTACATGAAGGCAATGACTGAGTTTCCGACTCTTCGATTGAACGCCATCTCCAAGGTCCAAGGAAAGGAAGGGTGTCGCCCGTTCTAAACTCCTTGACCATTCACCTCTTTCTCCTCGAGCATTGTCACTCGCAAGAAAACGGTCTGCTGTCATGCCTTTGACGTCTTCCTGGGCCGGTAAAAGCGAAGATCATCGTGTCAGCAGATAATCGTGCATCCATCTTTTGCCGTCATAAACTCAACTATATTTGAACCCTGATTTGCCTTGACATCCGATATGGTACCGTACCCACCTGGACAGCTACAAGCGATGCTCAACACTGCAAAGTTGTTGGCACGACGGCTGTTACCGCGCTTACAGGCCCATTATATTTGCCCCCCTCATGCCTGCCTCCTCCACCCGCAAACCCTGCAGGTTGACCCGAGTGTGCGGTTCAAGGTTTGGCTCGGCGCGTTAAACGGTGAGCGAGACGCAAAATGAATGTACGCGGGCGCCGCTGACTGGATGGAACAACGATTAATGTAGAAGATCAGAGCCGGCGCTACCAACTGTAGTTTCGAATCGAACATGCAAAGGTTGGGCAGCAATAACCACGTCTCCACGGTTCGGCATTTAAGAGGATTCCGTACCATGGCAACATATCGCATGATCAAGAGATCTGGCGTGTTGCAAATTCGGGGTAATAAAGAAAAAAACTCCCGAGGCTGTGTGCATGTGTAGATGGTGCGAGGCAGTGGGTGTAAGAAAGGTAAGTACCCTGTTCGACTTGGCAAGCCCCAACGTCATTCTCTCAACGACCATGTACGTCTGCTTAATAAACGTAATTCGATTCCCATCGAACCGGTCAGTCATCCTCCTTACATGTCAATGGAAATCAAGTTCCGTTGAGCAGGTATTGTCATGGTTTCTGGGTCTATGGTCTCATGTGCGCGTTCCTGTATGCACGCAATTGCATGTCACATTGCATTACTCCACTTTATACTTTGCAGTGACACACCACTATCTCGAAGAAACTTTTGGCCTGGATTTTAGTAGCGTGAAGAAGATTGACTCATTGCCTCAGGCGACCATACCTAGGGCCCACTGAGGATATCGCGTATCGAGAAAGATAAATACCAACACCACGGTGCGTGTTTTGGGGGG
>JARBXR010000065.1:0-128795 GCA_029100535.1 Stemphylium beticola | reverse complement strand
ACGAACTATTGAACATGTTCACCCACTTATTTAGACCCCCGGTGAAGATCTCACCCGCATCAAGACTGTACCACACGAGACGCATAATCGGATTGTTCTAGGCTTCCTATGCAGCTTCACAGATTCTAGGCCAACTTACTGACCACATTCTGCTTTTGTATAGCGACTTGCCCTAGTAGTCTTTCCTGGCTAGCCACCCTCCTTTGCAAATCCACGTCAGAACTAGAGAGCCGTACCGTCGCCCGATGCTGACGGGTGCTTCCAAGGGCGGATGGGAACGGCCACGGCCCGTAGCCGGTATAAAGAGCAAAACAGGGCGCTTTGTACCGCATGCCTTGATACCGCACTTCAGGAAGAACCAATGGTACTCGCTTCTTGATCGGTCATCTTGCGCGTGAGGGTTAGATGCGTGTAGGCTAGCGCTCTAGTTGAGACCGATCATGGTGTAAAGTCTCGAGCACATGTATACTGGAGTCTGCGTAGCCGCTTATTGTAGTCGTACGGACAGCAAATGGCAACGTCCGCAACAAAGTCCATTTGAGCTAACGCTCGTGCAGCAACTAGCAGAAGGAACAGCGGCGCATTTCGCTTAGTATTCCCCTCCAAAGCCACATTCAGGAGCCTTGTCCGGTTTCGTGGAAAGAGGCGGCAGAACTTGAATTGTTAAACTTCCGCGTTAATCGACTTGGTTGAACTGGGCGTGCGTGCTGGGGTGACACAACACCATAACTGCCGGATTATGCGTAAACCGCCATTGCCGCTGTCCAACGGGATGGTCGCATCCCGAGCCGTGGAGCTAGCCGTCGGTATGCCGATGTAAGACAACACCCAAGTCCGGCAAGATTATCCAGTGACATTCGAGAGGGCGGAATGTCGGTGTGCGGTAGTGATAGGATTCTGCCGTGTGGCTTGTGTTCAGCCGAGCACCCATCCCACGTCGATGAAGACGTCGGATTTGGCCCGTCGCGCATCGGTCGGAATTCCTTGATTCCATCCTTTCCATACATAGACATGACAACATGGATACGCCGACTCTTGGCCGGGAAAGTATGTGGTAGAGAATCAGCGCTCGATTTTTTGATTGGATGCGTATTTCAGGAACAGAACGAACGCGTTAGAGCATCCGCATATCGTGCTCTACATCTACGCGGACCCCCCAAGAGGTAGTGGCAAGCATGATATCATCCAATGATAAGATAAGAAACTGGGCAATAACATTCTTCCGTTACGCAAGAATAATGCATATCTCGTTTGGGCCAAAGGTTGAAAAGGCCGAGCCGTTGATACCAAATTTGCACGGTTGAGCAAAACCCGTGCTGCATGTATATCGATCCTTCTCGGACGGCAACCCCCCATGAGAATTGCTCGTCCGTGAGATGCGCACTCCTTCTCTTTGGGCTAATTGCCAAACTCCAAACGGCCAAAGATCCCGGAAACTTTTGCATGAAAGGCGTGTATGGAGGAAAATTAAGTATTAGCCGTCATTGCCGCGTAATGTGCGCAAAGTTTGGCCCCATACGAAGCATCCCATTCAAGATGATTGGAATCGTATAGAGCAGAGGCGGTTGAAGACGTTGTGATGGTGCCAACGGCTGGCGAACGGGTCGGGTAGTAAACGGGGTATATGTCGACCAGAGTATTAGGAAGCGGCCGGTGCAGCGACTGGTGTCGGTATGGTGGGCCGACGGTCTATTCCCTCTTCCCGTTGATGGCCTTGAGTTCGACTTCGCTGTCATTGCGTTAGTCTATCTGATTTGATGTTGGAGCAATTCTTCCGCGATGGTGACATGGGGCAAAGGACGGGGAGTGAGCTGTGCATTGGTCACGCCAACACCACTGATGCTGAGCACGAGAAAGGCCGGCTTCAACGTAGTGTGACCCTTTCCAAGATGGATGGAGAGGTTAAGCACTCACAAGATCAATTTCGCATTCGCTGGGATGTGCCCGGGAAAGCCACTATTTTCAGGACAGTCAGCGATTGCGCCACGTCATCTTATCAGATCGTCAACCTTCGGGAAGATGCGTTGGAAGCTGCTGACATTGGTGTCGCACCAGATTGGCGGCTGCAGCGGCAGAATCGTTGGAAACTCGGAGAGAGCAACAAGCGGTTCAAGCCCAATCCGGTTTCGGAGCGTCGTGGCCTATACTGGTCCCTACTCCGGCCGTGAAGTTGGGCCGCACGTTCGTTTCCACGGCCGTAGGTTCTCCGAGAGCTTATTGCCCTGTGCGGTCCCGATCATGAAGGAAGAGAGTCTTTGGCCTCACTTACCGAGTACCGTAAGCATAGTCACTGTGTCGCGTGTAATGTCAGCAAAAGCTGTGCAATTGAGGGGTTGTCCAATCGGGACGGCCACTTACGGCGTTATTATCAGAGTCGCTATCTCCCCCAAGGACATGGGTGGGATGTCTTCAGATCCTAGAATGCCCTCGTCCCAACCTGTGCATGAGTGTCAGTTGATGCGCACACTTCCCAAATTGCAAGCTGCATATGCAGCAGGAGTGGAAATGGACTGGATTGGGCTGCAAACAGCATACCTCGGATGACCCGACCTGCGCCGATCGGAGTCGTGAGGTCGCCTCGATCTAAGGATGAATCAAACCTAGGATTTGGTCAGTATGACAGTTTACAACACGTCAAGGCAACCGCATTGCCAATCCACATACTGTGTGCCCTTGTTGTCTGGTGCATCATCATCAAATAGCCAGCCTGTATCTCTAGTCAGATTGGATCATTTGATGAAGAAGGGTCGTAGTACCTGTGTATTCAACAGAGATTTCATCGTGTTTCCTGGGGAAGTCCGTGCCATTGCCTGGTCTTGAAATGATTTTCTCGACGCCCATGGTGGAGAGGATGTGCTATGTCCGCTTGTCGCGTTGAGTGTACGAAGATGTCAAGGTCGAAGCTATTAGTGTACTAGGGAGATGACTCCGTGGGTGATGGACGGGAGGCAAATGCAGGTTGAAAGGGAGCTAGAAGTATGTAAAATGGAGAGGTACGTCAGGAAGCGGACGAACCCCAGGTTTTAATAGCGAAAGCGTGTTGGTGCTTGGAGCAAGAGGCTTCGTGTATGCTTTGGCAGAAGCTTAGACTTCAATGGTCTTTGCTTTGACCAAAAAAAAAGCAGCCCGGGGGATTTGCTGCAAAAGCTGTGTGACAGATTGGTCTGCTCCGAGTCGTTAAGCATATCCTTTAGCCCCCCCCTCGCATACGCATCCGTTCCACATCTTTGGCTCCAAGGGAATTGCGGGCTACAGTCCACAACCGCCATCAAAACCTGCCCGTCTCCCGGGGAATCCTGCCCGACGCTCAGGCCGTTTTGGATGTCAGAAGTAAGGTTGATCTAGCCCTTCAATTCCGTTCGTCATCTGCAAGATCCTAGCTGACACGCGATTGGTGCTCCACAATTAACATGGTCGAAGGTTGTACCCGTACTAAACTTTCCCGCGACTACCGAGCGGCATGCAAACTTCCAACACCGCTGTTTGTTCTGTAATGATGCGGCTGACTCCCCATCCGAGAAAATGCTGCTTTTAATTTGATTTTGATACATCGTGGGATTGGAATGTGGTTACTAGTTTGTAATCATTTCACAATTGTTGGCAGCAAAACGAAGTAAAGTGGGTTAAAGAGTGGCGCGGGGTGCGAGGTACCTAGGAAGGTCGTCCAGCTCGCAATATGCGGTGACCCCCATCACGAACAGGGCCTTCAGCACAATGAATGCACGGCGCTGTCGTAAAACCTTAATCCCATAGGGAAGAGCGGAATGCGCAAATACGCCGGGCCTCTATCTCGTCAAAAGTCGCACGACAAGAGTAAAAAGGAAAAGCGCTGCTGGATGCCGTAGGGCTCGGTCTTGTAGAACCCGACAGCAGCGCCGCGCACACACCATCACATATACCCTTACATAGCATTTGATTCGGTAATGCCCTGAGGTCCGAACGTCTTAGTCGATATGGTGCTTATGTAGGGGCGCGGTACTTCCTGATTACTCCTGCTCCGAGACAGCAATTGGCGGTTGTAAGAAATCAATGTCGACAAGGTTCACTTGCATAGGGAAATGCAGGACCGTTCAGGAAAAGCAACGTTCGGTCCTTCAAGGGACATGCACCGGCTGAAGCCGCATGCCCGCGGTTTCACATATCCCAACCTTCATTTCTGCACTTGACGTACCTGGAAGCCACACATTGGCCCATCGTCATGATTGCAACCACCATCCCACACCGCGCAAACAGAAAAAACCCATCTCTCAGAAATGTAGCAGGTGGGTCCAAGAACCTAGCCATGAACTCAGCTTCCAAGTCGAATATGGTTTGCCAATCAGAGTGGATGCGGCAACACATCCGATTGCCGTACGATGCTAGACCCACCCGGGGAACAACTGTGTTCGTAGCGGTCGCTGTATTTCAGCCAGATGCGGAGCTGCTGGCTATCGTGCTTCTCGCGGCAAACGCAAAAATCCACATCCCAGGGCCACCAAAGCCCAAGTGGCGTGGGGCTAAAGAGCAAATCCCATACCCTTACACGTGGTCTTTTGACCGTGCTTCAGCTATTGTTTTTCAAACCATCAGCTAAGCTGTGGAAAAGACGATCGCGAGCCCTGTGCGCTGAGCTGGGAGCCCAGCGACACGGTCTGGGAGCCTTCTACTTGTTCGTATTGGTTAGAACAAGTGCGCTTGCAGCGGCGGCTGAGTCGTGGAGCAGTGATCACCCCCACGCATCTGGAGTGCAGCATCGTGATGATATGGCACGTGGCCAGGCTGAATCAGTAGTCTGAACTATACCACTTGCAGGGCACGATATCAGCAGCGGACATTCTTTTCTCCATGCCATAGACGTCCACTAAGGCAAATGCGCGCGGCTGCATGTACAGGAGTCAAGCGACCGTTACAGAAACTTCTACGATGGTATTGCTCCGGTTGTTAGACCCGACAAACGTTCAGCAGGGCGTTCGTCAGTGGCGCACCCCCCAACTACCGAAGGGTTGCCCATGACGAGGCTAACCCTCAGCCCAGATTGGCCCAGAAGGGCAACTGCGCCAGGTCGGTTACAGCGATGCTAGAGAAGCCTGCATTGGGGAAGCGGCTGTCCTTGCGTTCACCGGCCCGGTCAGCGTAATGGATCCGGTCAATCCCTGCCGTTTTGACAAAGGCCAGTAGTCGCGCATAGTTTGTACCTATCTGATCGATTCCATGGCTGTCGTCAGACATGACGAAACCGCCTCCCATGCGAGAAAACATCTATGACATAAGTCAGTACGGCTGAGGCCGAGCTCGGGCACATGGCGGTGTGACTGACCTGACATATGGGCAAGCACGGATATGGCTCGGCCAAACCTTTGCGCAAACCGGCTGAGTTCAATTCAAGCAGACCGCCATATGAGGCAATGTATTCCAGATTACGTTGTATCCTGTCCCAAACACCAGCCATGCCCTTGAACCGCGTATCACGATGATCGCTGAGCAGGCGAATGAGATCGAGATGCCCGACGACGGGTGGGCGCAGCTCCTGGAGCATTTCCAATTGAGCATCGAAGTAGTCTTCGAACAGCCTCTCGTCTGTACCGCCTGCTTTGTCTCTAGCTTCTTCATACATGGCACGGTCGTAGTCGATGGGTATTGTATGCGCATGGTGGACAGAGCCCATGAAGAAGTCAAACGTGTATTTATCGAGGATGCTCCGGATGAGCTCAAGGGTGGAAGGACGTATGTATTCCGTTTCGAAGCCAATTAGGATCTGGATCTGGCTCGAGTATGCGTCTCTGAGACGATGCGCTTCTACGATGAAGTCGTCGAACAACTGGGCGAGGCTCTCGACAGTATGCGACTCGGCCTCTTCGGGATAGAAGTCTTCGAGTGGCCTGGGTATATGCTCTGTTAGCGCGAAGGTATGAAAGCCTCTGGCTATTGCCGCCTGGACGACTTCTTCGAGAGTGTCGTTTGCATGGCCACAGAATTGGCCCGAGTGGCTATGGTGAGAGTATGGCATGTTGAGTAGCTGATTGACCCGTGTACCGCGCAGTATCGCTCGGTATCGCGCAACGTACTGCTGGCAGGTATAGCAAGGCAGGAAGACGTCGAATGAGTCAAAGTCAGCAGTGGGGTACGTTCTCCCAGTAACGCCGTCGGACTAGAGACTGCGCAAGGCTGCCATGGAAGAATAAAGAGCGACCGATGTAATGCACTTTACAGAATGGCTGCGTATTTTCCGCCCGCGTCGCGCGTCGCCTCCAGAAATTCTAGGCTGGGAACGCGAGGAACGTGATGTAATCCTTCGACCGGTTAACCAGCTTCATTCGGCATAGTGCACCGTATTTACTTATAATTGAAGCTACATTCTATACTGCATGATTTCGAATGATTGTAGCTGAGAATGGAGATTCTTAACAATTTTACGACCCGTGACTGCTTTGGCAGGTATCTCCATGTAATCGCCGGTGCTCGTGACTTTGACTCCGCAGCGGCGAGTCATTACCGCGAAGCATACCACCAGTTCTTGCAAGCTATCCCGTCGTCCTTTATTACTATGTGCCCCATACAAAGTCATCCACAGTGCTACTAAGATTCGCATCCAGTCCAACAAGGCACCCGCATACCTCGGCAAGCCGTCGGACATGCCTAGGTACTTTCCGGCTCACTACCAAAGTAGGAGTCCCAGCAAAGTATAGGACAGCATTTTGACGAGCAAAAAATAACCACATTAAAAGGGCGCATTACATAGAAACCCCGGGTTTTGGAAAAGGGCTGAAGGAGACCCAGGAAATAGCGGTAGCGAAAGGCACACAAAAAGCTCGCGGAATGACTACATAGAGTCTCTTGTCCACGACATCAACTACATCACAAGATCCCTTTATCAACACTACCCAACAACGAAAAACAAGCCAAGAAGCTCCCAAGCACGCCCTCAGAAGACGAGAAAGCCTCAGCAACAGAAAGAGCAAGGGAACCCACCCCATCTAAACACCACGCGCATGCTCTCCCGCCCCTCCAAATCCAAACCCAAACCCAGAAAAAACCCCATGTCTCCCTCCACACCAACCCTCTACCTAGGCTACGGCTCCAACCTCTGGCTGTCACAAATGACCAGCCGCTGCCCAACCTCCACCTACACCGGCATCGCGCGACTCCACGGCTACAAATGGCTCATCAACACGCGCGGCTACGCCAACGTCGTCTCCACGCACAGCGACGACGACATCGTCTACGGCCTCGTCTACACCCTTCAGCCCCTCGATGAATCCCAGCTCGACAAGAACGAAGGCGTGCCGCACGCATACACCAAGGAACGTCTTCCCTGCACTTTCTGGGCCGCAGATGAAACCGCACAGGGGAAGATTGATACTACGGCGCCGCCGACGGCGACAGATAAGATGATGCTCGTGTATATTGATCGCAAGCGCGTGCAGCCTGCGACGCCGAGGGACGAGTACGTGTATAGGATGAATCGCGGGATCGAGGATGCGGTGCGGTGTGGGGTGCCGGAGAGCTATGTGAGGGATGTTATGAGGGCGTTTATTCCAGTTGATAGTGAGGGGGAGAGGGAGAAGATTGCGGAATTTGCGAGGGGGCAGGCGGCGCGGTTTAGGGATGAGAGTGGGGTGTTTTGAAGGAAAAATCATGGTCGATGAAAGAAGGAGCGGGGGAGTGGAATTGGTCATGTTGGGAGGAAAGAGGAAGAGGGAATCTCAGTTCGTGTCGTCTTAAACTCTGCTTGACTAGCAATGGAAACCCCACGGTTGAAGGAAGAAAGAAAAAACATCCACAAGCGTTATCAATGCATCACTATAGTCCATACCCGCAAGGCCATAGGGAACAAGCATACCACTTCCTTCCCCATCGTCAACCTCACAATCACGAATCTCCACCCACACCCTCTCCCCTAGTCATCGGGGTCTCGGCGTCAGAGTCACTCTACAACTCCTCGCGAGCCCTACGGTAGCTAGCCTGTGACCAAAAATGGCATCAGTTGAGCGATTCTCTAAAAGTCCGACGACTGATGTCTACGCACCTCCTGTTCGACCTGCAACTGCTCGACAACGGGGGCCAACTCAGACAGGATCTCGTAGGCCTTCTTGTGGTATTCGAGTTGAGCGGCGATGAGATCGGCGAGGTTGCGGAGGGGCTCGGGGGTGTCAAGAACCTAATCCAAAGCATTAGTATGCATATATATATATATAGCAAATCGCAAAACGCACATTCTTCATGACACCGACAGCCTCCTCGGTCTGGCCAACAAACTCATCCTCGGCCTGCTCAATCTTTGCGCGCGCCTCTTCGCTAATATCATCGTCCAAGCCTTCCTTCTTGGCAGGCTGGCCAGGCAGAGAGAAGGAAGGACCCCTAGCATTAGCCTTTGTGGCATCCAGACTCAGCCTCGAGTTCTCCACGGCCTTGCGGGCACGCGTGGCAAACTGTATGTTTGTGTTGAGCGTGGTACTCCAGCCGGACAAGAAGCGGCTCTGGATCTGAGCGTCTTGTGCCAGGCGCGCCTCGCCGACCTTCTCGCTGGCAATGGCGTACTTTTCAAGACCAGTGGCGAGCGGGTCTTCGCTGGACGATGTCTGCTCCGACGTGAGCATGTGCGAGGCGTTCAGGGCGGCGCGGGCAACGGCATGGCTAAACGTCTTGGGCTGCGGCTTGGCCGACGGAGGGGCAGTGAGTGCGGCCTGGGCTTCGGCAGGGGACGTGGCGCTCGAGAGGAGGTTGACCTTTTCCGACACGGTGCGGCCAAGGTCGTTGAACGACTCGCGGATGTTGGCTGGGTAGTCGTAGGCTTCGTTGGCGTATTGTGAGCTAAACTGTCAGACGGGAGAGCAACCTAGACGGATACAAGAGCCTCGTACGTGACCTGGAGCATGGTCGTGTGCACCTTTTTCAGCGCATCCACACGCTTCTCGAGCTCAATGTAGTCGGGAGGAAGTTGAGTCTGCCACGGCACATGTTAACCTCTCTCCCTGCGGCTGCGGAACCCCCTTGGAAGTATTTCGCACCTTGTCTTCAACATTGCCGACTTGCTCCTTGACATACTGCTGTGTCCTAGCCGCCCATGGGGTGAAGGAGGCGCTATAGCAGCCACTGTCAGCGAGCAGCTCAGGGTCTATCAAGGCGGGCGGGGGCCAACTCACGAAATATTCTTCCCAAACGCCGAGATCTTGCCGAGGTTATCCATAGCGAGTAGACCAGATAATGCAATCTATCGCTCCTCTATTCTTGTGTTGTATCTGTCGTGTCGTGGGGGGTGGGAAATCGATGCTCTCTCTCACTCTCCGCTGACTTTCATGTGTCTCTCCGCTGCTGCCCCGTTGGTTGCTGTCAGGGCGGCGCATGATCCCTGCATTACGCTAGTCTTGTTTGGGGGAACTGCTCCAACTCTCCACTTCCCTTCGCAGACCTCTGTGCAATGACTACTGCGTACCAATCTTTACAATGTAGAAGAACGTTGAAACACCCCTTTGCTCGTACTCGCAGCATGGAAAGGCCAAACTTGTCCTAGCGGGGTCAGCAAGGATTGACCAAGTGTTCTCTTCTTATGTACCTAGCTACTTTACTCAATCAACTCGCCAACAGCTTACTAGTACGACGGAAAAGGCTACAAGAGTCATGTCTGAAACATCAAAAAAGGCCGGATTCGCATTGCTGCCCAAGGAACGACACGCACATTTGTTTTCCTATCTAATGCCGTCGTGATTGAGCAAAGAACTGCGTCATGAATAATGATGCGTGTACTGTCGGCCGTCGTATTGCCTCACTCCACAGAAGCAAAAAAAAAGCCGACTGCTTTCTTGAATCAATGCGCTTTTCATTCATCTACCACTATCCTGACGTCGTGGAAATTGCTTCCGGACCTCCATCCGCCACGACTTGGAGAAGAAGAGGGGGGTGGGTATCTCTATGTCGGGGTTGCCTCAACTCCGCATCCGCCTGACAAGCCATGTCTCCCTCCCCTCATGCTCTGGAATATGCTTTGCATCCCTTTATGCATGTGCACCATCCCCTTGCCGCTTCGTAGATCCCATTGATAGGATGTCCGACACCGACACCGATCGCCCATCAGACGTTAAAACTAACGTGCAGCCCGGCAGCTACCACTACGGTCGCACTACACGAGTAGCCCGTCTCGCTCGCCCCATTCTTCCTCTTCCGTCCTAACCCACCTGCGGAAACGTTGTACAGAGATGGAATGTCGTGCCCTGCCGCCGTGTCAAGCGCACGCAAGCCAAGCTACATCTGTCGCCCGATGTGTGACAGAACGCCTCTCGGAAGACCAACATCGGAGGTAGAAGCCCGAGAGACAGGGCTGATAGAGCGTTTCAGATAGAAAGACTCTCTACTGTGCTGCACGTAACTGTCGCTTGCGGAGACGTGGGCGTGACACCAAGTACGTGTCCTTGCATATCTACGGCACACACGCCCTCTGCCTTGTCGCAATAGTGTATAATGACTCGAGTACTTCCTGCGCGCCGGCTATTTTACCGCATCGTGTATTGCTGCTGTGTCCCAGGTGGGTAAGCCTCTGCACTTGATGACTTCCGGTCGCTTCCGTAGCCTGAAGATTGCCAATCCGGAGACCCATACGTGGACCCCAAGCCGTCGGCGCTGGTAACCGTCATGTTGTCCGAAGTGGGTGAGTCCGAGATGGTGAGCGAACTGAAGATCCCGCGCATCTCGCGCAGGTCGTCCGAGACTTGGTCTTTCGGCGCCTGAGTGCGGTCTTTGATGAAGTCTTTGATAGATCGGATGATTGGGGGACAGTTTTCGTCGTCGGGAAGCCACCAGTCTGATGGAGGAGCGCCCATGGATTCGAGCATGCGGTTTCGGAGTACATCAGAGTAAATGTATCTGGGTTGATGTTAGTACATGTCTGCTCCCATGGAGATTCCATGCTTTCAACTCTTGAGCGAACGAATATGCTTACCCTGATGCTTCGATCTTGGCGAACGTTCGACGAACCCATTGCACCGTCTTTGCATCTTTTGGCAGAAACAAAGCTGCGATAGCAAAGCTGACTTGTGCCTCTAGTTGTGCTCCTGGTGGCGCATATGGATACGCACAAATGGCCTCAAAAACCCGCACTGCCTCCAACGCGGCTTTGGTGAGCTCTGGATCCATGGGCTGCTTCAACGCCATGTGGCATGAAATGGCAAACATGAACTGAATGCCCCACATGTCCAGCTGTAGAAAGTTTGTCGTCCATAACGGTCCACCCCAAATAACGTCTGGTTCGTAGGGATTGACAATATCGTCAGGATCCGGTGTACCGGGGATACTGTGAATTTTGTGATTAGAGTCCAGCAAGATTGCTGGTACGTTCCGCTGCAACGACTCTATCCTCTCCCGGAGTGCCGGCAGTTGAGCCATGAAATCTTGAGGGGCAACCAGACCCTTGCCAGTCCTCGCAAACAGATCGTTCGAGTCTTTTGCTACCAACCGCGAATGCGCAAAGCGCTCTTCATAATGCATCCCCAAGTCCTCTGGTGATTCCCGGACCTTTTGTTTGTAGGCGTCGTGCACGGCTACATACCATTCTCGACCCAAGACTGCCTCCCCGCCCGATTGAAAGCCGAGGAACAAATCGAATCGGATATACCAGAGGAGCACTTTGCAAAGAAAATCCGACTTTGTAATCGTCTCTGGCGTAAATAGTCGGGTGAGCATCTCGAATGCCGCTTTCTGGTGACCCATGAGGTTTACCCAATCGCCGAGCATTTCCTGGTATTGCCGTCAGAACAAGGTCGCTGGGGTGCCAGGGTTTCTCTTACCTCTATACTTGCCAGCTGTAGCACAGTCAGAAATGTGGCAAGTCCTTGTTTCTTGTTCTTCTCAATCGACATGCGCAAGCGCGAGACCGACTCATTGTAGAATTGGAGAAAGTTGGACATGCGGCCATCCGGCTGGGCGAGAGTGTGAAAGTATGCTGCATATCCTGCGACGGCATATTTCAGAGGTTCAAACTTCATCACCCAGCTCATGAAGTCGCCTTTCAAGAAGCCGTGGGTGTCGCGCTTGAGAGAGTAGTGGTGCACAGACATGTGATTCCGCCAGTAGTTCAGGTAGAACTGGAGATCTCGGGTCATGGTCGAGGCGGTCTTTGTGGTCGGCACCGTCTTGGATGAGGCTTGCGCGCTGCCTTTCCGAGACAGCGATGGACGCACCGTTGGCGGGACGGTAGAGGAAGCTTCAGTAGACGGCGAGGTACTTTGGTCGAGGAATGAGCCAGGTGTATGAGACGAATCGCGAGCATCTTGGCTCCTTGACATGTCATCATCATCATAATCGACGTAGTCCTCTTCTTCGTCTTCATCCTTGATGGCAGGCAGGCGCTCCTTTCCATCCTCCTCCCGGTCTTCGGGCGACGACATGCTCTCCGCGGAGGAATTCTTGCCCGATTTTGACCCACCGCGGGTGGATTTCTGACTGGACTGCGAGTCGGGGTAGATGCATTCACGGCCCCCCTTGTGACACCCTAGTAAAAGCTGTCAGAGATGGTGGCCATGTTTGGAGGAGGTAGAGGCAGAATTAGGCACTCACTCTCGCACACGGGATGGTTTTCGTCGCACTGTTACACATCAGTCAAGTCGGCGACGTCAAGCCTACAGCGCATACCTTGACTCTTCGCTGTCTGCAGGTAAAGCATCCGCTTCGCGTTCGGCGATGCTTTACCTGCTCGCCTGGCGCTGACCGTCTGCGCGCGCGGGCGTTTGCGCCTTGCGCCGAGCCCATGGGGCCAGGCACGTCCTCATACTGATCAGCATAGCCCGGCTGGCCAATGTTCTCGTATTGCACAAAAGGGCCAACAACTCCTGGTTGAAAGGGATTGTCTGGCAAGGTTGGGGCATAGGAGCCATGTGGGATCATAGTTGGTGGGGCATGTTGAATGTTTGAATTTGGGATGACATTTGGGTCGATGTTGTAGTATTGAGGCGGGATACTATGGCCTGGAGGGGGATAGTATCCAGACATGTCTAGGAGAGGAGTGAGATGTTGCGCGGTGGTAGAGTGTAGGTCGGTCGCAATGGTAGATGTTGGTGACGGTAGGCTTGCCGTAAGAGGACCAACGTCATCTAGGTGCAAGGGTCCGAGGTCGATCGCCGTGTCAACGGGTGTGACAATGGCTCGGGCGCCAGGTACGGGAATTTTGGAGGGATATACTTGTAGGCACACGCTTGCAGGAGCGAAGCCGTGAATCAGTTTAATGCACGCTGATTTCGGCGCGCGGGTGCTGGCCCTAGCTAGCACCGAGGCCAGGCGGCTTAAATATGTATGCCGTTGACCTGAGTCTTGCCCACACACGGGGCAAGGTAGACTGCAACCCCCCCGATTGCTGACGATGGAGGCATATATGTGCAGTACCAACCTGAGACTGAAACTGGACAACGTTGGGAGAGCGAGCACGACAGCCGCAGGTGAAGGTCGTGTGCGAGAGCGCCTGCCGGCGACAGAAAAGCCTTGTGTGTCTAGTCTGGACAAAGAAGCAATGCTCGATGCCAGGAACGGATAGCCCAAGGTTCATCAAACGTCTGCATCTGAGAAGCCGGGGTGCAGCGAAGGGAAAAAAGCAAGCTGCAAGCCGCTGAGTTGTCTGCCAGGCCGCCATGGCCGTGCACCTAAACGCTTCCGCTTTCCGCGCACTCATGGATTAGCTCCAAGGGCGGGCAAGCTGCACTCTGCGATCCCAGGTCTGATCGCTCTAGGTTACCGTGCGAACCGGTCCACTCGCCGCCAGCATCCACACCCAGGGAATCAAGTCTGGGGAGCAGAGAGAAAGGGTCTGCCGGCTCAGTCGCTCCTCGAAGCCGGATAGGCATAGGGCCCATGTTGACGCATCCCCGGCGATGATCCCGCCTGTCAACTACTCTTAGGCGTGCCGTCAATGGCGAGCTGCGAGTGTGGGCTTCAGCAATTGCAAGTCGGAGAGGGTCGAAGATCGCCTTTGCAGCAGACGAACACGGCTTAGCAAGAGGACAAGCACGAACCCGGACATGATATGCGCCGGCCCCAATTGCACCACAAACATGCTAAGGCATTGTGGGGCGCCTCAGCAGAGCCATTCAGCAAGTCAGTCGTCAGCGCAGTGACTGGCGGGCGCGCCGATTGCGAGGAGGGTCAAACGTGTGCTGCGCTGGAAGCGGCTGTCACAGGTTAGTGCATGCGCATCTTTAGGCGCTGCACATAGAAAAGCCCTTGGTCGAAACCACCTGAAAGAAATAGGCCAAGGTTGAGTATAGGGCAGGGCCTGGTATATCCATGGACTTTTCCGTAAACTCCACTCTCCTGAAGTGGGGAGTGCGCCGATGCAATGCACTGCAATTGCCCGGCAGGAAGCCCCTCTGGACTGTCAGAGCCTCATCAAAGACCAAGTGCCTATTAGAAAGAAGTATCAAAATTGATATCCCATCAGACAGAGGCGGCTAGTGAAGGATGCCACATATTAGCCAGCCAAGCAGCGCCTCGTCCGGCTCCTTTGCACTGACTCAACACACATGGCGGCCGGCCGTCGACGGAAGAAATGGAGCCTGCTTCGAGAAGGTGGAGGCAGCCATGCAACCAGCATCAGCACACTCAAACTCAGCTCCGGGTCCCAGTCCCGTGACGACGGTAACACTGGGCCAAAAGTGCGCCTCCCCAGGGCTTGGAAGCGCCACGGTCACCTGCACGCGGGTGATGGTGCTGGCATACGACGGGACGATTGGCGCGGATGCAAGGCCAAGTGGCATGATCAGGATTCAGGACGAGTAGCCCCTCTACTGTCTAGCGCAATTTGCCCGGCAGGTCAGCACAGCGAGAGCATGTACTATCAGGCAGACGTGCCATGTACTCTAACACGGTGATGGATGGCTCTCCAAGACGGATCCGTGAGGTGAGTCTTCGTGTGGAGCACATGCAGGATGAGCAAACGGAAGGCGGACTGAATCAAGGCGGGGCTGGGAGTGATATCGTCATGGGCCCTGAGTAGAGGAATTACAGTTGTCCATGTCGTGTTTCTTGCCCTATTTACCAGCATTGGTACATGGCGGACGCTGTAATTGCAAATCCGCCTGCAGCTGACTGGTGGACCTTTTGGAGCAGCGCAGCCATGAGCCAGGGAGAGCGGGTCGTGAAGGTGCAGTTGCTGTGCGTCATGCCAGCAGTGGGCCCTTGGGTGGGCCCCCTTTTGGATGGGTTGACACGGCATTCTCATTCGCGACTTGCCTAGGTGGAGAGATGCGTATGCTGACCAAAGGTCTAGATACGCGGTGCGACGTTTGACGAAACCTTGGACGCTCTCGCTCATCTTCGCAGAGGTTTGCCGCGGGCGTACGCTAAACTGCGGACCGCCTGTGGTGTGCCGCGCGCACGTCGCATGCGGTGAGCGAGCGCTGCTGCTACGGCTGAAGATGTGGTAGCGTGTGGGGTCTATGATTAGACGGGCCATCACATAAAAGGCAACATGGTGGTGCGAGTCCGAGATGCAGAAAGCAAAAAAAAACCCCCCGCTGTAATGGCACTCTGGGCCCACGTGTAGCAGGCCACCAGGGATAGGCCTTCTTCGACCAAGCTTTGACGTGACGACCCAGAGATCGGCCCTCGAAACAAGCAAAAGACTGACGTTGAAACTCCCCGGAACCGCTCACCTGCAGACATGCTCTCGTGCAGATTCCTTGTTGTGGACTGGCATCGAGGGCCGCTGTGGGGTTGTCTGCGCCGCCATCCGTCTGGGCAGCGAGATGGTTACCTATAGCTTCCAGTGACGTGCTTTGATATGAGTCGGAAGGAACATCGACGACACATTTACTAGTCCGCGCATGAGATTGGACTTGTTATCCTGGCCCGGTCAGATCTCACTGCCCGAGCACAAACGTCATTCCAGCTTCCTTGCCATCGACACTATCGAGTCATATCCACTCTTTCGGTCTTACCAGGTGATGATGTTGCAACATTTCCATGCAAGAAGGCCTTGTCATGCTGGTCCTTGAGCACCCACTTGGCGCGTCTACGATACGGCCTAGATGTCTACAAGATCCAGAGTACATATCAACTACGATGGATCCATACTGCGGAACGTCCTTCCTTCCTAATTCGGTAGCTTAATTTCCGAGACAGAGAGCAAAGTCGACTAGTAGCCCTGGGTACGTACCAGCCAGTATAACTGCCCGCCAACGGCGAGTTTCAACGGAGAGTGTCAACGGCGACTAGTGTCTACGGGCATATTCGAACAGCTATAAGCACATCAAGTATAGTCTAGCCCTGACACAGAACAAACTCCACAACCAAGACGGAGGAATCCCGCCGTATTCCTCCTGGAAGCCATACTCCTTGATTCCCCAAAGCAAACACCATGTCCTTAATACTACTACCTAGGTATAATCAGGGGTTAACCAAGTTCGAATCCGTCGTGTGAATGAGCTTAACAAACCCGGTTAAGTGGATACTATCACGCAGGAACAGGGGAGGGGAATTTGGAATAGGAGACAAGAACGTGACGAATTAGTGGCGTGGTTTTTCTTCTTCTTCGCTTTCTCTCCCGTGTCCCTGCATATTGGGGGGTGGTATCGCGGCGGCGCCGCGGGAAGGAAAGGAAGACGTTGTATACCGGGGAGCGGTGCACGCTTGTTCAGCCGTTGAAGCGGCCTTGGCCTGTTTTGGTACCTAAGTTTTCCAGCTAGACAGGTTACATAGAGATGGCATGGCATGGCATGGGACGGGATGGCGCTTGTGTGATAGGAGTTCAACGGGTATTGCCATTGTCAAGGTTGTGCTTCCTTCGCGCATGCAACCCATCTTTCGTACTATTGATTGCAGTCGTGAGGTCTTGAACATGTTCCCCGTTCCACCTATCCCATCCTATCGAATAGGAAGGTACCCATGAATTTGGCCAGTAGCTCAGTTGGGGAAAGGTGTGGGCGGCTAGCTACTATATCATCGCCCTGTTAAGCAAGAAAAGAACCTCCTCTCTTATCATCCACGTTCTCAGATAGATACTCGCTTCACGTGTCCCTTTTCTTCTCCGCGGAAAGGGAGAAAAGGAGTCAAGGGAAGGGGGCAGAAGAATTCATCAACCTTTTTTTCCCCAACCCAATTTCCATCTGAAAATCTGAACGTTAAGATGCTGCCCCTCCATCTCCTTGTACGTACACTACATCAACGCATCTATCGAATACAAAGTCACGGTCTTCACTATCCAGCCAGCCACCCAAAACAAACACCGTCGGAGGGTCCTCATGTACTCACTTCATTAGCCCCAAACACCAAAAATCGTACGATCAAGACTAACGGTTGTGGCGGCGGGAACGAACAACGACAACCAGTCAATGAAGCAGTGATGCAGTCGCAGTCCCAGCCCCAGCCTAGACCACAGTCCAAACCACTCTCTCCGTATAGCGACGGCACAGCACAGGGTATTCGTCCGGCAACCGTTCCCGTCGTATTGAATACGCGTATACACAAACACTTACTTCCAGACACAGATACAGACACATGCTCATACAAACACGTACCAGGTAAACTGTTGCAGACGCATGGTTTAGCGTTGTGTTCTGCCTTTTTCCTTTTTCGTTATCTTGCTTTTCATCCTTGGCTGTCGTGTATCGCAGGTGTTTGGGGTCGCATGGTAAAGTATACTGTATACCAGCAAACAAGGGGTTATCTCATCTTCTGCCAAAGAAGAGAGCGAAACAAGGGAGGGGAAGGAGAGAGTGGGGACAGGAAAAGCACACATGAGTTCCAAGAAATGACATGAAAAACACATTCTCTTTTCATTATTATTTACCCGACTCGTCCGCGCTTTTAGCCACCTTACTCACGGCTTTGAGACCAGCAGCACCAACACTAGCTTTTCTTCCCCTCTCCCCCCCCTCTCTCTGAGGAGCTGGGATAACACTAAAATGACTACTTTGTTCATCTCCCGCTTCGCCATCCCTATTTCCATCATCCATCATCATCGTCATCATCATCCTACCGCATATACACACGTGTGTGGAGAGAAGAGAAGAACCAGAAGAAGAAGAAGAAGAAGAAGAAGGAGAGGAAGGAGAGAAAGATTTCAAAAGGAGATTCGTTCATATGCTTTGTCCTCGCACGCCCGCCACCCTACCCGTATAGTAAAAAAAAAGAAAAGAAAAAAGAAAAAAGAAAAAACTTAGTCAAGACTAGTAGTGGTAGACCCATTCCCCCACGCCAGCTTTCACCATTCCCAGATGCCCTTGAATGCGCGGATATGCCCCGAGATTTTTCGATTGGAAATCGAGAAGATGGATAGATTTGCAGTAGACGCCATAGAAACGCTTTCCCCAGTTCGCAGTAAATAAGAAAAAAAAGAGTTGCATGATACGATTGTTCTGACCGTATCCAATAAAGTTGTAGAGGGGGGGCCATTGGCGTAAGAAAGGGGGTATATGTGAAGAATCGAGCGAAAGTATCGTCGTCGAGAGCTGAATTGGACCTGGTGACGAGGAATCTATCAGGCTGCGGCTTGCGGTATTGAGGGTGTAGCGGTGTCGGGTGGGGTATCCGACTCTTTGGCAGTCTCGTGGACGCCTTCGCCTCTACAGAGGGGACATGAATTGCGGCCTGTCGTCAACCACTATGATAAGTTAGTATGCGTGTAAAAAGTGCGGTCTGTATCGACGTACCTGGTCAATGCAGATCTTATGGAACATGTGTTCGCATTTGACCAGCTTCCGCGCCTCCTCGTCCACTTCAAAGTCGCACAAGCAGACAAGACAGCGCGCGCCCGGAACGAGATTGATTGTTTCCTCACCATGGACCGTCTCGGCTGTGAGGGCACTGGGGGTACCGCGGATCCTGAGCAGGCCAGGTGCCGAGGCCACATCCTCCTCGCTCGCAACAGGCGGTTTCGCGGGACCCAGTATCGACGAAAGCAGCATCATGTCCTCGTATGTTGGCGAGTCGGTGAAGAGGCTCGGCGTGGTCAGGATTGGGTGGTTTTCGGGATAGCTGCCACCCAGCACATAGATGATCCAGCTCCTCGAACCCTCTCCAGGGTTATTGTCCGGCTCTACCACGCCTCTTCTCCGGGGCGCACCGGATCCGTATCTTGTAAAGTCTGACTCGCTTAGGCGACGTGGTCGGGCGTTGCGTGTGTAGGTTTGTGGCTCTTCGGCGGTCGGCTCAAGGGTTGATCCAGCTCCTCTCCGGACGAAGCTGTTCCGCCGGGAGGGTGCTGATGATTGCGTGGTGGGTGAGGGAGGGGATGTAGACGTCGCTGGGGTTGTGGCGCCCGATGGGGACGAGGAAAAGTTCAGGGTGGTAGCTGGAGTGGATGGGGGAGGGAGGGGACCTGGCGGAGAGTCTGTGACTGAGGACCATGGGCGAGCATGGTCCTGAGGATTTGCGCGGTGGTGTCTTTGGTTGTCGTAATTGGAAGGAAAGTTGAAGCCGCCCATGGATGCTCGCCGCCTGTGGCTGAAGCGTGTGCCGTTCTGGGGCGGTTGTATGATGCTTGCATTGGCGTCGCCTGGTGAGGTCGGAGGGGTCGGAAAGCTGGAGAGAGCGTCGAGGAAGGGCGGTATGCTGGCGTCCTCTTGGCCGGTGCTGCTGCCTGGCTGTATGGATCTGATGCCCACAATGATGATGGGCACCAGCCTGCCTTCTCCGTCATCGTCGCCGTCTGCTCCGCCGTTGCCGGAACTGCTGCCGCGGCTTCCGCTGTCGGCTCCCGTGCTGAAGCGGAACATTCTGAAGAAGTTGAGAGGCGGCTGGCTGGCTCCGGGGGCATCCCCACCAGCGCCGTCGTCGTTCCCCCGTAGTGCCGACGCTATGCTGCCGTTCTGCAGCGACTGCAGGAAAGTGTCAAAGGTGCCGTCTCGGGTGGCGGCTGGGTTGTCTTCGCCGACGAGCGAGGCCGCCGTAGCTGCTGCGGCCAGCGAGAGGAGTCGGGACAGCACATCAGCCTGGTCCTCGCCCTGGCGCAATTGCTGGACATTGTCCATATTCTCGCCGTCCTGCCACAGCGGACGCCGCCTGCGCTGGTGTCCGATCATGTTGCGTAGTCGGCGCTGCGAGGGCAGTATGCTGAGGGTCCTCCCATCTCGCCGCAGCGGGCTCAGCGGGACCAAGGGACGCTGCCTATGCGTGTCTGGGCGTTCGGTGTGCGAATTGGTGCGCAGAAGCTGATCGAAATCCAGCCCCAGGTCTGGCACCTGCACACGGGGAAGGACTGGCCCTCGTTCACTTGCCGTGTGCCGGAGGGCTGAGCGGCTTGGCGTGCTCCGGGCGGTTGTATCTGAAGGCATCAGGTCCGGGGCGGGCTCTGTACTGCGAGCTTGCAGCGACGGCCGTCTATGCAACAGGCCGGCCATGGAGCTGAGCGACGAGCGCGCTCTGTTGAGCCGCGACCGTGAGCGACTGGGCGGCGGGACTTGTTCGGGCGCTGACGGACCAGCATCGTGGCGGCCGAAGTGAGAGGACAGGCGGTTGGAGAGCCTCGTCGTGGTGTTTGTTCGCGGGCGTAAGGGGGCATCGTGGGCGTGCTGCGTCACTCTGCGGTGCACCAGCTCGGGCACCGTGTCGTCGTGGTCAGGCGGCGGCGAGGCTCGCAGGCCAGGCGCCCATGACCGCGGCCGCGACCTCGGCGGACGTCTCTGCGCTTCTTCAGCGCCTCTGGAGTTTGCCTGACCCATGTCGTGAGGGCATCCGGCGAGGGAAGGCGCGCCTCGGGAGAAAGAAAACCGGCGGTCGGTTTGACGGTCGTCCACGAGTGTCGTCCAGGTTGAAGCGTCGCCCGTCAGACCGGCGACGTTCCAGCGGCGGCAGGCGGTCATGTATGGCGCAGCCGAGCCTTCCCAATTAGTCACGACACTAACGCCTTGGGGCTACGCCCGTCGAGTGCTCTTCTAGGGTTGCCTCACCTTCTGTTACTGAAACCCCGACACCTGGGGAACCTGCGAGGACAATTTCCTGTCCTCACCGCCTCTCACCAAGTCCACGCCCCAGTAACAGTAGTGGCTGCTAGAACAGCTGCATGATGCAATACTTCACCACTCAGCTGCGCGAACAGCAGGACAGGAACCGCCCGTTGCGCGCCGCCCAGTACAACAGCAGGGCTAGAAAACACGCCGACAAGACGGCCCAGAATGAGCTCCCTACCGAGCTCGACGATCAAGACAAAGAGCAGTCGTCTGCCGCATCAAGCGCGTCCCAATTAGTCCAGCTGCGTGTCGCAGGCCTATTGCCTGACCAAGAAAACGATGTTCCCCAAGCGCCCTTTCCTCACGCACCTGGCAGCGCTGGCAGCGCTGCCAGACAACAGTATGGGTCCGCTAAAATCCAAGAGGAAATGGCCACGACACCAGTGCGCCTGTATGCTGTCAACGCTGCTTCCAGGACGGGCCTCGACCACGGTGGCCAGCGAGAAGCCCACAAGAGAGCTCATCTCGATAATCTCTCCACACTCATGCATCGTTGTCTACTAGAGGGAGATTACGACCGCGCAGGCCGTGCGTGGGGAATGATACTACGCACCCAGGTTGCTGGTGGACGCCCTGTCGATGTTCGAAATCATGCACGCTGGGGTATTGGCGCGGAAATAGCACTTCGCCGTAAGTCCGTTGGCCAGGGTGAAATTGGCCGTTTCTCTGAGGAGGGCTTCGAGCTCGCCCGGGAGTACTACCATCGTCTCATCATCCAACACCCAAACCGGAAGTTGCAGCCGAACGCTGTCGACGAACGCATGTTTTATCCGCCCATGTTCTCGCTATGGATTTACGAGGTATACGAAAAGAGTAAGCGGGCAAGGTCGCGTCTGCACGATGAAGTAGCAAACCGGTCACGTTCCTCGAGAAGCATGTCAATTGACAGTTCTGCGGCAGACCGACCCGACAACTCTCGCGCACAGGAGCATGCAATTCAATTGGAAGAGCTCACCCAGGCCACGGAAATCGCGGAGCGCCTAGATCAAGTCATTGCATCGCCACCCTTTGACAGACAAGCCAGCCTTTTGCAACTTCGCGGTAACATTTCTCTGTGGATCAGCGACCTCATCATGGGAAAGACTGGTGCTAATGAAGATTGGAATACGGAAACATTCATACCGGCCAACCAAGGCAGCGCAGATCGACTCCAACGATTGACCAATGCCCAAAGAGAGCTAAAGGGCGCCCAAGCCTTTTTTGAACGAGCCGCAGCCAACGGCGCTGAAGGACAAGCTGCTATGCTGTCTAGTATCGATCTGAGACTTAGAGAGGTCGCCAAGTACATGGAGCAGCTGTGGCCCTCCCAGAGAGACGATTAGTTTTTTCGACCCGTGACACCAACATTCCGGCTATCGTTGCGGCGATGGCCAGCGATACCGTACCAATCTTTGCTTTCCAAGGACCAGCGATACTCCTGCGTTATACCCAACTTCTTCATCGAAGCACGAGAAATGAATCACATCTGCCACTTACATGGTAAGTAATATGCTTTGCTTGATGAAATCCGTATTCAAATACATATCTCCACGTCTCTCTTGGTATCCCTTGGATTGAAATCAAGCCACGTGACTACCTCTCTATCAGCTCTGGCAAACCTAGATATCACTGAGTATCAGTAATGATGACAACGGAATTGGAACAGAGCGGGTATCCAGTCGAGACAAAGGCCTGGGCCTTGCAGCCGTGCACACATAATTTGCGGTCCGTTTCACTCCGGTCGAGCTTAGTTGTACGTGGAATTGTCGCTCATGAAGCCATCATTACCCGGATGACCCGAGATAGACATTTCACCCTCGGTAGAGCACACGGGAAGCGGAGAATTCATCTCGTAGTCGAGGTAGTCTGTTTTTGAATCAAGCCAACTCTCCAAATACCACACAGATCGAGACTCTGGTTGGCATAGTGCTGATTACCTTCGTACATCACAAATGCCGAATAGTTTTGCGAGGTGCCATGTACAACACGTGCTGCGGCGTTCGGTTCGGGATCACCCACGTCCGCATCCACCGACTCTGTTACCACTCCTGACAAACTCCTGACAAACTCCAAATTGTCTCTGCGCTAAGCCTCAGACCCGCATCAACATATGCGAATCACAACCTTGGGATATTCTTCCATGCGTCATGCGACCCAATCAAGCTTGGCGTCATGTGGGGTAGCCTCGCACCTTTCGCGCTGACACCTGACAATGTGGACTATTGACGCGCCGATATGCACTGCCGTACTGTTTGCTACCAGCTCATCGGGCAACGAGCAATTGTAAACGTCTATATAGATGTAGCCCACCACTGCGACTGCTTGATATCTTTTACACTTCGAGCGGGGTAATTCCAACACCAACTTTTTTTTATTCCGACAACAAGAACAAACTCCAAGATGGCTGTCACAGATTCAGTAGAGTCAAAGTGCGATGTGTTAGTTTGGCCGCTCAAGATATCAAGCAACATAACTAACAGCTTCAAAGGCTTATTATTGGCGCTGGTCCTGCAGGGTGAGCTCATCATCTCAAACTGGCGATCGAGTGACTGACTTTGTTTTTCCAGATTGATGCTGGCCACCTGGATGGCAAGATGCGGCATCAACGCTCGTATAGTCGACAAGCGCGGCACCAAAATCTATTCCGGACAGGCGGATGGTCTACAACTCCGCAGTCTTGAGATCTTTGATAGCTTCGGCTTCGCCGACAGGGCATGGAAGGAGGCCAACCATCTGATCGAGGTATGTAATATCTGCTGGGATGATGTAACTCAACTGACAAGCATCTAGTTTTGCATGTGGGTATGTTGATAATACTCAACCTTTTACTATCCCGCCTAACATGTACAGAACCCCGGTGAGGACGGAGTGATTCGTCGCTCAGATCGCGTGCCCGATGTAGCACCTGGCCTGTCCCGGTTCAAGGAGATTGTCCTTCACCAGGGTCGCATCGAGCGATTTTTCCTTGACCACATCAAAAAACACTCGCAAGACACGCTACGTGTTGAGCGTGGAGTGCTACCCGAATCACTTCACATCGCCGAAGACCTAGTCAACGATCATTCGCCAGAGAACTACCCCATTACCGTGCAGTTGCGGTATTTGACCGAGGACGAGGCTATGCCTGCTCAAAGCAAGGGATCTAACATCAACGATGGTCTATTCCGGAGCAACCTGGCAGACGACGACACGGAAGACTTGATCGCAAACAGCAGGCAGAAGCAAGGTAGCACCGAGACAGTGAAGGCAAAGTACGTCGTAGGTTGTGATGGCGCCCATAGTTGGACCCGAAAGCAGCTGGGATTCGAGCTCGAGGGGGAGCCGACAGATCACATCTGGGGCGTCTTGGACATTAAACCAATCACAAACTTCCCGGATGTCCGAAAGCGTTGCGCGATACACAGTGCATCTGCTGGTTCCATGATGATTATTCCGCGCGAGAACAAGATTACTCGGCTCTACATCCAACTTACGGAGATCAAACCAGACGCCAACGGCCGAGCGGATAGGTCCAAGATCACACCCGAGACCATCATTACGGCGGCAAGGAAGATCATGGCGCCTTACAATCTGACGTACGAGTATTGCGACTGGTGGACGGCGTACCAGATTGGCCAGCGAGTCGGCAAGAACTTTGACCGCGATAGCCGCGTGTTTCTGGCTGGTGATGCCGTCCACACCCACTCGCCCAAGGCTGGACAGGGCATGAATGTGTCGATGCAGGATGCGTACAACCTGGGCTGGAAGTTGGGCTTGGTGGTGAAGGGTGTTGCGCAACCAGGAATACTGAGGACGTATCAGTCTGAACGGCGACGAATTGCGCAGGATCTCATCGCGTTTGACCACAAGTTCTCGAGGCTCTTCTCCGGCCGACCAGCCAAGGATGTCATGGATGAAGAAGGTGTAAACATGGACGAGTTCAAGCAGGCTTTCCTGAAAGGTACGAGAAGTACTTCTAAATGGATGGACCGCGCTAACGTGTGAAAGGGAATTTGTTCGCTTCCGGTCTCTCAGTCGACTATGGAACAAGCATGTTAATCGGCAAGCCAGGCAACGCCGCTGAGCAGGGCGACGGAACCGATGTATCATCCAAGATGCAAGTCGTCGGCAAGCAAGAACTTGCTTCAGAGACGAAGCTGGGCATGCGTTTCCCAAGCCATCAAGTGCTCAACCAGGCGGACGGCCGAGCATGGGAATTCCAGCAGAAGCTGAAGAGTGATGGACGGTTTCGCATCATTGTTTTTGCCGGTAATGTGGTCAACCAGCAGCAAAGCGCTCGCCTCCAACGCTTCTGCCAGCGTCTGTCCTCATCTGCCCTGCTGGCCCCACGTCTGATCAAAGACATCGACGTGCTTACCCTGCATTCCTCCAAACGCACCGACGTCGAGCTTCTGGATGACTTCCCTGACGTTCTGCATCCGTTTGATGCAAAGACAGGATGGGACTACAACTCAGTGTACGTGGACGACGGAAACTACTACGAAGCCTTTGCCGATGCATACAAGAAATATGGCGTTGACAGAGAGACGGGATGCGTGGTTGTTGCAAGGCCGGATCAGTATGTAGGATACATTGACACACTCGACGAGGAGGGGCTTAAGGGGGTTGAAGCATACTTTGCAGGCATTCTCAGGGCATAGAAAGAAGCAAGTCTGGACTCTGCAAGCCCAATGCACATCTCAATGGGTCCGCAGTGCCCTGCAAACACCCTGTTCACCATGTGTGGAGCTTTCTGACGTGCTTCAGCCCTAAGTCGAACATGGCAAGACGCTGCGGGTGTTTCCCACGACAACAGCAACCGCTAACCGTTCTGCAGGCCGCATCCCGAGCCTATTAGACACGACAGCTGGAACCGTCGCACGCTCGCCCGGACGAATGATGGTTGCCATGTCGGGGTGTGACGGTCTAAGCCACAAGTGGGCCGCATCTGGGGTGTGGTCCTAGACGGCACCAGGACAGGGGTAGCGTGTTGGCAGGGCAACCGTGGAAGAAACAACACCACCGGATGTGCCGCATCGCATCACTTGCTGGAGAACAGCAATTGCCCCCCTTTTGGAGAGACATTAATATCACATTTCTGGCACTGCAATCGCTTTTCGACGGTCAAGGACAATCGACATTTTGACGACGTTTTGGTCCTCTTCTCGCGCCACACCGACATATCATGAACGGATCCACTACGCCCAGTGGTACACACTATGGACGGCCGCCTGCATACGACGATGATGACGGCTCCCCTCAGCTGCAAGGAGGATCAACCATGCGTTTGTTGACAAACGCCGAGGATAGTCAGAGCTACATGCCGTGAGTATTAGTCTTCCTTGTTGTCTTCTTTTTCACTTGCGTCCCGCGTCCCACGTCCCACGTCCCACGTTCCGGGCTCAATCTCATTCCTGTACCAGAAGAGCCTCTTTCGAGGACACTTCAAACATGTCGAGCGCCAACAGCACCACTGCGGCATTGGGCGCGCGCATGACCACCTCTGAAATTGGCAAGCAGAGGGACGCCGAGGCCGACATTCACGATTTCTTGCGCGAGGCTGGTGATGCGCTGAGCTCGACCGCGAGTGCGGCGCCTGCGCAAAGGCAGATGCCACGGCGGAAGTCACTCAGGTTCCAGCCACAAGCCATCGATTGGGCGTCGCCTACCAGGAGCATACAATTACAAGACCCAGGCTTACCGTTACATAATTCCCGCAGACCACTTTCGCCAGTATCGCGCGCGTACCAGCCCGCACCATCATCAGTATCCGGCCTGTCAAGAGCGCCGTCATTACTGGACAATGCGCCGAACATGCCTCCTCCGCTTGAAGACGATGGATACGTCCCATACCGACGGGCGTTATCACCCGACCGACCCTATTCACCTACACGCACATCAATCGATTACTCACGACCACCCGCCTCGGTGAACTCGTATGAGCCAGTCGACCTTCATGGCAGCCCGCGACCAGGAAGCCCCCAGCGGCCCTTGCCTCCTCAGCCTCTGTTCCACGGCGGGCGGCCCAGCTCTCGCGAATCCGACCGCACAATGGATATGAGCGACATGCGCTCGATACCCATGCACGACGATGACGATCCATTCACCGACGTGGGCGACGACCGGCCAGAGTTGCGGTCGCGAGATTCCTATTTGACCGACGACACCTACACAGACGTGTACACCGAAATGGACGAAAAGGCGGAGCACTATGGGCCGGCCCCAGATGGCGCGCAGGCGCGACGTGGTGCGCGAGATGCAGTCATGACCAAGAAGGAAGTTCGCCTGATTAACGGCGAACTCATTCTCGAGTGCAAGATTCCCACCATCCTCTACAGTTTCCTTCCGCGACGAGACGACATTGAGTTTACGCACATGCGATACACGGCTGTTACTTGCGACCCCGACGACTTCATCGACCGCGGCTACAAACTGCGCCAGAACATTGGCAACCCACGTGAAACGGAGGTCTTCATCGCCATCACCATGTACAACGAGAACGAGATCGACTTTACCCGTACGATGCACGGCGTTATGCAAAATATCAGTCACTTTTGCTCTCGTATGAAGTCGAGAACATGGGGCAAGGATGGATGGCAGAAGATTGTCGTCTGCATCATCGCCGACGGTCGTGGGAAGGTCCATCCCCGAACGCTGGATGCCATTGCGGCCATGGGTTGTTTCCAGGAGGGTATCGCGAAGAACCACGTCAACCAAAAAGAGGTCACGGCTCACGTCTACGAATACACTACACAGGTCTCTTTAGACTCGGACCTCAAGTTCAAGGGTGCTGAGAAGGGCATCGTGCCTTGCCAGATGATCTTCTGCCTAAAGGAGCGCAACACCAAAAAGCTAAACTCCCACCGTTGGTTCTTCAACGCCTTTGGACGCGCACTCAACCCCAACGTTTGCATCTTGCTTGACGTAGGAACCAAGCCAGGCCCCAAAGCACTGTACCATCTGTGGAAAGCATTCGACACTGACTCCTCAGTCGCCGGAGCTGCCGGAGAAATCAAGGCTGGCAAGGGCAAAGCCTGGCTTGGTCTTCTCAACCCCCTTGTCGCATCCCAAAACTTCGAGTACAAGATGTCCAATATCCTAGACAAGCCCCTGGAGTCTGTGTTTGGATACATCACTGTGTTGCCAGGTGCGCTGTCGGCGTACCGTTATCATGCGTTGCAGAACGATCATACTGGACACGGTCCCCTCAGCCAGTATTTCAAGGGAGAGACGCTGCACGGTCAAGATGCAGATGTCTTCACTGCCAACATGTACCTGGCTGAAGATCGTATCCTGTGTTGGGAGCTTGTGGCAAAGCGAAGCGAGCAATGGGTTCTGAAATATGTCAAGGCGGCGACCGGAGAGACGGATGTGCCAGGTAAGCATTTACATGCAGTCACCCCCACGATCATGCACTAACAAATAGCAGACGCTGTCCCTGAGTTCATCTCGCAGCGTCGACGTTGGCTGAACGGTGCCTTCTTCGCTGCGGTCTACTCGCTTCTCCATTTCAAGCAGGTATGGGCGACGGACCACACCATCTGGCGCAAGATCCTCCTCCACATCGAATTCGTCTATCAATTCGTCCAACTGCTCTTCACCTTCTTCTCCCTGGCCAACTTCTACCTGACCTTTTACTTTGTCGCTGGATCCCTGGCTGATCCCCAAATGGATCCCTTTGGCCACAACATTGGAAAGTACATTTTCTACATCCTCCGATACACATGCACGCTCCTCATCTGCATGCAATTTATCCTGTCCATGGGCAATCGACCTCAGGGAGCGAAGAAGATGTTCTTCTGGAGTATGGTCATGTACGGTGTCATCATGGCATACACAACCTTCGCCTCGTTCTACATTGTCGTCAAACAGCTCCAAGACCCCAAGGCCGAGAAGACGATAGGATCGAATACATTCACCAACCTCATCATCTCAACGGCTACAACGATTGGTCTCTATTTCCTCATGTCGTTCATGTACCTCGATCCATGGCACATGTTTACCTCGAGCGGACAATACTTTGCTCTCCTCCCATCCTACATTGCAACACTGCAGGTCTATGCCTTTTGCAACACGCACGACATCACTTGGGGAACCAAGGGAGACAACGTTGCGAAGACGGATCTTGGAGATGCCAAAGGAAAGAAAAAGGACGTGGTTGAGCTTGAGATGCCATCAGAGCAACTCGATATCGACAGTGGCTACGACGAGGCTCTCCGTAACCTTCGAGACCGCGTTGAAGTGCCCGAGCCACCCATTTCGGAATCGCAACAACAAGAGGACTACTACCGGGCTGTGCGTACCTACATGGTGGTCATCTGGCTCATTTCCAACGCCATTCTCGCCATGACGGTAAGCGAGGCCTACTCGGACCGCAAAGTCACAAACAACTTCTATCTCACATTTATCCTGTGGGCCGTGGCTGGTCTTGCGTTTTTCCGTGCCATTGGCTCAACCACTTTCCTCATCATCAACTCCATCCAAGCCATCATGGAGACGAAGCTCAAGTGGCAGGACAAGATGGATGACAAGAAGAGCAACCGAACCGGCCTGGGCGGTGGCAGGAAGTATGGCAGGAACAAGTGGTGGAAGTTTGGCTTTGGTGGCGGCGTGTCTTCGAGTTGGTTTTCAGGCAGCACCATTTCGAGCAAGATTAGTAGCATGACGCCCAGCAGTTGGGGTGGAAGCAGTGTCGGGCGGTAGACGATAGTCTCCACATTTTTTGTTTATTTGCTATGGCATGGTAATGTGAACAGTGGGTAAGAGTTTACGACTTTACGAGTAAACTGTTGTATTAGGCGTTTTTCTTTGCTGGGATATATACTATGGGATGATACCTGAGGTGAGCGCGCGCCGCTCGTCTCGCGCATGCGATGCGTTCATAGTTTGGAGGATGATGATTATGAGTACACTTGATACGTAAATATATTAATTTCTTGGACAAATGTCGTTTGCCTCCGTCATGAAGACGCCTCTTAGCAGACACGGAGAGAGCACGCGCCGTGAGAAAGTCGCGCTCGGGCCATGTTTACATGGACCTCCACTACCGTCCCGCCGAACAGCCAAGAAGCGCAACAATTGCCCTCACACGTACCACGGCAGACTGATCACATAATGGCGCCCCGCAGTAAAGTCGCAAACATCTCCTTTACCGTCGACTCGGCCTCGGATGATGAAATGACCGTCGACGAGCTCAATGCACTTCCAACACCAGATTCCACCAGCGAAAACAAGGCGCCAGGGCGCAAGGCGCGTGGAGCCGCTGCGCAAACCAAGAAGAGCGCTTCTACGACCAGAGCGCCTGCTAAGGGCATGCCCGCGACGCGTCGAACAAGCGGAAGCAGTGCCATCGTCATGAAGAAGAGCGCAGCGGCAGGCGCGAAGAGGGCGCAAGCAAAGAGCGGTCGCAAAGCGATTGTAGACGGAACTGAGGCGAATGGAAGCGATACTGAAGAAGTGGACGATTTTGACGAGGAAGAAACAGCGCCTCGACCGAAGCCGGCTAAGAGGGGCAGGCCAGCGAAGAAGGCGCAAGAAGAGAAACAAGACGAGGAGCCAGAGCAAGCGCCAGCACCGGCGAAGAGAGGGCGCAAAGCCGCCGTCAAGGAGCCAGTAGAGAAGACACAGCCCAAGGCCAAGTCGACGGTAAAGTCAAGAGGCACAAAGCGCGCCCTCGACGAAGAGCCCGAGCCCGAGCAAATGACCATCCCGGAGACCCAGCCAGAGCCAGGCGCAGACCCAATGGACATTTCCGAGTCGATAGAGATGGAAGAAATACCCGAAAGCATGCCTCCACCCGTGCGACCCTCGGCCCGTCGATCGCAAGCACAACCAAACAGCAGGGCGCGACGTACATCAGCTGGAGTGAGGAGAACAGGAAGTGTGTCGGACTCTGAGCGGGATCCTGTTATGCGGCGCAAGGTTGGCGACCTCACGCGCAAGCTGGATGCCATGACGGCCAAGTACGAGGCACTCAAGGAAGCCGCTTCATCCGGAAAAGAGTCAAATTTCGATCAACTGAAGAAGCGAACCGACCAAACCACCAGAGGTATGTATAGCAATAGCCTCAAGAAACAGTACGTAAAGCTAATCAACGATTCCAGACCAAGACGCCGTGATCAAAACTCTCAAACAACAAATCTCCGATCTCCAATCCCGCACCTCCGACCTCACATCGCTCAAGAAAGAGCTAGCCGCCGCATCCAAAGAATCCGCCCGTCTCGCGGCCGAAAACAAGAAACTCGCCGATTCCCTCTCGACATCACAATCAGAGAACAAGACGCTGTCGTCCAAGCTAGCAGCAGCACGGTCATCAGCGCAACAACACCACCATCCATCAGACACGATATCGACAGCAAAAACCGTACCCGGCAGCGCAGTCAAAGCCAGAACAACAGGCGTGGTACTCCCCGGCACCGCCGAAGCCGCCAAAGAAGCCGCCCTCGCCAAACAAAAAGTCGATCTCTACAGCGACCTAACCAACCTCGTCGTCCTCGGCGTGAAAAAGTCGCTCACAGACCAAGAAGAAGATGTCTACGATTGCCTGCAAACAGGGCGGAATGGAAGTACGTTTGTCCCCTGCCTATCACCTTCCTATCACCCACCCAATCACCCTCTGCTTGAGATGTCCCAAAAAACTAACCCATGCCAGCCCTCCACTTCCACCTCACCGTCGCATCCACCGCCCCCTCGCAATACGAAGACACGGAATTCATCTATCAACCCCTGTTAAACGCCCAGCGCGATAGGGATCTCCTTGATTTATTGCCGGATTATCTCACTGAGGAGATTTGCTTCCCGAGGGGTCAGGCGGCGAAGTTTTATGCTAAGGTGGTGGATTGCATGGGGAAGAGGATTGTGCTTGAGGAAGAGGGGGAAGAGGGGGAAGAGGAAGGGGAGGGGGAATAGGGCTATGGTGGATGGATGGATGGAAGGGAATGGGAGGGGTGTGGATGATGATAATGAAGTATTCTTGGGGGCGTTGTGAGGGTTGTGCGTGGTTGGTTAAGGCTAAAGATACCTTTGTGTTTCTAACGTTTTTTTTTTTCGCTTCTTCCAGGGTCTGCGTGTGTGAGTGTGTGTAACTCTGCTTGTCATGTAGTTTCAGCATACACAAGATACACCAGTTTTACTCGTCTTCTGATACGCACGTGTTTGTGTTTTGTGGTTGTTGGGTGTAATAACCGGGCTGAAGATTTCGCTATCTACAAAAATCTCTCTCTCCCATTATAACATACCCTCAACTTCAGCAACTGACCGTCTAAAACCTCGCAAGGGAATATCATGGCCGCGTCGTGGTCGTCCAATCATACCTCCATTCCGTTCCGTCGATGATGCCGAAATCGCTGCGCGGAAGTCCTTGTAGTCGTCGTCGGGATTGAACGGGTTTATTGCTTTCCCTGGACCTTGTCGGCGGCCTTCTTGACGTATTCCCTGTGCCATCAGAATCAGCATCTGCTCTCCCGGATTTGAATTTTGTGGCTCAACAATGGCGATTGGTCGCAGCTTCTTCTTCTTCTTCTTCTTCTTCCGCACTGCCATTGAAAAGCCATGTCAAGAGAAAAGGGAAGAGAAGGGTATACGCACTTAACAAAGCTCTCTTCCTCACTGCTCTTAGCATTGATGGGAGGCGAGCTAGCATCCTCAGCCTTCTTTCCGCCCATGGAGAGCGCAGCGCCGGTGAAAGTGATGCCAAGCGTGGCCATAGCAAGCTAGAAATAATCGTAAAGTCGTCAGCGAAAAGGCGTTCACACATGCCCCATTCCAACATCCCGTTTTCATGTCCCTTTCATGCCCCTCCAACCTCGGCCATTCCGTCTTCCACAGGACCTTCTCGCGGACTTGCAGCGCGACCAATTGCTTTGGTAGCATCCCCGAGCTCTCCTTTTTTTCCCCCAATCAAAACCTTCTTCTTCCCTTTGCTTCCCCCGGGTATGTGGCAGGGTTAGACGTACGACGTGCGATCCGACCTGGCGGCCCATGATGGTGTACATAGCAACCATGTTTGCGGTTATTGAGGGATTTATTCCGTTGCCGTGGGCGGGGTGGTGCGTGTGGTGTGGATGCGTCAATGGATGGGGAGATGGGTGAGAGACGTTGGGTCAAGTTCGGCTGGGCTTGTAATGCGCGGAGCTCTGCTCGGAAGAGAAGATGGAGGCTTGGCGCCTTTTTCGGGTGTGGCTGATGTGGCTGTGGCGCCGTGTGGCTGGTGCAGTTGACTGGCTGGGATGCGGAGGGGGAATGCCGCGTCGTGATTTGGTGGGTATGACGTTAGGGCTAGACCGAGGCAAGGCGGGCGTGTGTGGTACGACCAGCAGAGGATGGCGTGTGAAGTTTTATGTTTCCTTTCCCTTTCTTTCTTTCTTTCTTTTCACTTCGTTCGACTGTATAGGATTGATTGCATTGCGAGGTTCACTAGCTACTGGGATATCCCACATCATGGCCAAAGACAGCAGTAAGAAGATTGAAGAGGTCGATGGTGTGCCTGTAGAGCGACAAGGCACCCGTCCTGACTTCTCCACACCACCGCCTAGAAAACAGCTTCCGAAAGAGCTCCAGGATACGCTGAATGATGACGAGAAGATGTGGGAAGTGCTATATGATGGCGAGTATGTACACTCCTTCCCCAATTCCTCTTGCGCCCAGCGCCATGTCGACCACCCAACTCTCAATCCTACCACCACAAGTAAAATGACTCCCGTATCTAACTCATAACAGAGGCGAAGACACAACCGAAACAAACCTCCGCTATGCCGCCTACGCATCTCGTATTCGCACCATCATGCTCTCCGCGCACCGCTACGTAGCGTACACTTCGGACATAGGTGAGTCGTTCCGTCCGATCGCACACCCGTACCTCGTCAAGGGCGCCTACGGTATCTCCTGGCTCTACCTCTCTGGCGACGTCGCCCACGAAGGCTACAAGGCATACTGCCGCAACCAGCGCACTCTGTACCCGGAAAAGTACATGGACGACGACGGCGCGGAAAAGTCGCCCGGCGCAAGCAAAGACGGCGATACGGCCGCGACGGGCAAGACTGGTGCTGCGGGTATCTTTGACAAGGTTCAGCATCTTGCGAAGAATGCGACGAGTATCGAGGGCGTCAAGTATGGGGATGCGGAAAGTCCCCTGACGGGTGGCAAGGTCGTGCCCGGTCGTATACCCGCGATTGAGGATTATAGGGCCGTTATGGCGCAGCGCGCTGTCTTCCAGGCTGTGGCTTCCATGGGTCTGCCCGCATTTACCATTCATAGTATCGTCCGGTATTCCGGGCGGGCGCTCAAGGATACCAAGAACAAGACGTTGAGGACGTGGGGGCCGATTGGGGTAAGCCGTATTTCTTTCTCCCTTTTGGAGAGAACAGAATGTGCTAACTCTTTTTCCTTTCCCGTAGCTTGGTCTTGCGGCTGTCCCGTTCCTACCCTTTGTCTTTGACGAGCCCGTTGAGCATGCGACAGAGTGGCTCTTTTATAATGCATTCAAGACTTTTGGCGGCGACAAGGCTGTGGAGGGCAGACCGGTGACCGGCGCCAAGGAGTTGAGGAAAGAGGAGACGGAATCGAACAAGTTGAAGAAGGAGTTATAAACACGACAGTGCCGCGGATGTGCCCCTGACTGGAGGCGAATGTAGTTTGGAAATGATGAAGGCATGTCTTGATTGACATTTGTACATATGGCATCACGAAGCATACGATCCGCTCAATCTTTACACACGTAATAATCCACACAAAGTCATCGTACAAGGGGGGTATCTAATCTAATCTTAGCTCTAAACTGGTCGCATCATCCCCTCCCCTTCTCACAAGCCTCAGTAAAAACTCTCAGCAACTCGGGAAAATCACACACATTCATCGACTCAAACACGCCCGACTTCAACACGCCCAGCCCGTTCATCCGCGGACTCTTGATGCCAAACGCTATCTTGGCCAGCAACCGCGCATCATCACGCACACCAACCGTCTCCAGCAGTTTTGCCACTTTGCCCGCATCAGGAGGCTGCGGCGGCTCATCAGGAAGCCGAACTCGCACATGCGTCTCACACCAAGTACAATGGCCACACTCGTCGTCGTCGGCGGCGGCCACGCCTGGTGCCGCCTCGCCAAAGTAGGCTGCAATGGCGCGGGAGAAACAGCGCGGAGCCGTGATCAAGGCGATCAGCGCTTGCGTCCTAGCCAGATTCATTTTCTCAGTCTCGGCCATGGTTTGATCGAGTTCGGCTACTATCTCGTCTTTTTCCTCGGTAGTAGATGGTAACGCGCGTTCGAGACGGAAGATATTCTGCACGCCTTCTTTCTTCAGCTCGATGGCGCCGCGCTCGTTCCACTCGTCCAGCTTGCGCACGAGGTCTGCGCGTGGTATTCTGCTGGTTGCAGCCGCGTCGTCGAGCGCGACGTGTGTCCACTTGCTGCTTTTGACGGATGCGTGGCGGATCGCGGATGCGGCTGTGGAGCTATCGCGCGAGATGGTGTTGCTGTTTTTGACCACGTACATGTATTTTGCATACTGGGCGCCCGCGGCGCGGAAGAGTTTAAATTGCAGTTCTAGCTGTGCGTAGATGACGCCGAGGACGATGGCCTTGATGTCTGTGTCTTGGCCTTGGGTGTACAGCGAGAGCGTGAAAATGTCGCCGGCTTTCAAAGAGGCGCGCGCGGGTGAGCATATGTCTTCCATGAGTGCTTTTAGAGAGCGTACTGAAGGCCGGTCGCCGTAGGTGAAGATGTTGCGCTGGTAAAAGTCTTTGGTGGACAGGTAGAACATGCATACGCTGGGCGCGCCGTCTCGTCCTGCTCGTCCGATTTGCTGGCTGTACGACTCGATGCTGTCGGGTATGTCGAAGTGCACGATGCTCCGGATGTCGGGCTTGTCGATGCCCATTCCGAACGCAATTGTAGCCACTACGATCATGTTGGTGCTGGCGAGGAACTCGTCTTGCGTCTTTGAGCGAATGGGTGCCGGCATGCCGGCGTGGTATGGCTTCGCTTTGAACCCTTGCTTTTGCAGGTCTGCAGCCAGCGTCTCTGCGCCTTTCTGGATCGTCACGTACACAATGGTCGCGCCGGGGTATTTCTTGAGATGAGCCACGAGTTTGGATTTGTAGTCCGCATCTTTGGTGTTTGCCTCGGCCAGCAGACGTAGATTCGGCCGGTACATTGTTGTTCTGAAAAGACCTTCCTTTGGAATTGAGAACGCGTCCCGAATGTCATCTGCGACTTTTGGTGTTGCCGTTGCTGTCAGACATACCACTCTCTCGACTTGCGCTTCTTTTGCGAAGCGAGCGATCTTGAGGTAGTCTGGCCGGAACGAGTGACCCCACTCTGATATACAATGGGCCTCGTCGACGGCGAGTAGTCGGATGCCTCCAGGAATGTCTTTGAGCGATGCAATGAATCCTTCGCTGTTGAGTCGCTCTGGTGCGCAGTATATGAGATCCAAACGCCCGTTCCTGAGGTCGTCTTGTGCGGCCAGGAACTGATCGCGCGAAACTGAGGAATTTAAGACTGCGGCTTTTATCCCGCGGCGCAGAAGAGCGTCAACTTGATCTTTCATCAGTGCAATCAAGGGGGAAATGACTAATGTGACGCCGCTCTGTCCAGCGGTGCGAGTGCCGAGCTTCTCATCTTGATACCGAAAGGCAACCGCGGGTACCTTGAAAGAAATTAGACGGGGACTGTAATTATGGAAATCTCCTTACTTGATAGCAGAGACTCTTGCCACCTCCGGTCGGAAACACAACGACTGCACTGCCTCCATCGAGCAGTCTCGTGATGGCTTTTTCTTGTTCTAATCGAAAGCCGTTCAGACCAAAGCGTTCCTTGAGGATCTTGTTGGCAAGGATGGTGTTCGGAGAAGGTTCCTCTGTAGTTCGCGTCTCGGACTTGGCTCGCTTTATTTGTACTTCGACTGCCAAACTGTCATTGAGCTTGCGCTTTTCACCTGGCTCACCATTGGTAGTCGTGGCTGCAAGATGCACGTCATCTCCAGACGACCAGCCAAATTCATCATCGCTCATAACAACGGGATAGCCACGCAAGTCTGCTCTGAAGTTGACGAGCGAGATTGATCACCTACCCCCAGTTTTGGTTTTGGTGTTGCGTATACTGTGTTGGTGGTATAGTGATGAAGATCGCGACCCTCATCGTCCCAGCAGTCACGCTAGTCCGAAAACGCGCGACCACGTGATGATTCTCGGCGAGGAGTCTTTCTGGAATGAGAATCGAGATGGTACTATCAATGTTCGATCCAAAGAGCGAGAAAAAGAAAAGGCAGAGAGCAGGGTAGATATGACACCTTTCCATCCCCACAAGACACGTACCACACTAGCGGACTCTCTTCTACATGCATATCTTCGACGTTAGAACAGGAAAGTATCCATAGTCAATTCAGAGTTTCACTGAGCCCACCTAGTTCAGTGAACAGTCCAAAGGTTACGGTGTACTCATAACCTTGCGTCCCCCACTTCAGACACCGGAAAAATAGTACATCACTACGTGGGTCGCGGTCCCACTCTGAACAGATTGCAGATCTAGAGCAGCGGGAAGGCACTCTGCTAGAGGTTGGGATGAAATAGAGTTAACCCTGATACCTGAAAGCTTCGTTGTCGCTGTTCCAGTTAACTGTGGCGGTCGAGATTTGACTAGCGTCGATGTCAAAAGCATACACTCGCCTGCCGAACCAATGACCGTCGGCGTCTGACTCTCCACCACGTTGACCCGATATCCGGTGGATCTGCAATTAGTCGTCCGATGCAGCCGTCAAGGACTAGAACGGCCTCCCAGATTCCTCTGCAGCTTGCCCAGCTACCACGTCTCAGAGAGCGTCGGAGCCGTACGCCGGTGCACTTTGCCGGTGCCGCGGCTCAGGTCATCAACCTAGGGTAGGCCAGCTTAGTTTTGCCAGCACACAAACATCCTCAACTACTTCTCTGTGCAACCCCGATCCATTGCCAAATTTCTAACGTTGATTGCTACAACACATGGGGTCCTAACTGCCCTAGTGGCGACATCGAACCACAACTCCCTCACGACATTACCGCTAAACACCGACGCGACGCCTTCACCACAGTCCTACGCCTACGTCGCACCCCCAACCCTAAGCGAAGAGCCCTCTGACACTAGACACATTCTTTTGTTATTGAGATTTATTTCTATGCCTACGCTCGGCTGAGCGCGTCACTAGATCTTGCTCGGGATGCCATCAGCCGATCGTGTGCACCTACGCCTCTTGGACCTGGAAGACCTTGAGTCGGAAAGCGCACCACTATTTGTCATCAAAACCGGAGAGATAGCGCTGGGATTTGACTTTTTATTTTGCAACGAGAACTTTCGAAAACTACGTCTGCGCAGCCACATCATAGCCCAGGATAAAGCAGCGCTTCTCTTCCGATCATGGGCGCAAGCGTTAGGTGACAACAAGACTGAATATAAATTCGACGGTAGAGTATGGAGCGCCGAGTTGGCGGGAAGATGTGGCAATTGGAAAATAGTAAGAGCAGTAAGGTCCGAGATCCCGGAAGGAGATCGACAGATTTTGAATGAAGAGGCACCCAGGGGAGACAGTAGCATTGGCCGTACCCCGGTTTCCACACGCTCGAAAACGGATCTTATGAGGGAACTGAATTTTGATAAGCCAGTATCACTCAAAAACATGCCTTATACCAATCTCCACGCTAGATGGGAAAGCGTCCAAACGATGATGGAGATGAGCGATGTCGGTGTATTCGAGTACAACACTGAAGGAAAACTGTTGCATGCAAACGAGGCTTGGTATAGACTGGCGTAAGCAGAGCAATCACTGGCCCGATATGGAACAAAATTAGTAACCACACACAGTTCTAGTCCGAGAGGTACGGAACAATCGGAGTACTCTTTTATGGACCTTGTCTATCCGGAAGATCAAGCGCTTGTCATGTCCATGTGGAACAGTCTCGCGCTCGGGAAATCTGTCACTTTCGAAATGCGTTGGAAGCCGCGTCCAGGATCAAATGATGTCGCCCAGTGGGTACTCTCGGCCTGTGTGCCCGTTTTCGACGATGACAGGACTCTGATCGGTATTGCCGGAAACACGATTGACATCAACGCACAAAAGAAGTCACAGGCGGCAGCACAGGCACAAGTAGAGGCCCTTGAACAGGCAAGAGTTGCAGAGATGAAGTTTGCCAGATTCGCGCAAGTTTCTCCTGTGGCAATCTACATTTACGTGCCTGAGAGTGGTAAGTACCTCTTGGGTATTATCGCGATGATTCTGACTGAGAAACAGGCATGAATTTTGTCAACGATCAGTTCTTCGAGCTGACTGGTCATGCCCATGCGCCGGTCAATCAATTCGAATGGTTTGATCTCATCTCCGACGAAGACATCGAAGATGTGAAGAACAACTGGGAGAGGATGCTGAAAGGCGGAAAAGCTGACGCAGTCCAATTTCGCTTGAAGAAAACTTGGGTCAACCAAGATGGCATACGCTCAAACATCTGGGTGCAGAGCTCGAGCTATCCAGAGCTAGATGAGAGTGGAAGAGTGATCAGTAAGGAGAAACATAAAACTAAACGATCTCGGCTGACAGTGGAAGGCATAATGGGAACACTGTTCGATATATCTCAGTTCAAGTGGGCTGAAAGCGTGCAACGGCGCCGCATAGAGGAAGCCTGGGAGGCAAAAAGACAGCAAGAAAAGTACCTCGACGCCTTTAATCCAATCGTACACACATGCTAATCGCGACAGCTTCATCGACATGACTTCCCACGAGTTGCGCAACCCGCTTTCCGCAGTGATACAATGTGCCGATTCGGTCATTGCTTCACTGCAGCAGCTTTCAAGACGACGAATGGAGGCCACCAACCAAGATTCAGATTTGGCGAAGGCGCAAGCTGAGATCCAGAGTTGCATTGAATCGCTATTAATCATTGTATCTTGTTCGATGCACCAGAAACGCGTTATCGACGACGTACTCACCTTGTCTAAGCTTGATTCGAACTTGATCCTGATTACGCCGATGCGAGTGCAACCAGCAGTCGTTGTGTCAGACGCGGTAAGAATGTTTGACGTCGAATGTAATCAGGCAGAGATCAACCTCACCTTCCGAGTCGACGAGACATTCAATGGTATGGAGTGGACAATGCTGGACCCCTCTCGCTTGCTACAAGTTCTCATCAACCTCCTGTGAGTCTCGCACCTCCCATGCATTCACGGATTACACTAAAGACGCTAGTACCAATGCTATCAAATTCACCAAAGACCGCCCTCGAAAAGTCATTACCGTCACCATTGGCGGTTCCTGGACTCGGCCGCCTAAGTGTTGGCAAGACGTCACCTTTACCGACGACGAAAAGCCCAAACTTGATGTTACTGATAAGACGGAATGGGGTGACGGCCGTAGAGCATACCTGTGGCTCAAAGTACAAGACTCTGGATGTGGTATGACAGTCGACGAACAAAAGAAACTCTTCGCCCGCTTTTCGCAAACAACACCCCGCACGCACGTCAAATACGGTGGATCGGGCCTCGGTTTATTCATTTCCAAGTCACTTACCAAACTACAAGGCGGAGCCATTGGCGTAAACTCTGTCAAGGAAGAAGGATCCACATTTGCATTCTACATCAGCACGCGATTAGCGCATCCACCTGCCGATCAAGTTGACGGACGAGCAGTCCAAGCCCGGCCCGTACCCCACCGAACAATGACAGGCGAGCAAGCCATGCAAGCCGTCAAACTCAACGTCCTAATCGTAGAAGACAACCTCGTCAATCAAAAGGTTCTCAGAAAACAACTCGAAAAGTTTTCCTGGAACATCAGCGTCGCAGGCAACGGCCAAGAAGCCCTGGATTGGCTCAAAGACAGCGTATACTGGCAAGACGAAAAAGAAGCCACGAAAGTCAAAGGCAGCAAACATGAACTAGACATCATCCTCATGGACATAGAGATGCCCATTATGGACGGTCTAACCTGCGCCCGCCTGATCCGCGACTATGAACATCAAGGTTTACTTGCCACGCCAAGGCAGGTGTACCCGCAAAATCGCCGTCGCTCCACCGCAAGCATCTCGCACATTCAATCGAACCAGAACCAAACTTCATCCTCTTCTTCTTCTTCTTCTTCTTCTTCCTCCTCGCCGTCGCACAAACAGCATTCCTCTACCTCGTCTCTCGAACGCCCGAACAAAAAGTCGCTGCGGTTACCTATCTTGGCTGTGAGTGCGAATGCGCGTATGGAGCAGGTCGAACAGGCGCTGGCGTCGGGTATGGATGATGCTATTTCTAAACCCTTTCGCATTCCGGAGCTGTGGCCCAAGATTAGGGGATTGGTCAAAAGTGTCGCGGACGTCGATACAAGGACGAAGAGGTGATTTGGGTTGTCAAGGCTGGGGCTGGAAGGGCTGGATGTTTGTTTTTTTGGCGTGGAAGCGTTTGCATACGCCTGGGTTGGGCGTTTTGTAGGATTAGTAATGAACCATCTCTTAATTCGCATGGCTGCAGTGCTAGAGTGAAATCGGAATGTGGAGTTTTGAGTGATTAGTGAGGAGTGAGAGCGGGCTGAATGTGTAATTACACAGTGGCATTGATTTTTGAGAGTAGTAAGTTGGTAAGGTTCTTGATTGCATTAGAATATATGCTAATTTGAAGGGAAGATAGTGTATGGTGCTTATCGGATAGAAGATTCTTCGTCGAACAATAGGCTTGTATGTGAACTTCGACTCCGGCAATATTAGGCTTTTGAGTTAAAAGACTTCGTGTTCAAAGCAACATTGCGTTTTTTTGTGGAGCATGACTCGAAGGAGCTATGGTTACAATGATCAACGCCATTCTGCTGTGGGGATTGTCCCCTCATCATGGTCATACCACCTAACCTCCACTGCCAAGTATCCTTTAGTGATGATCCACTTGATGAACTCGAGGGGCTGCTCTTCGACTGGCATGGTGTCGGGTCTATCCATCTTATCGTAGTGCGACATCGCAGAGTCTAGTATCTCCTTAGAGTGACCTGGTTTTGCTATACTATCAGAACGATGTGACTGCGGTATCGGAAGCAAGCGTTTGCAATATTTGTAGTGCTCCATGGGTGGAGTTAAATCGCAGAATCGACGGTCCCCATCATGCGAAATTCTCCCTTTCTGACTTAGGGAACAGCAAGTGTGCTAGTAATCCAGATAATTGAACAAAAGACATCGTGTAGAGTCGTAGGTGTACGCCCATCGCAGGGTAAGAGGCGGATCAGTGAACCGTAGAAAAGTCTTGAGTAGTGTCAACTCCGTGTGTAGATTATAATCGTATCTCTTGGCTTTGTCGTAAAGAAATGTGGCTGGCGTGCAACCGTTTGGGGAGCACAGACATCTGCAGTCGTCATGAGGTATGCCCATCTCTCCATGCATGCGCATTATGCGATGCTTAGGATCGGGATCATCAGAAGAACGATTCCGCGGTAACGATAAATGGAACTGGTGAAACCCAAAAGCGAACAAGTGGAGCCCAGTTATTGAACCATCACGGTGTCTAGAAGAGAGCGGTACCCTTTTTCGACAAGCTAGGCTGCCATTTTAAAGTCGAGAAGGAATAAACTTTGTAGGAATGGGGTCAGCCCATGACGGTTGGGTACATCGATTTTGTGAAAAGCGGCATTCCAGAACACGTTAGCGAGACTGGGAGTGAGTCCCGTAGTGCTTTGGACAGCTTTTACCGTTTGGACAGAGTAGAAACTGTTCCCGTTCAGTTCTAGAGCCGCAGGAACCTCGATGCCGTGTGAGAGAAGCATTTCTACAATTTCTGGCGCTTTTGTTTCATCCATTGTTATCTAAGGCAGATTAAGCTTGAGATATTGTGAAGGCAGCAACAGCACTTTCGCAAAATTCAGGAGCTTGGTATGTCGATAGATCAGTGCCGGGATGAGCACGTCAAAGACTAGCGCCTTCTGAATATCTGGTAGTTTGGATGCATACCCAAGGATATTAAGATCCGGTTCAGGCAGACTTGTCAACAATCAAGCGGCTTGCAAGCGCTTGATTGATAGCTTGATAACTATTAATCCCATTAAGTCAATCCTCCCTATACTAATCTGTTAGCAATCCAAGTTAAGGAGGATCAGCTTGATTGTTCGGCTTGATGGGCTTGATGGGCTTGATTAAGGCATGGGCCAAGAAGCCTGACTGGCTCGAGGCTATTAACGCTAGCTTTTAGGCGCTCTGGGCGCAGTACAACACCTCACCGCGCGCGGTAAGGCTGTTGGCAGTGATCCTAAGCGATATAGACGATGCTACCGATAGTATACTCAACCCTAGTGCTGCCATCAGCCTGGCCGCCGATAAGGACGAGTTTAATAGGTGGAGGCGCAGCGAGCCGGCAACCGAGAGAGGTACAGAACACGCAGGTAACCCTATCAAATACTGGGTGAGCATGTGCGATTGCTACCCTAGCCTTAGTAATCTTGCGCTTGACGTACTCTCTATCCCAGCGTCAAGCTGTGAGTGTGAACGCCTATTTAGTGAGCTGGGCGATCTCTTAGAGCCACGACGACGTCTAGGACTTCAACTTCTACCGGCAATACAGTGCGTACGAAGGTGGCAAAGAGCTGGCCTCGGAGGCGACGACGAGGTAGTGGAGGAGGAGGCAGCATACGACGACCATATAGACCTTTTGTGCGGGCTGGCAACCTGGGACGAAGAAACTCAACACTAAGGCTAGCGCTAGTACAGGCTATCAAGCCTATTAATCAAGCCTCAACCAAGCTCACGATCTCAGCTTATTAGCCCTAACAATCCAAGCTGACGCCCTTAGAAAATGAGCAATCCAAGCTAACGCCTCAGCTTGGATTGGCTTGATTGTTGACAACTATGGGTTCAGGGAAGTAAAGCGCGCAATCGGCTTCGAGTAAACACTGAGCAGATTCTAGGTTGCCTAGAGCTACCGCAAGATGAGTTGGACGGCGACCATAGATGTATTTTACGTCTACATTCACACCTATCTTTACCAACCATCTGAGTCCGACGGGCCACGTGATAGAAAGGTGTACTAGAGAAAGACCGTTAACTGGAGAACTTCGATCAAGGATTGAAAGCTCTGCGTCTTGGACAAAGCGTCCGAATCCTGATGCATCTTGTTTGATTATCAATCCAGCAGCATTTCCGAGGTCGCAGACTTGAGGAGTTAGCGTAAGAGACTCAACGGATTGTTCTAGCAACGTACTTTCAAGCTGCTCCTCAAGAATTATCGAGTGCTCTAACTCGTCCCCAAAAACGTGGCATCAAAATGATGGAGGAGCCCAACCTCGCCAAGGTCTTGAAGAGTGCCCCTCTGTTTGTCTAATCATCTCCAGTAAGGTGCAAAAGTCGTGCCCGGACTCACTTTCCACGGTTGTGTCGGCAATAACTGCTGCGATCTGATCACAAGTGGTTCCCGAGGTATGATCATAATAACTATTCCAGCTTCGAGATTCTGTGGTCCTCAAAATGTTTGGATCAGCTCCTCTTTCTAGCAAGAAGCGAATGCATTCAGCAAATTCGGTATGTTGCTTCTCCTGTAACGTCAATCTGGAATCGGCACATAGGAATATGATCTTCTATCATGTAGTAAGTACAATGAGATAGATTCTGCTCGTGCCGATCACGATTGGGCTGATTTCGAAAGGTTCCAGGGTCGACCAGTTCTTCACATGAGTGCCGGAGTCCAGAGTATAGGACAATAGCCAAGACGGCGGTACCAATTGTATCTTGACCTCCAGACTCTGTTCCGATTCTTTATAGTACGGACAGTTTGAGAAATGCTGTGTTCTAAAGGTGCACGAAAACTGGATGGAGAGTGGCTGCCAACGACGCGCCGTGCTCACCGTACGGCACTTGCACTTTGCGGGCCTTGAAGCACATGAAGGGAGGTTTTGCTGTACATATGCACTTGGATAGTTGGTAGAGAAGCGGCCGACTGCTAAACTGTCTGGTGTATTTGGACAGATTCTGACCGGTTCTAGGCATATCTGATCCAGAGCCTTGATGATCTGCTCCGTATTGGAGGGAATTGCTGCCATCGTCTGACTTCCACGATGTAGTTCCAGACTATCTGCGTTCCTGCCGATCAGAAAAGACGAAGATTGGGTCTGAAGCTGCTGAACACCTTGCAAGATTTGTTCTGTGTTCACAGAAGAACTGGTGATAGTCCCGCTCATTTGGCTGATGTGGAAGATCAACTGCTCAGTATTCGTGACGGCCTTATTGGAAGTGTCTTGGATCATTTTTGTGATGGTAAAGTTCTCATCTACGGTAGAATTGATATGCACTGTGGTCGCAGCAACATCGGATGTGACTCTTCTAGGAAAAATTAATGCTTACACGGCGTAACATCAGGTTCAGAATCTAGGCTTACAAATTTTCCGCATTCAGCCATAATGAAAGAGTGGCTTTCTTCTGATCGAGGCGATCGCATATGTGCGCTTTATCAGGGTAATGACTATCAGTCTGACGGGCGAGGTGCATGCATGTACATATGCAATTCGTCAACACAGGATGCCTTGCGCTTCAAGCAGGCGTGGGGGAGCGCAAGGCTGAAACTGAGCTTGGCATCTTGTAGTACTATTGGAAAGACACTAACGAGGTTAGAATGAAAACCAGCCGCTATCTAGGCGGCGAGAACTGATGGTTCGAATCGCTACCCTCCAAGCGCTTGCAATATCTGTGTTAGGAAAACTGCATAGAAGAGTAATCTGCGCTTGTCAATATATCTCTCATTTGAGACTCTCAGACTAAACACCACAAGGGGCGAGCGGAAACCATGCGGAAGCAGCATAACTTACCGCGGCCATCTTAGTTAACTGAGAGAAGTCGTACACAAATACTTTACCGGGCTATATGTGGGGGGCCATGTCTGGGACTTTTAGCCTCACGATTGTGGACGATCTCTTGAGGCTAGAACGTGAGGCTAGAACAAGTAAACAGGATGGGTGATGCCCGATGGACGAACACAACCCTTCCAGTGCTTCCCATTGTGTCCTTCAGTAGATCTCGCATGCTCCCACCAAAGCAAGAAGATAGTTCCACATGGAAGCATGCCGCGAGTAGATGGATCCTACTATCACCGACGGCAAGGGAGGCACTTATGCCTGCTCGCCAGTGCATGCGTTTGTTAGACCTTGAACAGCAATGCTTGTGCGAACTCAGAACGTGGAACGGCTCCGCAAATCCGATGGATTGGCAATAGTTTTGGGCGTGAAGACGTGGGCTACACCAATGTCGTTGCGCATGATATTTGTTTGTTCCCGACCCGAGCAAGCAAAACTTCATGCACCGCTATAGCTTTGGATGCGATAATAGAAAGACGCGTGAGGAGGATGCGCGGTCGAGGTGTATTGCGCATGAAAGTTCCAAGAGCGTACTCGTGTCGGTTCAACGCTGGGAGCGTCATTGTGACTGCATCCGATCCGTGCGTTCGGAGTGAAAATCACCGCTCCTGTCATGTTCCTGCAAGGCGACAAACCCCTCAACACACGACTTTAACTTCGACTTCATCGCCCATGAAGCCCTCTTTGTCGCGACGCTGTGATCTGGATATGGGACTACGTCCTCAGTGGTTGCTCCTCCGGCGCTGACAGCCACGGATGCATGCAGTTACGCATCCTACAGGCATCGCGACATTCTTAGCATGGCCTCTGCTTTCTTGGCCTCTTCAGTCCATCATATGAGACAGCTTCTCTGCAAGGAAAAAGAAACCGATCATTGCTTTGTGTTCCACCGCTCGACCTCGGATGAAGTCGCAGCCGGGGCCGTGGCGCGCGATGAAACCAGCCAGCCTCCGACGACAGATTTTGCGAACGTGAACCTGGATCCGCGCACCCCAGGCAGCTCCACCGGTTGAAGTTCTTGACATCACATCGGCCTCCGATCAGGATTGTGGCTTGTGTTTGAGGCTGTACACTGCCATCTCATCCGGACCGTTGTCCGTTCCGGGAGGGTGAAACCTTGCTCGCTTCACATCCCTAACACACAAATGCCTTACGACATCGGCCAGGCGAGCCTCAGCACTGCAATACTCCTGCAGCCTGGCTTGCTACATTTTCTCCGACAGTTCCTGTTAGGCCAAGACCTCCACCGGCGGACCCACGATCTGATGCTTATTTTTGTTCATTCGCGACCCTGATTGGACCTTCCCGCCGTGCGCCTCATGGTGCACATGGGTTTGGCCCACGCACGTCCACGCCAAGCACTGTCAATCGTGTCTAGACGGCGGAACAGCAGCTGTACAAGTTGGAGATGAGTGGGGAATCGTGTCGTCGTCACCCTGCCTAGTCGCCTAACCGCCTCAAGGCGTCTTAGCTATGCAAAGAAAGATGCCGGAAAATCCCCATCAAACACTTCCAAGTGTGGATCTACTCTATACGATGTGTTTTCTTTTAGGGACATGTTCCGATTCTCCACTATGCCGTAGCTGCACGGCAAAGTACATATACCGCAGTGGCCCAGCATCTCAGAAGTTCTGTCATCTCTTTCATCAAGTCGTCTTCCAATCTCTACCTTCTTTCAAAAGTGCCGAGCACTAATATTTAATCTTGTTGAGCTGTGCTCTTCATTCCCTCTTTTATCGTTGTAATACCAAAGACCAAAGACCCAAAACCACATCCTGTCCTTTCAGAACGACCCAATCAATTCATAATGAAGACCATTTACCCCCTTCTTACTCTCCTCTCGGCCGCCGCTGTCGCTGCTGGACCTCTTCCGGGGGACGCGAAGCTGACTACCCGGGTTAATCTCGACATCCCCACACGCGTTATTGCACGAACGGAGCATGCTGCTGAGGCTGCGCCTGCACCAGCAGAGGATCCTGGAAAAGCTGCTGCTGATGCTATGGAGTCGATGCACGCCGCCAAAGCCGAGGCCGAAGAAAAGGCCCACCAGGAAGCCGCAGCAAAAATGGAGGCAATGCACCAAGCCGAGGCGGAAGCCAAGGAGAAAGAGCATCAAGATGCAGCGGCAAAGATGGAGGCTGAACATGCTGCAAAGGCAGAGGAACAAGCCAAGAAAGATCAAGAAGCAGCAGCAGCCATGGAGTCCATGCATGTAGCTTCCGAGATGGCCAAGGACGCCGCTCACAAGGCATCTGCCGACGCTATGGAGTCTATGCACGCCGCATCCGAAATGGCTGCAGCCGCAGCCCACAAGTCGTCAGCCGATGCCATGGAAGCTATGCACGTGTCCAAGGAAATGGCTAGCATCTCCCAGGCGATGATGACTGAGGCTCCTGCTACCACCGAGCATGTCGCCGCGGCCATGCCAGCTCTAGCCATGCCTCACGAGACTATGCCTGCGCATACTAAGGCTATGCCTGAAGAGCCTGCCGCCCCTATGGTTACTGAGCGCCCTATGCCCGCTCCGCCCGCTGAGATGCCAGCGGAGATGCCGTCTGCTGAGGTGCCCCCTCCAGCCGCTGAGATGCCTCCCGCGGAGCACACTATGCCTGATGAAATGCCACCAGCTGAGATGCCTGCGAAGATGCCACCTGCCGAGCATGCCATGCCTCCTGCTGAGATGCCTTCACCCCCAGCAAAGATGCCTGCGGAGATGCCACCACCAGCCGCCGAAATTCCCCCTGCGGAGCACACTATGTCTGCTGGAATGCCACCTGCTGAGATGCCTGCGAAAATGCCCACCGAGATGCCTGCAGCCGGCAACATGACCGTGTCAATGCCCGCACCACCTGCTGCTACAGTCAACAAGAGCTTTTCACTGGTTATGGGTGAAGCTGCTACGTCTACTGCTGCTGCTAATGCGACTATGCCAGCTGCAGCAGAGACCACGTCGTCCGCTACCGAAGAGGCTGCCACCGAGACCTCTGTTGCTGGGCAAGAGACTGCTTCTGCCACTGAATCCGTTGCCGAGCCCGCCACCACTGATGCCGCAGCCGAAGAGGAAAAGAAGAAGGCAGAAGAGGAGAAGAAGGCTGCAGAAGAGCAAGCCAAGCAGCAAGAGGAGGCTGACAAAAAGGCTGCTGAGGAGGAGAAGAAGGCCCAGGAGGAAGCCGACAAGAAGGCTAAAGAAGAGGCTGACAAGGCTGCCAAGGAGGAGGAGAAGGCAGCTAAGGAGGAACAGAAGAAGGCTCAAGAAGAAGCTAAGAAGCAGGAAGAGGCTGACGCTAAAGCCGCAGAGCAAGAAAAGAAGAACGGTGAAGAGGCTGACAAGAAAGCCGCTGAGGAACAGAAGAAGCAAGAGCAAGCCGATGCTAAAGCCGCCGAGGATGAGAAGAAGAAGCAAGAGGAAGCCGATAAGAAGGCTGAGCAAGAGCAAGCCAAGCAGCAAGACGACCCAAAGGACGCCGCCGAGGACAAGGGCGCTGAGCAGAATAAGGACGATGTCACAGAAAATGACTCCACTGCCCCCGCCGAAGAAAAGAACGGCGACGCCGCTGCTCCTGCAGAGGAGCAAAAGTCCGGTGACGCGACCGTCGAGTATCCAGCTGGCTTCCTTACTTCCGAGCGTCGCAGGCGCGCGGAGCTGGCCAATATGGTGATGCCTGTGAAGCGTGGTATGAAGGCCATCGCTTTCTAAGCTTCTTTACAAATCTTCAATCGGGCACCGTATGTGCATGCCTTGCGATGAGCATGTGCTTGCATGTGTGGTGCTTGGGGTTGGAGTAGAAGATTAGTATCATGTACTCGAGTATCTTGTGTGAGAGCGAGGAGATTAGAATAGATATAATATTTACAACGTCACCACGTGATTCAGATTATCGCACCTTTCTATTGTCTGTGTGGAACAAATATCAGATCTGAAGACATGATCATCACGTGACACGGACCTCATGGTCAGGTATCTCCTTTTGAAACCTTTGCATAAGTAGTCGAGGGCTGCGAGATGAAACGATTTCACAGCTGACCACAATCCAAGACATATACAAGCCAGATCAAGCAGGTTGAAGATGAGCATTTCCAGTGATTAAAGTCACGTTGGCCCTTGTGGCTAGGTATATTCAAACAAGTATATATATCATCGCAAAGCCCACACTGCGAAGAAAAAAAACACCATGGGATCCATCAATTCTGTGATAAGAGACAGGGAGAAAAAGAAAGCGATGCATTTTTTGGGGGCAAAATTGGTGACGAGGAAAATGAAAATGAAATGCGGCCATTAAGTCATCAGAAGCGCTCGCTGTGAGCATCGATGAAGGGGTTTACCAGAAAGGCAAAGTGTTCTATATGGCCCTAGACGCCAAGACCTACTAAAAGCCAATGTTACAGTGGGAGGAAGACGAAAAGGGAAAAGGCGAAACAACAATGACTTCGTAATCGTTATGAAAGTGGTGGATATTTTTCACCCAGCGGGTATCATGCCGAGTGTTGCTTGCGCTTGTGCCTCAGAAGGTTGTCCCTGCGTGAGAAGCCATCGGGGTGGCCGCAACCTGGATGGTCACAGCGAAAGATATTGGTGGTCGACAATGGCCCACTGTGCTGTACCATGTGTCTACGGAGGTCTTTCGGGTACAGGAATCTTTTATTGCAGGTCGAACACTTATGGGGTGGTGGGAGGTGCGCTGCTCTCTTATGGCGACTGGCCAAGGTCAGCTCATGCTCGATTGCATGCACTGGGAAAGGGACTTACTTCAGGTCACATTGGCGATCAAAAGGCGGCTCATCGCACCCATCGCTGTTGCAAGTGAAGCCACCGCGACGGCGATTTTGACGTCTAGCACTTTGATATTGCCTTCTTTGAGGTCGTCCACCACACGGAAAGTGATGAACGACGCTGGGTGTTCCGTGGCAGACACAGCCAACATCGCCGGGAGCCTGAACCTCAGGTGGCACCCATACTTGACGGTCGCCAGCATTGTAGGTATCCTTGACGTGCTCCCCCACAGTATCGAACTGGACTGTTGTTTCATTCGATTCCAAGGCTTCGATGTTCTCCTTGGTCACATAATCGATCACTGCCTGCATCGATCTCGTTTCGAGTGGATTGGAGTGCTGCGTCTCAATCGTATCGGGATGGTGAACAGGAATTTCGGGTACACAGGTGTTCTGCGAACTGGGGATCGAGACATTGACGGCAACTGGAGACTGAACCAGTACTGATGGGTCTATCCCCATGTCGTAGGGGTCCGAGAAGGGGACGTCGGCGACGTCAGAGTCTGGGATGAATGTTGCCGTGTCGTAGGTGGGCACTTGTGGCTGCTATGGTGAGCGATATGCTACCGGGGAAGAAAAGGGTTAAGAAGCCTTACCATAAAATGCATGCAAGGGTAGGGCCAAAAATCTATACCACAGAGCGGGCATAGGATCAAGTCATCCAAGTCTGTAAATGGCATGTCCAACGGACTGCCAGGTAGCGTGAACTCCATGGAGTCGGACGCCGCTACTGGTTGCAGTAGAACAGTAAAGAGTACTGTAAAGAGCAACAGTGTGTGCATGCTCTGGTGTGGATTTGGATGCCTAAGGACGGACTTGCAATCGACGATGGGATGAGGGCATAGATGAAGGGGCTACGATGCACCCCAGAAAAGTCTATAGTCAAAATGGTAACAATGCTGGGGCAGTATAGTATGAAAAGAACGGTAGAATCCTTTGGGGGAAAAAGTGGTGGATAGGGCGTGAGATTGGGGATGCAGGTGCATGCTAATGGCAGACGACGGAGGCCGGCTGCCTGAGGAGCCACACAAGTCACGGGCAGGTGTGGCTATGTCGATGATGTCGATGCCGAGCATTTTGTCGGTGTCGCTGACTTTTCAGCTGCAATTCTGTCAATTGAACGGGTTAGCAGTGATAAAAGTGCATACTTGATGCGATAGAGTGCAATTGTGGTAGTGTTTCGAAGGGTCCGGCGACGGCGGCGGTGTGCGGCGATCAAGGGATGCGCAAACCCTCGACCTGACACCATACCGTTTTGAGAGGTAATGAGGGGTCGTGCGGCTCTGCTCTACTCGTGACTTACCTGCGTTGTCAATGTCAAAGATGCCGTAATTTCATGGTACGATTTAGATGCTTTCCTTTCCCGCGAATTTTGGGTTCTGACATCCTCGGCCCATGAAAATGTGATTTCTGCCAGCAGTTCTGATGGCTGCTCTCGGTCACGTGCATGCGTGTCGTAGCGTCTTGGACCCTAGAACCCTACATTTCCTCTTCGTACCTCGTCGCAAACCCCCTAGTCGTCCTCATCTCGACACGCTGTGCATACTTCGCGAGTATACTCCCATGATATATGGTGTTCATAGTCGGGGCGGCAGTCTTAACCGTTGTCGCCGCGAAGCAGGGTCTTCGCTACACGAGCTGAAGGCTTCGAGGTACAGAAAATGCAACAGCGATTTGCACCGTCACCGGGTATTCGATTTGCTTGATATTCAGGCTGAGGCGTCGCGCGGCATATATAAAGAAATCGCGGAATTTCCTGGCGGTAGGCCGCAGAATAAATGTGCCACGAGTCATCACATTAAGGCAGCCGCTTCAGCCGTACTATTCATGTCTCTGCTTAATGAGGCACAACCAACGCTTGGTCGTTTGGAGTATTGACAGCGAATGCAGCAGGCCTCATGCGTGTCCTAGGCGTAACGGCTGGTTGAGGCGTCACACGGATTTCCGTGTGGGCGGCCTCCTAGGCATCAGCGAGACCAGGATGTGAACGCAGCTCCACCATAAACCAAACTCTGATTGCCCGGAACATTCCAGCGCTTATCCTTAGTCGAAGCCTTGTTCAACAGCTCGCAATCATGGAACCAATATGGCAAGCACCATGTTGCGCACGGAAAATCTGCCCCGCGTTGACTCACGGAGCCTTGCATCTGATCAGCCTTCTATGAAGTTATCGGCCTCAACAGCAAACAATCACGGGGGTGCAGACACATCATAGGGACGATGCTATCGACTCGTGGTCACAAGTATGCAGCCTTGGACTTAGCGGCCAGCTATACCAAGAACCGCGGCTATATGTACGACAAAATCAAGCATCCGGAGGGTCTAGTGTCTTTCAGCAACGCCGAGAATGTCAGTTTCCAGGCACTCTACAATCACCAAGTTTCGATTGCTGATGCTGATGTGGTGGATAGTTTCTCATGCAGGACGAGGCACTCGATTACATCAAGACAAAGGTCAGCTCTCGAAGCATGGAAAGGAACCTTGCTCAAATCGCATAGTGTATACGTACTCTTGAGCCGGCCTCCTTGACGTACCATGACGGCCCATTTGGTTCAAGGCGTTTGAGGGCTGCAATGGCCGCTTTTGTTAACAGGCGCTTCTTGCCAGCATCAGCTGTGGGTGTGAATGAGATTTCGTTCGTCAGCGGTGTGACAGCCTTGAATGACATCCTGTCACTCTGCATGACCGAAGGGGAGAGTGATGCCCTACTCCTGGGCATGCCTATCTATGGATCCTTTGTCCCGGATATGCAAAGCATGTCAGGGTACGCTAAATTCACACCAGAGCCGACCTTGGCTGCAGCAGCTGACATAGTATACAGCTGTAAGTTGGTATATGCACTGTTCGGTAATGTCGACCAATTTAGCGTCGCAGCAGTGGATTGCTATGAGCGCGCTCTTCTCGAAGCTGAACAAAATGGTACCAAGGTCAGGGCACTCGTCTTGACCAATCCACATAATCCGCTCGGTACGTGTACTATCATCCAGGCTGATGAAGAGACGATTGGACTAACACTACAGGCCAATGTTACCCCCAAGATACACTAGAAGCAGTCTTTCGCTTCTGCAACAAGCACCGAATACACCTCATTAGTGACGAAATCTACGCCTCTTCCGTGTATCGCACAGATGCATCGAACCCAGGCTTTACATCCGCACTCTCACTAGACACGACAGGTGTCATCGACAGCAGCCTTGTACATGTGATTTATGGGATGTCCAAGGCAAGCTTTGAATGTGTGATTACGATGACCGGCTTTTGACGATTATCAATAGGATTTCGCTGCTGCTGGACTGAGACTGGGGTGTTTAATCACCAAGAATGAAGAGTTGGGGCACGCCGTGCAATCTCTCGCGTATGTCTCCCATGATTTGCAACGACTGATGACTGAACATAGGCAGACGATTCCATGGTGCATCACCAGTAACTGATGCGATCGCTACCACGATACTCGAGGACGAAGACTGGCATACGAAGTTTCTGGACAAGAGCTCAAGCGCATTAGCCGAGCATCGAGAGATGGCTGCGAAAGCATTGGAAGGTGCTGGCATCCCTTATAAACGCGAAGCGTAAGTGTTTTCGCATAGTCTTCATCTCTTTCGCTCATGCGAAGGGCTGACACATCTGGCAGGAATGCGGGGTTCTTCTTGTGGATGGACCTGTCAGCGTGCCTGCAAAACCCAACATGGAAGGCCGAAGATGAGTTGAAGCAAAGGCTCTATGATTTCGGCGTGGAAATGTCGGCTGGACATGGGTACCATGATGAGGATCCGGGGCATTTCCGTTTCATCTTTTCGTTAGATAGAGATACGGTGCAGGAAGGGTTAAGAAGGATCGTAGCATTCTACGAGAGAAACAAGATAGATCAAGCACGCTGAGAGATATGAAAGACTAGGGTCATAGCGGGACATATCATGCTACACGTGAAGTTCTTGTTGGTGCCCGGTACGAAGACATGTGACGTAGCGTGTCAGAGTGGAAGGGCGCTCGTGACAGCGCGAAAGGGCGCCACGCGACGGACGGATCCCTGCGCCCGATCGTCCCGCGCGATCGGATTTCAACAGGGGGACTGCGTCATCATTCTAGTAGCCACCGCGCATTGACTGTCGCAAACAAATACCCTCAAACCTGCTCCCATGTCACGATTGTAAAGACTTGCAGGCGCCATCATGCCACCAATACTGTCGCGGAAGCGCTCGCATTCAGCCTCACCTACACCTCAGCCGCCACCGAAACGTGCGCGGGCATGCAAATCCACAGCGCCCGCTCGCCGAGGCAAAGAGTCCGTCTTCCAGACCCTGGACGCACCACCAAAAGTCAATCGCACGCTGTCGCAAACGAAAGCCCTCTTGGAGCAAGAAGATGATGATAGCGAACTGTCAGAGCCGGAGAGTAGCGATGACGAATTCGAGGATGTACCATTGACCAGCGCAAGCAAGGGAAAAGGGATAGCAAAAACGCCAGCAGATGGAGACAGCGACGAAAACGAGGATGACGACTGGGAAGATGCGCTGGGTGCACACCACCACACGAAGTCTGACCACGGCCCCACGCCCGTAATCACCGGAGATATTGCCTTGACTTTGTCCGCTGCGCCCAAGACCGCATTCGAGTCCAAGTCAGATGGCAAAAAAGGGCCTTCCAAGGTTCAGCGACAAATACGAAATGTCACCCATTGCATGCATGTGCAGTACCTGATGTATCACAACCTGTTGCGCAATGCGTGGATACAGGATAAGGAGGTCCAGAAGATACTGGTGGAAGGCATGTCTGCAGGATGTTGGCGCGAACTGGAAAAATACTGGGCTGATGCTGGGATCAAGGATGGGCCCAGTCGTATGGTGATACAGAAGGCACCTAGCCCACCCAAGAAAGAGACGAAAGCTCCCAAAGGGAAATGGAAGGACAGCGGCAAAGGCGGCGTCAAAGTGTACGAAAGCCCACAAAAGCGAACCGATCCTCGCAACGACAAGAAGAAGGCAATCAAGGGCAATGACAAAGAAGCGCCCACAAGCGATAGGAAGGCCCGCGACTGGGGCGCAGCGTCTCAATCGCTGGAGCCAAATGTACCAAACCTATCCGCTGGAGATCCATTGCTTAGGCTTCTGAGGTATCTTTCTGCTTATTGGAAGGCCAAGTTTCAGGTTACAGCACCAAGCCTACGGAAGCGCGGATATCTATCGCCGTCAACACTAGAAGCAGAGATCAAAGTGTGGAAAGAGGATCCCAATCATCCGGACACTTTTGGTGAACGTTTGGAAGACATCCACGCCTTTCGGGAGCGCGCGAAAAAGTGCGATGGTAGCAGGGATGTTGGCGAACAGCTTTTCACGGCTCTCATACGAGGGTTGGGCATTGAGGCGCGAATGGTAGTCAGCCTACAGCCAGTTGGATTTGGATGGAGCCAAAGCGAAGAAGGCAAGCCAAAGAACCTTGAGAGACTGAATGACCCGAAGCCTGCCGAACAGACTAGTCCAACGAAAAGTACACCGACAAACGGCAAGGCCAAGTCAAGCCATGCAGCGAAGCGCAACATCACAACCGATGTCAACATGAACGACAGCAGTGACCTCAGTAGTGTCATCTCCATATCCTCAGATTCCGAAGACGAGAAGCCAGCAAAGAAGTCACCAAAAGCCCGCAACTACGGTGAAGATATGCCATATCCCACGTACTGGACGGAAGCAATCTCGAGTCTAACGCATACGCCTATATCAGTATCACCACTTCCTCGTACTATTATCGCAAGTGCAGCTTCTCCAGACAAACTCGTCGAATTCTACGCCCGTGGCGTATCAGCTGACAAGGCGAGACAAGTACTTGCCTATCTTATCGCTTTCTCTGCCGATGGTACCGCCAAGGACATCACTACACGCTACCTACCCAAGAACCAGTGGCCTGGTAGAACCAAGGGTTTCCGCATGCCTGTAGAGAAGATTCCAATCCACAACAAGCGCGGGAAAGTCAAGCGATGGGAAGAATGGGATTGGTTCAAATCGCTTATGCGCCTTTACGCCCGATCCCACGACAAGCGCCAGCCCTGGGATGAAGTCGAAGATGAGGGTGATCTCGTACCAGCAAAACCCGAGAAAAAGAAGGAAATGGACGAAGAAGGCGGCAAAGAGACGCTACAAGGTTACAAGAATTCTGCCGAGTACGTCCTCGAGCGCCATCTACGTCGTGAAGAGGCTCTCAAGCGTGGCGCAAAGGTCGTAAGACACTTCGTCACGGGCAAAGGAGACAACGAGAAGTCCGAACCAGTCTACCGCCGAAAAGATGTTGTGTTGTGCAAGACGCAAGAGTCATGGCACAAAGAAGGTCGAGAAGTGCTGGAGGGCCAGCAACCGCTCAAGCTGGTGCCCATGCGCGCTGTCACCGTCACTCGGAAACGTGAGATTGAAGAGCGCGAACGAATCGAAGGCGGCAAGGTCAAACAAGGTCTCTACTCCAAAGAGCAGACCGATTGGATTATCCCCGATCCGATCGTCGACGGCAAAATTCCGCGTAATGCATTTGGAAACATCGACGTATATGTTCCGACTATGGTGCCCAAAGGCTCCGTGCACATACCGCTCAAAGGTACCGCACGGATATGTCGAAAGCTCAACATAGATTACGCAGAAGCATGCACGGGCTTCGAGTTCGGTAAACAACGTGCTGTACCTGTGCTCACAGGCGTTGTGATTGCAGAAGAAAATGCAGATAAGCTTATTGATGCTTGGGAGATCGAAGACGCAGAAAAGCAACGCAAAGAACGTGAGAAACGGGAAAAATTCTTGCTGGGGCTTTGGAGAAAGTTTACATCTGGGCTGAGGATTGTAGATCGGATGCGGGATGAATATGGGGAGGACGTCGAATTGCCGGTCAAGGAGAAGGCGGGCCTACCGAAAGAAGAGGACGAAGACGATCGGGGCAAGAAGTCTCAATGGGAGGTCTTTCAAAACCACACCGAGTTCGAGGGTGGCTTCGTGCGCGACGACGCGGGAGCATCTGGTAGTGGCGGGTACATGCCAGAGAGGTCTCATCAGATGGCTGGCGGTTTCCTATCTGCTAGCCAGGGCGAGCCGGAGCATGGCGATCTAACGATTTATCATGGCGAAGGCAAAGAGACTCGGGCGGCAGCTTCAAAGCCTACTCATCGCACGCCTATTTCACTCACCCAAGCATTACAGCAATCTCCTAGCGAGCCTAGCGATCACTCTGATCAAGTTGAAGCAACAAATGCGGACCAAGACACGTCAGATAATGAACACGAGGACGAACACGAAGAGGAAGATGAACAGGACCAGCCCACGAAACTTAAATCTGCTCGTGGAAAACCTACAGCTGCCACCCCGTCGACAGGTCGACGTGGTCGGCCTCGCGGACGCGGCACTAAGGCTTCAACTCTATCAACTCGTAAACGCAAGTCCGCCGTCGTTGAATCGTCCAATGAAGAACTTTCTGATGCGCCCTCCAACCCACCATCACCTCCGCCGTCCACCCGCTCTGCGCCAAGACGCAAGGCCGCCCGCCAAAGTGATGCGCAGGTTAAGAGCCATTTTTTCGCAGAGCAGAGTGAAGGCGAGACGGATCTGACGGACATGACAGACCGGAATTCGCCAAGAAGGAAGGCAACAAGAGGGCGCGGAATCGGAAGAGGGAGAGAAAGAGGGAGAGAAAGAGGGAGAGAAAGAGGGCGAGGCAAAGCGGGGAAAGCCAAGTGATAATACGGGTGTAGGGTGGATCGCCTGCTAGGCGTGGAAATATCATACGAGCTAGATAGATGCAAATGTGGTTGAAAAGTGCGGGAAACGATCCACCGGCATAACTCACTATCGACTAATAGTCTACCGACTGCGATAGAGATCGCGATACCCGTGACAAAAGAAACTAAGGCCTCTCTCGCCCAGAACTCGGTACGCTGATGACGTACGCACGCCTCAACCCTTCCACAACTTCACCTTCTCCACACTCAACAAAGCTACCGTCTAGTATCCCCAACTGCCATTGCACCAAGCCTTTACCGACGCCACACTGCCGACCCAGGAGAAAAGCCGCGAGTCGCCTTCTCGCAAGCGCGCAGCTATTTCGAGCGTGCGCCTAGTCGCTAGAAAGGTCTGGGCAAGCCTTGGTTCCGCCGTGGGCGAGCCTCCGATACTTGGCGCTGCAGCTCCCGCGCTCCCCTTATCATTTCCCACTAAGATACACCATCGTATACTAATGTCCCTTGAATCGAGGCTTACTTTTTCAGACGTGCACGCCCGGTGGCTGGGATGCGCCTTGTTGGGAAAAAGACAGAAGAAAGGTATTTCCCGCCGGGCTGACATGCATGACCGCCGCAGCATTGACCTGGGGAATTCGCAGTTTGTTTGTTTGGGATGCGGGCTACACTGTGTACCTGAGATTTGTGTGGAGATGCCCCAAGGTAATAGATCTGTCAGCTCTCGAAGCCTTTACTTTTTCTCGCCGGCTTCTGGGGCTTCGCTCACACCCCGACTTCCCGAATGCCACGCCACGCCACGCCGCCTCGTCGTATTCGTCGACAGCTCTCCCGGTCGCGCGCTCTTGGCTTCAATGCGTCCACATCGGATCAGCGTCTTAGCCCGCGCTCATTAGTTACCCGAACCATCATGCCTGTCCGTTCCACGGGTTGAAACGTCGATGCTCGCATGGTATAAGTATTTGGTGCCTGCGGCACCTTCTAACTTCCTCACGCTTCCTGTGTTCGTCATTTAGCTTCGTCTTTTTTTCCTTGCTGGCAGGCTGTCCTCTCGCTTTTCTCATAGACATCACCGTCTTCTTTTTAATATTGTAATCTTACCGCAACTATGCGCTTTTCCGATATTACTACTGCCGCATTGGTGGCGCCACTTGTGGCTGCTCATGGAAGCATCCCAGGTGCACCCAAGGTTTTTGGTCTTCCCCGAGATTTGCAATCGGATTTCAAGGCTCCTGTTACTGCTCGAACACTCCGACACGCTGCAGAGCCCAGGGGTGGACTTTTGGAGACGCGTCAGGGCGGCCAGAACGGGCGCTGCGGGCCCAGCTTTGGTAACGCGAAGTGTGCGTCAGGATACTGCTGCTCTGGTTCCGTAAGTCACATTTCTTGCAATCATGGAACATAACAATGCTAATTGTATGTAGGGCTACTGTGGAACAACGAAGGAGCATTGTCAAGCCCCCGATTGCTTGCTTGACTTCGGCCCGGCCTGCGACGCCAATAAGACACCCGGAGGTGCCAGCACCCGTAACGATGCTCGTCCTCAGAAGGGCAGTGTCCCATACGGCGGCGAAGGCATCTACGTCTGCCAAAAGGCAGGAACGGTTGCCATCACTTACGACGACGGGTAATCTACTCTACGCACGAGCGCTTTAGAAGCCACAACTGACTCGAGCATAGTCCATACATTTACACTGACCGCGTCCTCGACCAATTTGCTCAGTATGGCTTCAAGGCTACCTTTTTCGTTACTGGTAACAACCTGGGCAAGGGCGCTATTGACGCCACCTCTCAATGGTCCACCGTCATCAAGCGCATGGTGTCTGAGGGCCATCAAGTCGCATCCCACACGTGGTCGCACCAGGATCTTAGTGTGATCACAGATGCGCAGCGTTATGACCAAATGGTTAAGAACGAGATGGCCATCAGAAACATCATCGGCAAATACCCGACGTACATGCGACCCCCTTACTCATCCTGCAACGGCGCGTGCCAGACTGTGATGAAGAACTTGGGCTACGTCGTGAGCTACTTTGACCTCGACACGGACGACTACAACCAACTCTCCAACATCCAAGTCGCCAAGGATAATTTCAAGAGCATCCTCGACTCCACTCAGGGCGGCCCCGCCTCCGGCGATCGCCTCGCCATTGCTCACGACATCCACGAGCAGACCGCGCTGAGCCTGACTGGCTACATGCTCCAGTACCTCAAGTCCAAGGGCTACCGCGGCGTCACCATGGGCGAATGCATGGGCGAGCCCGAGGCAAACTGGTACCGCACATCTGGCGAGAGTGGCAGCACAGCACCTCCTTCCAGCGGCGGCGGTAGCGGCGGTGGCAGCGGCAGCACCGCCGTCTCTACCGACGGCACCTGCGGCGCTGGAAAGGCAACTTGCCTGAACTCTTCTTTCGGTAACTGCTGCTCGCAGCACGGATGGTGCGGTAGCACCACGGGCCACTGCGGCACCGGTTGCCAGACCGGCTCCGGTACTTGCACAAGCAGCAGCGGTGGCGGAGGCGGCAGCACCACTCCTACTCCCACTACTCCCACGAAGAAGGTTTCTACCGATGGTACCTGTGGTACGCAGGGCGGTGCGACTTGTGCTGGCTCCACGTTCGGTACTTGCTGCTCGCAGTTCGGTTGGTGTGGAAGCACCACCGGTCACTGTGGTACCGGCTGCCAGAGCGGATCTGGAAAATGCAATTAATTGCTTGGTTGGTTAGTTGGCTGGCGGGTTACCCCCCCCTCCCCCTCCTCCCCCTTGAGTTAGCGAGGGTTCCTTTTATTTGTAAATATATCAGCGCTATTGCCGCTGTCGTAATGGGAAATGAGAAAAGTAATATTTTGGTTTCGACCTCCAGACAGGTGCCCCCTTTTTCCATCTACCGTGTGCTTATGTGCTCTTATACTGCTGTGCTCCTGCGTTCTTGTCGTTGGCTTTTTCTTGTTGAATACCTGCGTTTTAGCTGCACGAAGCGGAAACGTGTTTCCGCAAAGTGTTCCTTAGCCGGTGATGACTTGGCATATTTCAAATAAGCAGGAGAAACTATGAACCGACTGCGCAAACCATGTGTATTAACCAGTCGCTGTGTTCAAGGTATAAGGTTGTGTTTCTACTAACTCTAATTTACTCAAAGTACTGCATCGTGTTATGTATAGCTGGGGCGTTGAGGTCATTACAATTCCCGATAGAAGGCTAGGCTTCCCGCGTAGCAACAAATCTTTGTTCGCTCGTTACTCATAACGAAATGTTGATGGGCAGCCAGAAGGAATCGCGCTAGTTGGATTGGGGCGGCGCGGGGCGAGGTGCAGCTGCCATCTCCTCAGCTGGGCTGGGCACCCTGAGCCTTCTCCACGACACTCGCACAATTTATCAAACGAGCAACTTTCCTCTTATATGCCCGTCTTACTCATGTTTGTTACCCTCCTAGTATTATTACACGTTTTTACCGTTACGCCTACGGGTGAATTCTCGGGACTTGAGAGAACCTGTGGACATTGCTTCGTAGAGGTTCGGAGAACCAGTATTCGGAGAGAATGGAAATCAAACAAGCTGCAGGGAGCGGAGATCAGATTCTCTCTGCTGTTGACTCCCGAGACTTTGCGCCTTCGTGGTTATCTTGGTTTCCAAGTCCTTACATATGGACTCCCGTCGCTTCTGACGAGCAGCAACCAGAACTAGAAGGACAACGCTTGATTACTTATAAACGCGTTGGACTATGGTACCCCAGACCAAATGATCTGCTTTACCAAAATCACTCTGAAGAGCAGGAAGCATACGAAGATCCCGATCGTGCCATAAGATATCTGCCCGCTTTTGTAGAAAATGAATTCTCCTACCGCACAGAAGGTTCATGTCCTGGAAAAGATGCCGAGTTTCTCTCGACGACGTCAGTCATTTCCAGAACAACATTTGACACTGCTATTTCGAGCGTATATGGACGACGTCGAGAAGCTGTACAGAAGCTTCGCCTCCAAGAGTAGGTATGGTTATCGCTAATGATCTACTGAATACAGCCTCGAGGAGTTCTTGGGTGAGATAGAAACAGTCTCTATGAGTTCATTCGGGATGCGTCATACCACTCTTGGGTTTTTCGGTTGCCTTAGCGGTGCCGTTCAACACGTTCACAAAAACCTTATCAAACACATGGACATCAAACCCCAAAACATACTCGTTCGAATGCGGAATAAATCAGATAACTAAGAGTCTCCGGGCTACGAAGTCTACATTGCAGATTTCGGAATATCACGATCGTATAAACAGCTGGATGAGACGGAAACCTATGGGCCAACTTCTTTTACAGGAAAATACGCGGCACCTGAAGTTGTCGATCAAGACGTTCGTGGGCTTCCTGCAGATATATTCTCTTTGGGTTGTGTTTTTCTGGAGATGGCTACAGTTTATTGCAACTGACCCGCCAAGACAGATCCGACTCGCGCATGGGAATCAAGCTGTCCAGGAGTCTCCCTTAGTGATGGATCTCAAAGGCCTCCTCGAAGATAGTCCAAATGGAGTGGCATGTTACTATGCCAACCTCGAACAGTTGGAAACATACGTTAAGTTCAATTTGTGGGATATCGGGCATTTCGAATATTCCATGCCTGGGATATCGGCCTTTGTTTCTAGAATGCTGGATAAGGATCCTAGATTATGCCCTTCAGCGCGGGATCTTTTCGATAGCCTGAGATACAGAGATTGTTGCGAATCGGCAAGTGAGGTCTTCGAAGTCATGGAAGAGCAGGGAAGGGGAGTAGATCTCTTCCCGTGAAAGTCTCAGTTGCCGTCAGGTCCAATAGGAATGTTGTGTAACCTACAGAACAGGTGCTAGAACAGTGAAGCACAAATAGAAATCTGCGAGCGCACGCATAATTTGGACCAGTCCACGCTTGGCATCTTCACGACGCGGACGTCACGGCAATCGAAGTGGGACACTGGTGATGATTCGTCGTGAATAGTTCGACGGAATTAATCCATTCAAGCATTTTCATACCATTGATGGTGTTACGCTTGCAGGAAAAGCTTTACTGCAATGTTGCCATCATTTTCGGTAGTGTATTATCTTATCAGTGAGCGAGTATCGCTGGCAGACCATGGCACCCATAATTCTTGTCATAGTAATAGTCTTCTTTCCTCCCATTGTCGGTGGCTTGATATCTTATTACGGATATCAACAGTACAGGCGCCGGCGCATCCAAGCTCACGATGAAGAACACATGCGACGTCCTGAGGATAGTTACCACCAGCAACATAACATACGCATTCGAGATGTTTTGCCACTGGAGAACCAGTATCATAGCAGCCAGTGGTACGGATCCCGCCTAATCGTACCAACAAGCGTCGCGCCTGTCGTGAAACTGCTGCCTGCCAGCCCATAAATCGAGTATACCGGAGGTGAGGGCCTCGTCAGCGCACCAGAACGCGTGTTTCTGACTACCAATGAAGGCGAAGAGAGCACAAAAAGAGGTATCCAGAGCTCAGGCTATTTTCAAGAGCAGAGTTTTTATGTAGGGCCGCCCTGGGATTGGGAAAAGGGCGGCTACGGAAATGCGGTGTGGCAGCAACCCGGCGCGCTATCTCCAAAGCCTATACGTGCTGTAATAACGAAACCGACGGCGGAGTATCCGGGTACTGCGGATGACGCGGAGCAAATGGCGGCATCGGATATTTGGAAAAAGATCAACAAGGGCAAACTACATCCTTCCAAGCGCAGGACGCAGAAAGCGGTATCGAAACAAGCGGCTGTCACGTCACAGGAAATACTGCCAGATGCGGAGGAATTCAATCAAAACGTCATGGAGGATGTCGACCTCGACAACAGCATTGAAGAATGGTCAGCGGTCAAACACTCTGGCATGCGCCTTGCCGAACGCTCAGTAACGCGTGGTTCGCTCGACAGTTTAGCTACGGTTGTAGATGCCAACAATGCCTTTGTTGACCGGCTCTTATCATACTTCACGCGCAAACTCAGCCTTGGACCAAAACTTGCCAAGCTGACGGTGGAAGGCGTAGACCGAGCGGCAGAGGCGCGGCGCAGGATGAAAGAAGCGAGGAACCAAAGAGCAGAAAGGCAGAGGCAAGAAGAAGAAGAGTGGCTAGAAGCAGAAGCGCGCAGGCAAGCACTCGAATATCAAGAGTGTAAAGCGGAGGCGCAACGACGTGTGGAAGAAGAGGAAGCAGAACGCCACCACATTGAAGAAGAAAGGGCCCGCGCTCTCGCTATGATGACTGGGGGCAATCCCGAAGATGTCGACGACAAGAAAGATACTAACCCGCCACGGAGGTCTACGCGACGCGGCTCCAGTACATCCACCGCCTCAAAACGAGGCCACAAAACGCGCAACAAGACCGTTTTTGATCGGCCCAAACGGGTTGATACATTCGCAAACCACGAAACCGAGACTCACGACAGCTCATCTGCTTTCAAGATAAGACCTGCTCTATCTGGCCGTGGCGGCGGGAACACGAAAAGTATGAGTATAAGTACGCAAGTGAGACCGGAGGACAGGTGTGGCATGCCCTCGATCTCCGGGAGTGGACGCGTAGGTCATAAGAGCCAGGGAGTAAAAGACCAGACAAGAGAGCGAGAGAGGCATTCGCAAGCGATCAGTGTTTCACCGCAGGGAAGCAAGTCTTCTCCGCAAACATCTAGGAACTCCAGTGGACCAACAGTCTCTGAAAACAATGCCGACACCCATTTGCCGCGACTATCGAGCAAGAAGAGTTCTACAGACTTCCCAAGACACTCAGATGCTGCGAGTAGAGAAAATCGCGACTCTTCATGCAAATCCCAGCGACGCTCGGATAGCTCCACCACCAGCTCCATCGGTTCCAACAAGAAGAGTCCTCAACATTCAAATCGTGTCTCACGGAGGTCTAGCAAGGCGAGCAAGGTCGTCGGGCGAGATCGTGAAATGCTAGGGCAAAGGGCCTCCGTGACAACGAGAGTTGGAAGTGGAAGTACAGCCGGTGGCAAGTCCGATGGACTGGAAAATCGAAGAAGATCTGTAAAGAGTGAGAAGGAGAGGAATTCCACCGCTTCGACGATATCACTTCAAACTAAAGGGACGCGAATGCAACACAATGTCGCTGGTGAAGTAGCGGAGCCGTCGAGTCCAAACTTTGATTCTGATTCCGATACCGATCCTGGTTCCGACAGCGACGATGCGATAGCATTGAAGGAAGAAAGCAGAGCATCGGGGATGCTGAGTCTGCGCGGTGACGCAGAGACGTCGGGGCCGGTGGAGAGTGCTGGGAAGGGAAGGGGGAGCGAGAAGAATGATGATAGCGACAGTGACAGCGATGTCAGCATTAGTGCTGAGGCTGAGGCTGAGGCTGAGGATGCGATAGATAGTGACGAAGGTAGCGAAATTGGCGATGCAAGTCGGGTTACTGAAGCGTAGGATGAAGAGGGAGACTCGGAAGTAGAGCACTCAGAAGTTGAGGTTTCTCGGGCTGGTACTTCCGAAGACAGCGGTCTAGACGGGGAGGAATTGGGTGAAGCAGTTGAGGAAGATGAAACCAGAGTAATGAAGGTGTCCGGTAGGAAGGAAGCGTGGGATTTCCGATCGAGTATTGCACTGGGAGTGGATGCCGGGTAGGAAGTAGTGCGTGTGCCATGTCTAAGACGCAAAGCTCATTGAATCGAGTTTCCAGCGGGTTCCTGTATTGTACGAATTTAATGGTTTTATCAAAACTGATCATGCTATCGTAAAGTGCAACACGACATGCGACATGCTAAACGCAGCAAATGTCTCGAAACACGAATTAAGTAACTTTTATCGTACAACCACCCAACCTTCCATCAAACAGCATCATCCACTCCCCCAGGCGGCCCTCCAGCCACGCCGGCCGGCCCAAACGTCCCCCTATGACTCGCACTATTTTTTCTGTCCCCAGCCTCCTCACCCACCTCCTCATCGTCCCCAAACGTAGCCTGCGACATAAACGGGCTCTTAGCACGAATCTGCGGACCCTTGAGCAGCAGCACAACGGGCACCAGACTAAGCGCCAAGCCGACAAAACCCAGCAAACTGCCCGCCCAACCAAAGCCCAGATTCTTGAACAGCGAGTACGACGCGAAGGGCAAAAAGGCGCCGAAAGTATTCCGACCCAGCGACGCAGCCGAAAGCGCAGAAGCGGCGTATTTCTCGTAAGCGTCGGTGAGATAGTTGACGACGCCCATGTAAATGGAGTAAATCCCCACGCCCACGATACAGATCCCGATGGCGGGGACGATCCAGTGAATCTCCGGTCGGCAGGTCCAGCCGTACAAGAACAAGCCGGCGGTGAATAGGATAGAGCCAGGTATACTAGTGTACAAGCGACCTTCCGGGATGGGTTTACCAGGTCGCTCAGTGTTTCTAGATGCGGTGCGGAGGTACATCCAGTCCTGGAGCGGATTAACCAATGTTCCAATGAGCGCACCGACGGTGATGGCAAGCTGGACGAGACCAGTCTGGAAAGTGTCGAAGCCGTAGCTTTCGCTGAACGTTTGCACGACGGAAGAGAAGAAGAGGAATAAAATGCCCCAGGCGAAACTTATCCACAGCGTGAAGAAGGTGACTACGGGCTCTGTGAGCAGCATTTTGGTCGGGCGCATGAAGGAGATTTTGAGCAGAGAGGCAACGGATGTCTTTTCCAGCTCGGATTCGGCGTAGACTTCGCGACTGCTGGTTCGCCGTAGTTTCTGCGCGCGTTTCTTGAGGATCACGTCGCCGCGGGTTTCGGTCAGGATGAGGTAGAAGACGGGGATTAAGGCTGCGTTGTAGATGATTTGGATGTAGTAGATCCTGCCGATATCGCGTCTTTAGTGGACTTCTTCTGGACGTGGGGGCGAGCGTGACATGACTTACCATCGCCATGGCGATTGGAGACCGCGGGACGGATACCCGATCTGCACAATGGCACTTCCGATGAAGGGGCCAAGAGCGATGCCGGCGACGGATGTGAAGCCGAAGATCGACATGGGGAGACTGCGTGCTTTGTCGCCTTTCCATACGTCGCTGATGCTGCCGCCGACGATGTTGATGGATACAGAGGATGCGCCGCCGCCGAAGAATCGCGTTACGACTAGAGTAGCAAAGTTGTCGGCGAAGGCTGATCCGAAGAGGAAGAGCTCGAAGACGATGTATGCAACCTGTGTTTGGTAAGTTGTGGTTGAAAATGACTCGGGTTGATGGCGTTGCTTACAAAGTACCCTGACATGCGCCCGGTGTTTTCAGTCAATGGGACGAAAACAAGAGGAAACAAGGCTGCTCCCATGTTCCAGCTACATGTTGCCCAGTAGAGATTCGGGAACGGCTCGTTCTGGACATTGAAACGTGGCGCCATCCACTCGTTTCCCGCGCCATAAGAACCAGCCGGCAGACCCGTTAGGATGGAAATAAAGCAGACGGTAATTGTAAGGAACCATTTGTACTTGGTAGACCAATTGAAGCTGCAACTCATTAGCCCTCCTTCTTCTCCTGAAAGGGTAAAGTCAGTGGAATATACGGGTTCTCAGGATCCTTTGGCCCGTCCCATGTATGAAGCTCGACTTCCTTTCCATCTTTCATGCGCATGGGCGTCTTTGGCTTTCTCTGCGGCGATGCAATACTTTCTAGTCGACTATCAGCAAAACAAGCTCAGCAAACAAGAGTAGCTAAGAAGAAACAATACCTTTACCCTCATTTAGGGACGAGGGGTTCGACATATTGATGAATACCTAACTACCGCAAGCCCAGTAATCAATGTAAGATAGAAGAAACGTTAGTACACCCGCCAAAACGAAACTTCCCCCCATATAAGGCGAGGCAATGTCGTGATCACCAGATCACAGAATATCTGGTACGGGTAACATGCCCGAGTGATCTCATGGCGCATTAGTTTCTCTCTTTCCAAATGTCCTTCGGCCATCGGTCCGGAGCACAGCCGTTGAGTTCAGTGGAACACGATGACGTTAGCGTGACCATATCGTGAAACCTACCTTTGTCATGGGAGAAGATCATCGCTTCGTTGCTTGCAAGTAGGCGTGAACTTCAAGCCGTGGGAGCTAGCAGATCTTCACGCTGATACGCTCTATGTTACTGCGTCGCCCATTGTCAATGGTGAATTGACGAAAAACTGTGCTTTGGGCATTCTGTGTTGTTATGTTACCAATTGCCAATGCTAGACTAACAGGGTGTTGTACATTTTTTTTGATTGCCGTCATCTCGGCGAGATTCGCACCACGTGATGAATCTGTATCACGTGAGTAGGGTTTGTAAGAATTATGACATCATAATTCCTCGTGTTGCGCTTCAAACGCTGTTCCAGTAATACTGGGCTATCAACAGAGAACGAGGCTTGGATACTGTTTTTGCATGTGCGATTTATTAATATTCATCGCTTGCTCGACGATGATTCACGTCGATCATTGAATTCCGTGATACCTTAGCGTAATATGATTACAACGGCCATGGTGACACTTTATGGCTTCCTTGCGGTGACGGCAACGACTCTGGAGTTCTTGTTGATGCCCGCCCGCTTTCATCTCTTATAGCCATATCGTCCATTTCAATATCGCGTTGCAGCCTTCTCTCCTTCTCAACCACCAAAGCCTCCTCACTGATGCGATCCACAGTGCCGGTCTTCGACAAGTGTACTAGCCCCAGGCTAAGCGGTCTTGGTGTGTTGGAAGCTCTCTGGCAATGGGAGCATTTCGAGCTGAGGCAGGAATTATTTGCAAAGTTGGAGCAGCCTTTACGAGTGCATGGCTGGCTATACTGGTTCGACGATGTGTATTGCGATCCTTTTCGCGTCGCCGAGTTGATTGCGCGCTGGAAGAATACCCGGAGTACGGGAATCGATGTCGCGACCATTGTCATGGAGGATTCGGCTGTCGACCATATGAGAGAATTGTACGTATCGTCTAATCTCCGTTAGCGACAGTTATGCGATAGGCGAGAGATTGAGGCGGCTTTACAAGACAAGTCCTGTTTCTGTAGCAGATCCACGTATCTACCTCGGAGAATGGCGGCCACACCTGCTCTGCACTCCAGTCAGCTCGGGCCCAAGACGAAAAGACGAACAGAGAATCGATTCGACTTACAGTAGTCCTAGACTCATCGCTATGCCGACTCCAACCTTCTCCGCGGGGCGCATTTGTAGATTCCATAGCAGTCGCCATGGGATAAGGGCTAGGGAAAAATCCATGACTGCAGAATACACTATGTCTCAAGTAAGCATGACAATCCATACATGCTGTTGAATGCGCTTACTGACCAGCTTGGAAGCGTCCATATGTGATCGATGGCTCTCTGTTCATACATTCACCAGGCACGATATCTAAAAAGGCCTTGGTGACGGGTTTGCAGACTACCCACGGGAGGATAGCGGCTGGGATTGCGAATATTACGAGGGTAGCTATCGCGAAGCATACATATGCTTTAAGCCAGCTCTCTGTCAAACGAAGAAGTGTAACCCCAAAGGATATCTTGCTTATGGTAATAGCACCTATCGAAAGTGATAGTCCAATGGCTCCATAAGTCGCGATGCGTTCGAAGTTGTGAATATTAACTATTCTAAATTCAGGTGAGTGTGAGACAGGCGGCGCTGTTGTACTTACCATCAAGTGCATGCTTTCCAAAGCCTAACTCGATAGAAAGTTGGTTCACAATGGCTTGAGCCAGTAGAAAGAACTGCGTTTTATTAGTGAAGGCTTCCCTGCAGTACGCGTTCTTGTTACATACCCAGCTAATCAGTAGTAAAAGGTCATCAAACCACAACTTTCGTTGCGTTTTTTTGACCAAAAACCGGGTAGTTAGAAATGCAGCAGACATTGCGCAAAGCGTCCAGACTGCGACTGTCATAACTGGACCATGGCTCTCACCCGGTCTACTGATCCAGCTCTCGACCTGAGTTGACATCCGGAGTGTGGATGACAAGGAAGATGGAAAACACACAACCGAAATCTTCCAGTCGGCACAACATATGTTAAGGGTGTTATCCGTAGTCCAGAGTATTGAGTCCCTGCGAAGGGCGGAGCGGAAGGACTTTAATGAAACCGATAACGCATGTTCACAGAAGGCCTGGGATGATAACGTTGCGAGTGCGTCCTATAATAGTGCCACTCGGAGCCAAACCGCGGCCCCTTTGCCCCCCGCACAGCCCGCCCCGCCCTTGTGGAGCCTACATTTCTGAAGCGAGAGGCGGATTTCGGTGCACTACGTCCTAGGTGCAGCTGTAGAGGTGCTCTGAAGAACCTGCTTCGGGCTCAGTCTCGCTTCCACGGCGAAGATTCTCGTAAAGTGCATGTAGGGCGCATCGCGTTTGTGGCGAATCACGATCTTTAGAATCCATGTTGTGCATACGGATAATTGTCTCCGGGCCATCTGGGGAAATCACAGCACACAATAACGTTTGTGGCTTGTGCTAGTCGGCGATCTTTTGGAGACCGGGTGCGCGGATCTGTTTAGCTCGTGCTCTAGGAGCGAGCCCAGCCGAGCCGATAGGAACATCCTGATCAATGTAGCTTTGTCTACAACATGACTCGGATTCTTTGTCTATGTCGGCTGACAATAACGACGTCCATATAGAATGGATTCCAAGGTTGCCGTTAGTGACGTCCAAGTCTCTTCTGGGATATTCAATGTTTGTCCTTTCTTCTTTGCTGGATTCTTCAGCAGGTTTCCGGTAGATATGGATAATGTGTAAGTGCAGTTCCATGCTTGAAACGCGATCTGATCATGGGCATGAAACTGAAGCCCTTACAGTAGCCTAGCATCTGGGAAGTTGGAACCCACGGGGCGCGGTCGGCGGGATGATCCCTTACTAGCGATCATGTAGCTCGATGTGGCTCACTATCCAAGTGTGGCCCAGCTGCCCAACGCTGGTGCCTGTCTACTTGCATCATAGAGACACTAGAGTCGATAGCGGATGCTGCTGTGCGTGTATACCTCCATCTCGTAGTTGCGGCCACGTCACTTCCGTGTGCAGGTAGGCTAAGGCTTTCCACTTGTCTTTGAGACGGTTGCTAGTACGTTAGTCCGGCACAATGTGAAAGGGTTGTCTTGATGACGATAGAAGCTAGCAAGGTTGTGTTTCGAGGGTGTGAGGATACAATAAGGCACACTCCTTGCGTTCTGTCTTGCTAGTCTCGAAGCTGGACTCTCTCCTTTCTCGCGTTCCTACCCTTTTCGAGCTTCCTCCTGCTCTTGACGAAGAGGCAAACCATGGAACCATATCACTCATGGAGTGCAACGTGCTATGTATTCTTGACGTGTTTCATAGGTGCTGCACGGCCGTTCTTCGTGATATTCGGACGGATTCGAGAATGTTCCACGGGATTGCAAATAGAGGTCGCCATTGCAGCTCGGAAGCCGACGTCGGACTTGAGCATGAGATGCAAAGCAGATGGTAGATGAGAGTATGTCGCGACGGTATAGAGACGTGTAGGAGTTTTCTACGCGCGAACATCTGGCGTAACGTAACGAAAGGGAGGGTAGTTGTGGGTGCAATCGATGTGTCGCGTGGTGCCGAGGTTTCGCCATCGGGGCTATCGGAGGAGCTTGGGCGGTGATGATGTCGAGATTCGGACGTTGCTGAGCAATACACATGCCGCCACTACCACACGTATTTTCTGCATTGTACCACCATTCCCCCTCGCATCCATTTTTGCAATACGACAACGAGTACTACGTTTCTCTGCGTAGGCTCTTTTCATTCTTTGTATAGTATCATCGCCGTCCGGGCGCACATAATAGTGGAATATCATGTTTCAGAGCCAGAACTTGCCGTGGCGGGCAGCCCTTCGCCAGGCATCACGCTCGACTTCTAGGACGCTCACTACAAGAGCGTCATCGCGACACCTCCCCGCCCAATGCACGGCATCTCTTGTCGCACGACCACATCATCGGTGTCCCTCGCCGCCCGCCGCCCTCTTCGCATACCGCACCTTCTCCACATCGCTGAGTAGACAAAAGGAAAAGGATAGCAAAACGCCACCAGAGCCACTGGAGGAGGCTAAGGAAGAGGAAACAGACGAATCCAAGAAGGTCAAGGCGCCACAACAAAAAGCCCAGGAGCTCGAGGCCAAGAACGATGCGCCGGAGCCAATACCACCAAAGGCAGCTTCTGGGCGAGGTAGCGCGGCAGGCGGAGGCAGCGATGGCGGGGACGGAGGTGGCAAGAAGCGAAAGGGCGCTGAACGGGCGCTGGTCAAGCCCTCGATACCCGATGTATACCCGCAAGTCATGGCGATACCGCTCGTCAAGCGCCCACTGTTCCCCGGCTTCTACAAGGCCATCACAATCCGCGACCGAGAGGTCGGACAGGCAATCGCCGACATGGTCAAGCGGGGGCAGCCATACATTGGTGCCTTCATGTTCAAGGACGACACGGCCGACAAGGACGTCATCCACGACCCCAGTGAAGTCTACGACGTGGGCACATTCTGCCAGGTCACGAGCGCATTCCCCGTCGGCGCCGACGACAACTTCGCCATGACCTGCGTCCTCTACCCGCACCGCCGCATAAAGATGACGGATCTCAAGTCGCCGCCCCCGCCCAAAGACGAGCCATCCGTGGCCGAGAGCACCCTGGACGACACTACCGAAGCCCCAGAGACCGAGGCACCCGCGACGCAGAACAAGGGCGACGTCGTTGCCAGCTTCGAAGAGTCTACCGAAGAAGCCAAGGCTGCCCAAGGCGCATTGGTACCTACCATCCTCAAGGGCCGCAAGGTCAGCATCGCCGATGTCGAGAACATGGTTGAGGAGCCATTTGACATCAAGACGAACAAGACAATCCAAGTGTTGGTCAACGAGATTGTCAACACATTCAAGGGCGTCGCGCTTTTGAACCCACTATTCCGCGACCACGTTTCCACCTTCTCCGTACACACCACAATGAACGTCGGCGAAGACCCAGTCAAGCTCGCAGACTTCGCAGCTGCGGTAGCGCAAGCAGAGTCACATGAGCTCCAGGATGCGCTTGAAGAGATGGACATTGAGAAGCGTCTGAGCAAAGCTCTCGAGGTTTTGAAAAAGGAGCTCATCAGCGCCGAACTGCAGAAGAAGGTCGCCGACGATGTCAACGCCAGAGTCACGAAGAAACACCGCGAATACATGTTGATGGAGCAGATGAAGGGAATCAAGCGCGAGCTCGGCATCGAATCTGACGGCAAAGACAAGCTGATCGAAAAGTTCAACGAAAAGGCCAACAAGCTCGCCATGCCCGAAGCAGTGCGCAAGGTCTTTGAAGAGGAGATGAGCAAGTTGCAGGGTCTTGAGCCGAATGGATCAGAGTTCAACGTCACCCGCAATTACCTCGACTGGCTTACACAGTTACCTTGGGGCCTGCGTAGCGCCGAGAATTTCGGCATCCAACACGCCCGTGAAGTCTTGGACGAGGATCATCATGGACTGAAAGACGTCAAGGACCGTATCCTGGAGTTTATTGCTGTTGGTAAACTTCGCGGCACCGTTGAAGGCAAGATTCTCTGCTTGGTCGGCCCTCCCGGCGTGGGCAAAACTTCAATCGGAAAGTCAATCGCCCGCGCTTTGAACCGTCAATACTATCGCTTCAGTGTCGGTGGTATGTACGACGTGGCAGAGATTAAGGGTCATCGGAGGACTTACGTTGGTGCGCTGCCCGGACGTATCATCCAAGCCCTGAAGAAGTGCCAGACGGAGAACCCGCTCGTATTGATTGATGAAGTCGACAAGATTGGTCGGAATAGCAATCACGGTGACCCCGCATCTGCGCTTCTCGAGTTGCTTGATCCGGAACAGAACAACAGCTTTTTGGATCACTACCTGGACGTACCTGTCGATCTTTCCAAGGTCCTGTTCGTGTGCACAGCCAACATGGACGAAACCATCCCACAGCCGCTGCTCGACCGTATGGAAGTCATTCGTCTATCTGGCTATGTTTCAGACGAAAAGATTGCCATTGCTGAAAAGTACCTTTCACCTGCAGCCAAAGAAATGAGCGGTCTTAAAGATGCAGACGTTGTACTCGAGAACGATGCTATCGTCGAACTCATCAACAAGTACTGCCGTGAATCCGGTGTTCGAAATCTGAAGAAACACATTGAAAAGGTGTACCGAAAGTCAGCACTTAAGATTGTCACCGATGTGGGTGAAGACGCTCTCCCAGAGGCTGCTGCTCTGACCGAGGAGGGTAAGGCTGCCCAGCAAGAGTCTAAGAAGGACGAGAGCGATCCAAAGGAGACGCCACAAAACATCGAGGAACAGACTGCTGAGAAGCCACGAGTGGCTCTCAAGGTACCGGACTCAGTACATGTTTCCATCAACAAGGACAATCTTAAAGACTATGTTGGTCCGGCCATCTTCACTTCTGACAGGTTATACGACTTCACACCACCCGGTGTAGCCATGGGTCTAGCATGGACTTCAATGGGTGGCTCAGCACTCTACATTGAGTCCATCATGCAGAACGCATTATCGGCATCATCATCGCCCGGCCTGGAGCGCAGTGGATCTCTCCGGGATGTCATGAAGGAATCGACCGGGGTTGCCTACTCATTCGCCAAGAGCATTCTAGCCCGAGAGTTTCCCAAGAACAAGTTCTTCGAGCATGCAAGAATACATTTGCATTGCCCCGAGGGGGGTACTCCCAAGGATGGACCCAGCGCTGGTATCACCATGGCCACCAGCATGCTCAGCCTGGCGCTCAACAAGAAGATCAGGGACGACGTCGCCATGACTGGTGAGCTTACTCTTACCGGAAAGGTGCTTCGGATTGGTGGTCTCCGTGAGAAGACGGTTGCCGCACGAAGAGCGGGCGCAAAGACGGTCATCTTCCCGCATGACAACATGAGCGACTGGCTTGAATTGCCAGAGGTACGTACATGTCCTTTTCACCACGAATCACATTTGCTAACACATCCCAGAACATCAAAGAAGGCATCGAAGGCCGCCCTGTTTCATGGTACAAGGAAGTCTTCGACATTGTCTTTCCCGACCTCGACAAGGACGCCGCAAACAAGATGTGGGAAAAGGAACTCAAGCCCAAGAAGGGCGACCGCAAGAAGCGCGAGCAAAAGAAGAAAGAAGAAGAGGAAGAGGAGTCTGGTGACGATGACGATTGAGTCACTCAGTCAGACTCTCCAATTGTAAGATATGTACAGGGACCCCAAGGAAGATGGAAAGAAGGGGTATAGAATTGCAGCAAAGCGTAGCGCAGCGCATTCTAGGCGTTTTATGTGTGTTTTTATGTCGACATCGCATTTGGCTGCTACGATGCAGGATGAAAGCCAGCCAGCCATCACGATTTATCTCCCAAGGCATTTTTTTTTGGTAATGAATGATCAAACGCAATTCTCTCTTCTCTATAAAAAAAAGTCGGTCCACATTTCTACGTGCTGAAATCTTGCAGACCCCAACGAGCATCATCCCTTCTCACTTTTCTGTGCTGTGAGGTTTTGCTACCTTGCACGGTTCGGTCCGCACCTAGTACCCACCATCTCTCCCGTGCCACCACTGCTGCGAGTGCGTGTACGAGTGGCAGGCAACATCGCTGTTGAGTACATGTGTTTTCTTGCTCGTATACAGGATGTCCTTGTATGTCGCAGCTGCTGCACTGTGGTGAGGTAAATCAAGGAATCGAGTTTCCGATACGAGTTCATTAGTCTCATCGTTGTTGGCGTTGGCGTCACTATGAATTTTCGTTGGCGGACGATTACCCCTCCATGCAGGCTCGTGGAGGGAAGTGGGGTGTGTGCATAGGGTGATGCGAGCGCCGCTGTGCTGTTGAAGCAGCGATGTATGTATGAAACATGGCATGGTTTTTGCATAGCATACAACTGCTCTTGTCTACGTTGTTTTGCTGTTTATAAGTGTAATGCGAGGTACGCATCGCTAGGTTCGTCGGAGATGAATTCTAGCTTACGCGCCTTACCCGCTCCCTTCGCTCCCTCCACGCTACCAAACCACCACCACTCCAACGCCATATGGCGTACCTACACTGTCGCACATGCGGCTATCTAGCTATTGGACAATGGAACAGCTTCGCAACAGCGTGGGTTTTTTTCCTGCATGGTCGCGTTGTGCACTGCATGATGGGGTTCACTGCATGATGACTTTGATGTTCTTCTCTGCGTGAAACGGGCGTGGACATGACATGAACGATGTTGACGTGTCAGCGGCTTGAAACGCCACCACCACGATCAGCGTCACGGCAGATGAAGGCAAAAAAGGGGATGCGAACAACGCATACTGCGAACGGGAGGGAACGGGACTGTGGACTAGAGGTGTGTGCGAATCATGGGTTGGGGCTGCGAGCCGTTTGCTGTAAACGTGTTGAGGGAGGGTGAGTGTGGTCGTTGTCATACTGCGCAGATAACGGTAATCTTCCTTCCAGGCTGCGATGGCGTAGTCCGGTGTGCAGTATAGCCTTGGAGGACTAACGAGGGGTGGCTGACTATGAAGAATGAAGAAAGGGGTGCCCTAGATGTGACGGAACCCCTCCTTTGGAGGCGCAGTTTTCGACCACCATGAACCCATCCACTTCTCACATGCAAGACGCAGGAAATTCCCGTTAAGAAGAAGCTTTTTTTTTCTTCTTCTTCTCCCTCGTCGGAACAGCGACCCTCCAATCCGCAGGAAACGAAAGGATCCAGGTACGTTAGCGAGCCCGAAGGTGCAGAATCAGCCGGCGACTCGAAGCTCTTTCTCGCCAGTAACGGCGGCTGTGCGACATGCTTGGTGGGGCGGGTTTGTGTGTCTATTTTGTTGCTAAGCACGGAGGTACACTCCCGTAAGTACCAAGAGGTGCAGTAGTCTGCGCTCGTCTACGCGTCGACTAATGTATGCCAGCCCGAAAGAGGGGTTTTGCTCATATGGTGATGTGAAGAATTGATGAGGGGTTGGCGCCAAGGGGGGAGGGGGGGTGTGGGTAAAGCAGCAAGCTCCTCCCCCAACAACAACCCGCGTCGCAATATAGCAGTTCAGTCTGTCTGTCGACGTCAATCCAAGGGGTAAGATGTAGAGCGTATGTCGTTGATGCAAACGGTGAGATACGTGCGACTCTCACCGCAGGTTGTTAGAGTGGCTGCCACACCCCAGGGCAAAGACCAATCAGTACAAAATCGGCGGTACCAGACGGCTTTTCTTTGCCTCACCGAAGTCTGATTTGACGAGAACGTACCCGAATTCGGACTTTTGCTGCGCAGCAAGCATACTGCAAGGCAGAAGGGCCCTTTTTTTCTCTCGTCCAATGGGCCTCGCTAGCCGCCTGACCGCCAGCTGTTCTAATGACAGCAACCATCCAAAAACATTGCGACGCTGCATGAGCTGGGCGGAAAAACCTGCCTCTGAATCTGTCATCGTTAATTTTTGTCTTTCTCTCTCTCTTTTTCTCTCCCCTTTCCCCTTTCCCCCACTTTGGTGAAACCCTTGAACTTGGTACCGGTTACGACAGGCTTGTGTGAGGTGCCGATAGTTCGTCTCTGGGATATTTGATTTGCTCAATTCTTCGGGATACGCTAACGTGGTGGTGGTGCTAAGCCGGCTCGACGGGGGGAAAGTCGCGCCCTTCTACGCATCTATTGGCTATCATACCCCAGCCTTCTGTCGCGCATTCATCCCAACTCACATCAGACTCATCGTCGCACGTCGCATCCCTCGTTGCCTGCCAACCCCCGGAACGACCATCGTCCGTCAGCCTGCTGCTCGCCGCCGCCGCCTCGTTGAGCCTCACTCGCCCAACGTCCTGCGCGCCCATTGCTACCTTTTAATCGCCAACGCCCGCCCGTTGGGAAGGTTAGGCACCAACTCCGTCCCTGGCATGTGGCTTGGGCGTCAACAATAGAACCGAGCGGAATTTATTATTATTTGCACGCCGGGATTTCAAAAAAGTGTGCAGGGGAGGAAGAAGAAAAAATAGGCAGCAAAAGAGAGAGAGGGGGGCAAATGCGCCATCACGGTTTCGAAGCACAGAGCATGAACTAGGTCGATGGATGCAGGAAGCCACAGTTACACACGACCGCGACACAGCATGCAGCTGGCGCCAAATCGATAGCAAAGAGTTTCAATCGATCCGCATCCGACCAGGAAATTCCCCGCAAGGCGAAGAGAAGGCCCGACCCGCCCGCCTGAGTTACTGCTTCCTCCGCACCGTGAAGGCTGGCAGAGGGGTTAAGAAGGCTGGGAGCGAGCTGAGAGATAGAAGACACGGCACCACACAGCGCGGTGCGCGTGCGACAGCCGACACAGAAAGAAGATGCCGCTGCTTTCAGCGGACAATGGCGATTCGAGTAGAAGCCGTAGTAGGCAAAGAGCACGCACAGAAGTCAGCGAACACAGGAGCATGTGGGATCGCATCAGTTTTCAGAAGATTGGCTCATGGCTGAAGAAGGAGGAGCAGGACCCGCCGCCATCGCCGACGAAGGTTGCGAAGCCCGATGTGGAGAAGCCCAAGGAGCCTACGAGACCGCATTCGAGTGGCGGCCTGCTGGGTCGCAGAGGCAGCAGGAAGGTTATCCCCGGGTTGCCTAGACCACTGACGTTTAAGCGAATGCAGAGTGAGAAAAGAGATAAGCTGCTGGAGGTGCCTGAATATGAGCAGCGAAGAACCGCCTCCGAGGACCGTCAAAGTTCAGCGCCCTCGAAGCGAAACCTCTCGCCACCTCCTGTCTCCGCACCCTCCATATCCGCACCCGACGTCCTAAGCCCGCATCTGAGTAATATACAAAGCAACACCCAGAAGGAACCGCCCCCTGTGGAGGAGGAGCGAACAATAGGCGGAGGTCCAGACTCGAATATACCAGCAGGCGCGCGGCAAGTGGACTACGGCGTTGAAGAGCCGGAAGATTACATGTCTGCAGGCGGCTCTGTAAGGGAGCTGCTGCCCCCGCCGCCACAGTCATCACCACCACCGCCTCCAACCCTGGAAGTAGCCGACGCTTTCTCTGAGCATGGGTCGCCTCGCTCAGGATCTGTCATTGACGATATACGGCTACAGGAAGAGCTAGAAGCGAAATGGATTCTGAACCTCAGCATGCACTTCCGGGACATGTCAGATCGCGAAAAGTTCTTTGTGACTTTTGCGGAAGAGCCAAACCGATGGAGGAGGGTTACCGTGTCATGCGACTATCGACATTTAGAAGCCGACTCGCTCGAGGCCGATCTCAAGACTCTGCATTACCAGCGCGACAAGAGCTCGCGCATTTATGAAGCCATCCGCGATTCTCTCGCCGCCATACAGTTCTACGACACTGTGACGAACCTCAAGCTCGAGACCACGGACGGCCGCCTCCACGTCCACGTTACCGAAGATGTCAACGAGATCATCCCGTATCCCGCCGTTTCAGCAATCGAGCACCTGGACTGCAAGCGCTTTCGGGAAAACGCCATATCCTTCGACTCGCATATTTCTGGCTTTGTCTACAAGGTCTCCGTCAACCACCGGACGCTCATCAAGAAGGAAATACCGGGCCCGGATGCTGTTGAGGAATTTCTCTACGAGATTAACGCGCTCGTTAGTCTGCAAGAGTCCAAGTCCGTCATCAGATTCGAGGGTGTCATTGTTGATGAGCAGGATGAACTCATCAAGGGACTGTTGATTAGCTACGCAGAGCAGGGAGCGCTTGTGGATATGATCTACGATTTCAAGTTGACGGGGCAGTTGTACTGGGAGCGCAGAGAGCGATGGGCACGACAGATCATCGAGGGTCTTTCTGAGATCCACGAAGCTGGGTTCGTCCAGGGAGATTTTACCCTATCGAATATTGTAATCGATAACGACGACAATGCGAAGATCATCGACATCAACCGCCGCGGCTGCCCTGTCGGATGGGAACCACCCGAGCTCGCCAAGCTGATCGAGAGTGGCCAGCGGATATCGATATACATCGGCGTCAAATCAGATCTGTTTCAGCTTGGTATGGTGTTGTGGGCGTTAGCAGAGCAGCAAGATGAGCCAGAGCGCCAACAGCGGCCATTGACCCGCACACTTGACCACCGAGATACTGACGTTCCAGTCTACTTCCGCGACATCATCCGAGCATGTCTGAGCGATACGCCCCGGGGCAGACCATCCGCCGCGAACTTGCTCAAGCGTTTCCCCGAACATACTCTAGACGACGACTTCAAGCCCAAGGCTGCCATCAGAGACAGTATCTCCACGCATAGAAGCGACAAGGAATACATCGACCCCAGAACAGCCGTCGATCTCGAGGACATTTCCAAGCACCGTCGCCATTCGAGACAGCAATTGTCGTTTGAAGAGATCAACATCCCACGCACCGAGTATCCCGAATCATCTGGATCTTACATCATACCAAATAATCACTCCGAGCGTGGACGCTCGCTAGGCCCACTGAGTATTAGTGATAGGAATCGACGGAGCGATTGCTCGCGCTCGCCTTACCCTGGCCATCGGTCTGTCATGTCGCTTGACGATTCGGAACTGGAGAATGAACTTGCCAGTCTCCCAGCTAGCAGAGAAACACGATGGGAACAAGTCTATGTGGACGGGGATACCAAGCTTGTTCAGAGAGGATGTGGCGACATTGATGTGCATGACTTTGCAGCACAGGAACCGAAAGACATCTGCATCACAAGTCCTCCCGGCGAGATGGAGAATTCGTTTCTTGGCAACAGCACGTCTGAAGAAGTCCCCCTGGCTTTGTCAGTGGACAGCAGACCCCTGACCATCGACTCTCATTCCAAGCATAGTAGCCTACAGGAGCCGTCTGAGAAGGGTCATCATCGTGGCGTCGGAAGCAAAGCCTCTTTCAGCGATCGCGTACATCACCTCGCACAATCCCAAACACAGCCACCGCAAACCCCCCCGGAACCTGCGGAAACCCCAGACTATTACGATAGTCAGCAGTCTCAGATGCCTGACTCTGCTGTGCTAGCCAATCTCGAATACGACGTTGCCATGGATTCTTCAACAACGAATAGTACCGGGCCGCCATCACGAGTGAGCACTGGGTTTTCCATCTTCGACCGCCCTGAGCCATCGGCAAGAAGAGTCGGGACGGGTTTTTCGATCGCGCAAGGGTATCGCATGCCGCTGCATCAGGATTCAGGCTTCGGAGAGCCAGAGCGCGTGTCGTACGAGAGCGAACGGATACGGCACAGCCTTGATGAGAGCATCAAAGACTTGCAATTCTCGACCGAAGAAGAAGCAAGGATCGACGAGAGGCTTTGGGACGAGAAGGAAGGCACAATGTTCGGCGAGGGTGTCCGTGGCTCTGAATTGGAAATCAGGAAAGAGCCCATACCCATCTTCACGATGCCAGCGTCACCGCGGAAGGAGGAGAAGAAGAGGCAGAAGCAGGCAGTCACATCCATGTCACCGCCATCCTTACCCAGCGTCGGACCGAAAAACGTGCTCAGCGTTACTGATGTGCAGGATAAAGCCCTGGAGGAAAAGACATCAGACACCACCATTCGCCCACCAAGCATCCTCATCCCAGACTTCCACCACGCTATCCCCAAACCCGTTGACTCCATGGACGTGGTATCCGGCGACACGGCACATAAAAATGTCTCTTTTGGCTCATCACCCGCAAGAAATGTATCGCCTACCACCTCCAACAACAACAACAAACGTACATCGCAGGAAAACTATCCCCGCGACCCCCTCTACGATGACTACCTGTCGCCGGCCGAAGACTCAGACGACGATGCCGACGCCAAGAAGGCGTCGAATGACCTCTCGGCCTACCTGTCTCATTCGATTTCCTTTGACCGGAGTATAGATTTTTATATGCGCGAACATGAGAAGATGAGGGTGGGTTCGCGAGGACCAAAAGTTTGAAATTCGTTTGCTTTCTCCCCTTGTATGTTTTCTGTTTTACGGGCTTCATTGCCCTACTCTTCATTCGCTTCCTCTCTTTTCAATATCCGGCTCCGGGGTAGTTTTTTCTTGACCTTTTAATCGGGTTTGGTTTGTTCGATTATCTCAAGACGCGTCTCACGACACTCACACACACAACTACTTTCCTCTTCCTTGTTTCTTGTTAACCACTGTTTCCCCCCTTCTTACCTCTCTTCTCTCGCTGCGCTACAGACTTTTACCACAACCAATATTACCTTTTTAATCTGTGTATTTATTCCCTCTCTAGCACATTCTTTCTTCACTTTTTTCACTTTTTTTTCCAGCACCTTGACTCGTCCTCTTCACTCTTTTTCCCTTCCAAATCTTCACTAAAGCGTGTTTTTAAGCCGGCGTTTTTATGGTATTCTCAGCTTTTGTTTTAACTTGACGATGAATGATGGGGGGGGGGGGGCTTGGATGCGGGTTGGTTGTGTTTAGGGTATGGATCTAACATCTCAATCTCACATGTTTGGGCGTTTTGGGGGGGTTTTGGGTGCAGGCATTGCGGTGATGGGGGTTTAGGGGGTTTAGTCTAGTTTTGGTGGTTTTTGTTATTGGAATGTCATGGTTACGCCCCTCTTGTGAAGTCGCTTGTTTTGTTCATGTTCCGCGCAATCTGCATTGAAGTGAATTTGAAGATTGGGTCTTTTACACTGCCATGGCTGGATCTGCCGATCGATTGGAGCCTGGATATGCTTCTCTCATCTCTTGTGCTTCGTGTCTCTTATGATCGTTGTCTTGTATCTTCTGGCTCGGTGCTACTAATCGGGAAAAAAGGGTCAACCTAGATGCTGGACTAGAGCTCGAAACTGAATTGCTTTCGGTCTTGGAATTTGCAGGTTGTGCATGAAGCGTGGTTTCATTCCTGTCATCGTGTTGCATTTGTCATCTTGCAATCAGTGCATCTTAACAACGTGGTTTATCCAATTCTCTAAACTGCCATCTGTCCCATCGGTATTAAAACGCCTTCGCTGTTGCCACGCACAAAGGCACTGACTACCTTAAGCAACGTAATACTTCTCGCTGTCCCACATCCACATCAGCTTGCTCAAGTCTATATTACTTAGCTCGATGCGCTTCGTTCTTCTCAAGGTACTTGATCTGCCCCGCTACCAGGCTCCCCGTCCCCCACGCATCCTGTTCACCGACAAAATGCATATCAGGCAGGACCTCCCACGCCTTGCCCCAAACCAAGAACCAAGGGAGCGGATATTCAACCTTATCCCATTGCACCTCCTTCGCACCCGTCACCCTCCACCCCCTCCACCTGCCAATCTCCGTAGGATCCCTCGGCGGAATCCAAACATGCTTCACCGGAAACTCAGCCTCGAGACGATACCCGCGCACCCCCCTGGGATTCCCCTTCCGCACAAACTCCAGACAGCGCAGGAAAGAACTCGCATCCTGCAACACCCCCCTCCGCACTTCCTCTACCTCTCGAAATAAAGCCGGCGTGACAGGCGGCCCGCGCTGACAAAAAATCGCAATGATGTACCTCCGCAACGGCGACTGGACCGCCGTATGGTCATACACCCACCTCACAACCTCCACCCCACAGACAAAGTGCCTTGGTTGCATCAACGCCATGCCTAGCCTCAAAACGCTGTTTTGCGTCTTCCAGATCCCCAGTTTCCCCGCTAGCACCCATAGTTTCATCAGCGCGAGCAGGTCGCCCGCGGTCGTATAGGCCGGTGGTGTGCGCTCGTACAGCCAGGCGAAGAGGGTGCGGAATGTGAGGGGTTCCACTTCCACTATGAGCATGCTTCCGGAGTGGAGGCGCGGTGCGGTTGTTGAGGGGTGGGCGAAGAGGGGGGACACCGAGGTGAGGAGGTCGTGGTGCACGTCGAAGCGCGTGTACGGTGTTGTGGACGTGCCGGCCCAGAATGTTATGGGGTTCCCGGGACCGGGGTAGGCTGTGTAAGGGAAGGCGGGGCGCATTTTTTTCCGTGGGGGTTGTTTGGGTTTAGATGTTAATCAGCGTGGTGGTTTTGTGGTAGGTGACTATGTTGTGTGTTGGGCTGGAAGCGATGAGCGGTTGAAGCGGGTGTGCTCGTGTGGGTAGGATTGATTGTAGAGGAAATGTGGTAGGCGGTGGGAGAATGACATAATGTAGTCAAGAGGGTGGAGTGAAAGGTACTCGAATCACGTGATGGAGTTACCAGCACAGGGTTCAATTGCTTCTACGCGCTTACTGTGTATAAGATATCTCTCACAGTACTAAAGACTTCCATTTCTTCTTGCTCGTAGACTTCTTCCCGGTCTCTGTAGATACGGTGTCCTCTTTTTGATCAGGTCTCTTCTCGTCGCCGCCAGCTTCTGCTTGGATTGGGATCACTCCTCGAAGCTGTTCTTTTGGGAAAGCTGCCCAAATACTCACTGCACTACCATTATAATCCTTTCGATTCTCAACCTTTTGTGGAGGGAGTTCTACTTTCTATTGTATCTGCTGGCTTTGCGAGGCCCAAGTGCCGTTCTCGTTGCTGCCCTTGTTGGTACGGGACACAGGCGCAGCGCGAATGCTGGTGGAGACCTCAGCCCACAGGCGAGCCGGTTGCTTTAGTATATCTGTAGAGGAGCCCAGCGATGGGAAGGCGTGCTCGGAGAGAGATAGGGCGAAGCTTTGAAGGCTTACATCCATGATCCTTTGGCTTTGATACTGCTCCTCCACGCTGAGTGGAGACGATGCGATTATTCCTCCAGTAGGAGAACATGGATGAACAGAGGATCCCATTGCACTGGATGTATCGTGGGATTTATTTCCCACTTTGACCCTACTCATTTCTTTGGAGCTTTTTGCATCGCTGACAAGAACTCTGATCCTGAGATCGAGGTGCTGTGCCGACAAATCTCTGGCAGGTCTACATATATGATTCCTGATTCGCATTGTTGCTCCTAGTACCTTGGCATCAGGATCGGCGCCTTCGAGTAGAAGTAGGACAACCATCCGGTACACATCTTCCTGCTGTGAACTCGCGATGGGTCTGTGCACTTGCAAATCGCCTAGAATCAGACGATGCAATGCTTTGTCAAGGTCGGAAGTTGGCCCAGCTAAGTGGAGCCTCCTGACCCTGAGATATGTCTGCATGTGACTCTATTGCCTTTCCTCAACAGCGTATTCCAACGAGCTGCTATTGTTCAGCATTTCCTGAACCCTACCACTGGCCTGCAAGTCTTCCAGCAACGTTAACGCGATATTCTCGTGGCCTTTTGCCACAGCAATTTCTATGGGCATCGGTCTTCTTTCGTATATTGCGGCGCAGTATATAATCCGTTACGACCGAACGAAATCGGTGGCTCGTTCGTGCCAGGCGGGTTTGCGCGCAAGAGTCGAGGTACTTGAGGGTTTCGAAAATAAGCTCATTCGGCAGCCTGGAAATGAGACTCGCATGCTGATTGCGATAGGATGCCGTGACCCGCGACAATCTACGATTTGCCTGGGCGAGAAGCCGCAGATCTGGTAGTGAGATGTGGTCGAAAATTTCGAAAAGAGGCTTCTCTGAGAGAACAGTGAGCCCCATCGCTTACGTTCTCGTTTTTGCGATTCATGAGGATGCTGGTTTCAGTGGGAAGCTGACGGGGGTTTGTTTCCGTAGGCAGCCTCGATGGCTTGATTGCGCTATCGCGGATTGTCAGCGGACAGCACTTCCGCACTACTCCTGGTCAAGCGAAATGTGGACACTGACGAAAACGAGAAAATAAAACTACCCGATATATTCTTGAAAATGTGATGGGAGTGAGGGTTGTTGTGAAGCCTAAGATATAATACAAGATAGGCGCCGCAGACATACCCCGCTGTACCGCTTTCGGACATGCTGCGTAACATATCCACGTGAAATCTGGTGAGCTAATGCCTCCACAGCTAATGATGATTGAATTCCATGCAGAATTGGTGGATATCAAAGGAAATGCGGAAAAGCCTTCCTTTCAACGCATTTGTGGTAAAGTTGACGAATAGGTTTCATTGTCCTGTCCATAGCACGCATGTGCATGACGGCGGAAAAAGTACACAGCGAACTCACCCTGTAGTTTATCATTTGATGTTTTGGAGGTTCTTTCAAGATAATTCGCACTAAGTCGATGTCAATTCTATGCGACGTGTTGGAGATAGCTCAATCTCGTAACCTTTACTCCCGCTCGTTCTATCCAGACGTGACATACCCAAGCTCTCTCCAGAGCAATTCATTCTACCCAATCACGAATGTCTCATCCGGTCCAAGTCGAGCAGCTTCTGACTCATACTCTTTCATTAAGTGAGGAACGAACGCAACACCACAGAACTCAGCGGGTCCTTCGCCGTGAATCGCATCAGATTCCCCTTCAGGTGCTGGCCACGGGAGGATATGTAGGGGGGCTTCGCCGTACACGACGCAGACCTTGTCGCCGGTTTTGCAGCCTGGCGTGGCAATGCCGATCCGACTGTTTTCAGTACTAAAAAAAGAATGGCCAGCCAGATCCAGCAGCATCTGCCAAAATCTTTGCGCACGCTCTCGTTTTGGCGACTCAAACGTTTCAAAGCTGACGTATTCTCAGTTGATAAACACAGACCATGCGTTGTTGTATGCAGTCAATGTACCACTAGATATTCTGGTGGGACAACACCTGCTTCATCGCTCCAACCATAGTGCAGGCGTCGCGCAAGATCGCGACTGCGAATATGCCAATTGACATTTGAAGAGTATGTGGAATCGCTCATGGAGAATCTTGATGTCCTAGTGCTGTCTAAGCAGTCCCATGGGCCTAGCAATGCTACTTCTTCAATCACTTCCACAATTGTGTCGATCAGAAATCCATGCACCCGTAGGAATAGGTCGTTTTCTACGTTTGGGACAGGCACCGGGGGAGATCGTGTAGTAGGAAATGGATCCTTTTCTTCTTCCTCTCCAAGTAGATATTTCAGGTAGGGCTCTCTATTGATAGGACGGTTTCAGAATCCTTTGATCAGGGGGAAGCATGCAGAAGTCCGCGAGAAGTTGGGACAACAAGAAGGAAGAAATGACGGCTTCTCCTCAAATGTGTGTACTGTGTTGAGCAGGTCCAGCGATTTGCGGCACTCGATCACTGTTTTCGCAAATCGAGTCTGTGCTTTCCAATATTCGGCACGACGGATCTCACTGTAGTCAACGAAGCCACCAAGTTTTGAACGTACGTCATTGTCAAATAGTCCTGTGATAGCCCAAGCACGATTTACCTGCTCTTTCGTCTGCCGGCTTCGTAGATAATATATGAGGTCTGCCATGGATTGTAGCGAGACGGTACCGCCGCCAGCACAGTCGGCTCCGAAGAAATAAAGGGCGATACATCGATTCCAGAGAACTGTGAGGTTCTCGTTTATTGCACTTATATGAATATGATATAAGATGCCGGTTCATGTGTTGAAGCCCTGCCAGAAGAACTGGACGAACTTTCGGAGATCGATCCAGCAGGCCCCACACAAGATAATCGCTGTCCTCGATAACACAAATTCCTGAAATATCCATAGACGTCCGAGCCATTGATTTCTGAGAAGATGCGACAGTCTCCAGAAGGTATCAGTTCTGGCTGGCATTTCAAAAAGAAGATACCCTATATCGTCATTCTGGGAGCTTAGGGACTCCCACTCCTCATACACCAAAAATACACGAGGAAACTCTTTCATGAATCTACTAATCTCTGGTGTGGGCGTCCCCATCCCCACGACGATGGAGGTAGCCTGGGAGTAGATACGATGCATGAGTGGTATTTGCATCGCCTTTTCGGCGATATCCTGCTGGTTTATAGAAATGGCATCGACCCAGATCAGACGTATGGGATCTGGGCGATAGAGACAGAGGTATTGAAGCATTTCGAAAACACCGGATGTGGTTGGTAGATCCTTTTCGTTACAGTGGATGTTAATGGAAGCCTTTTGCGAACCCTAGACGTATGAAACCGCGTCGAACTCAACTAGGTTGTGCAGATTGCGCGTTATAGTGCGGATCTTCATTGTCTCGCCGCTCTTGTATATCCTAATGAGGCGAATCTCATTGGTCTTGAGTGGTGTTCGCCGTAAGGAGACTCGGGAGATGTTGTTTGTGCGAAGTCTTCGTTGCGTGGGGGTTCAGGTTCCATTTTGCTCGCTATTTCCGGCTCTGAGATATGAACGTCGTGACTATTGTGAATGGGAGCATGAATCATTGAGGGAACAGGTGCTGGCGCCTACATCCTGCAAAGACAAGTGGCTGTGTTTGCCTAGAGCCTTACCCCGCCTTTTCAGCCCCTACATCTGTCTATCACTCGCCTTCATACCTAGGTAATTAGTCGAATCGCATCAAGCATATTCGCCACTTGAACTGCCTACCTTTCATGTGTTGTCTCGCTTACCGATCGGTCCATTAAACTCATGCATGGCCATTCTGAATTTGGCGTTCCACGAAGGTTAAGATATTCAGGTACGTTTCTAGAATAGGTCACCCAGAACATGCATCTTTCAGTCTTTCCACGTTGTCACCTTAGCTCTCGACAAAATTTTCGCCATGTCTATCCCTCTCGCACACTCTTAACATCCACACAATGAGCTGAGTGCGTTGCCATCTTCATTTTCATCCGAACCAGGTCTTGGAATTTGATATCCTGCAAGGATTTCGCCTTTAGGATGCTAGCTTAAAACAGCATTCCATTGAGTACCTTTTACTTGTGAGATGAGGACTGCAACATTGTTATGTACATTTACGCATCTGCGAAAACCGCCCGCCTCCGATCGATACCGTTCAAAAGCATCGGACGAGACGAATTCTGAAGAAGGGACTCGATTTTACTTAAAAGATTTATACTAAGCTAGCTGTGAGCCTGGCCGATCAGGGAGAACCTAGACTCATAATGCGTCGGGGTCGCTCACAGCGGTCGGGAAAAGAGTGTTGAGACACTCCATCCACCAAATCTTTTGCACTGAGATAGTCCCAAAGTGTTGCGGACGGAAGGGGGTATGAGATGAGGAAGATACCATTGCATTTCTTTGATGGCTGGAAATCACTTACACGTGGTCAAGATGAAACTTAGACTATGTCAAGGCGCGATCGCCCAAATGGTGTGTTGCGGCGTGACTCCGGGCGGCGACAAGCCAAATGCTCCGGAAGTCTTATTTTCCTGTCTTTACATCACGAGTAAGCCACAATGACATCCTGTGGCCATCAAGACAAAGTCTTACAACAGCCTGTCCACCGTCCGAGAATTGGTGCAAGGGAACCGCAGCCAAGCCTAGCGAGAGTCAGGAACTCCGCATCATCACACCGCATGTGACGTTACCTGTGGGTACCGATACGTACCTCCACCAAAGTCTCTGCGGGAATGCTGATAAGCTCGAATCCGAAGATATACATAAACAGTGATGCCCATTCCTCGATATCTTCTCAGAGAAGCCTCGCAGACGCTCCTGTTGAATTGACTTGGCGAGGCTGCGGCGCCAGCCTCACTTTAAGCTCACGTGATGAGAAGTACCCACGCATTTTGTCTACAGTCATTCGCTCGAAGACGACCTTGAGATAACGGGACGAACAGGACTTTGCGACATGGAAATTTGAACTTCCGACGATTCCGGGTATACTCATCGATGCAAGTTAACGGTGCTACCTATCGTTTTTGGCCGTTGATCGGTACTGCATGCGGGCCGCAACGGATGCTGATCCGACCGTGTGGGTCAACACTAGGGTCGAAAGCATCCCCACCGAACCCCTTCAGTTTCAGGTATCGGGTATTAATCAAAGTCTCGAGGTTCCCCAGTCGAGCATTTTTCTCATTTCCGAGTTATTACACAATGGCAGTAGCAACAGCAGCGCTGGCTGTGGAATCCCAATGGCCTCGTCCTTTCAAGCTCAAACTAGGAATAAATTTCAAGGATGGGCTCATTCAATTTCATCATTCTGATTACAGGGGCCCTCAGGGCCAAACTCCATAGGTCCTTTACAGCGATAATCGTGCCCGTTCTCAGGAGCTGGCACAATCCTTCCTTACAGAAACTGTCCTCGGCTTTGACATGGAATGGGTATTCCCAGAGAGGACAAACGCACCACTGCAGGAACGGGTAGCACTTATCCAAGTCGTAATTGAGGACAAGATAGCGTTCCTCCATATTGGAATGCATCGCGGCAATACTCCCAACTCTTAGCACCCGCTTTGCGAGCTATCATTGAAAGCCCGGCGATTGCCAATGCAGGCCAGTCCATCATGGGCGAATTTTACAGCCTCTAGCATTGGTTCGCTCTCCAACCCCGTGGCGCCTTCGAGCTAAGCTATTTGCATCAGTTGCTCTTCTCAGAAAACCGCAAAAACAAAACGTTCATAACTAAATACAAGTGGCAAGGCCTAAAGGGGCTTGTCCAGGAGTATCTTGATGGTTTTACTTTATTAAAGGATAACAATATGCACAAGGACTGGCGAAAGCCCATGTCGGAAGCTCTGCAGAACTATGCGGCCGCCTATGTATATGCTGGGCTTATGCTCTACCACCGCATGAACGCCAAGCGACTCGGGATGCTGCCCTGCCCATCCTTGCCGGCCTTCTCGGATGACTATCATGAATACGGGGAGTTTGGAGGGAAAGATTATGCAGGTGAATAGTTCGGCCGCTATCCAATTACTCCAGGGGAGTTTTCCGGGGCGCGCTGGATCCTTCTACAGCCTCTCTACCCAAACACCTCACTCTGCGAAGCACGATGATTCTTCAGTATGGAGAAAGACGATGAAGCGCCACAGCTACTCAACGATGAGGACGAGGCACTGTATCTCCGGCTGGTGGATCGGCGCGATGATGAGACCTCGCGTTTCGGATAAAGCCCAAGTGACACGACCACCAATTGTGCGTTGAGAGTCATGGTAATAGAGCATCCTAGTAACATTGGTAAATATCTGAAATTGTGTGGGATACGACAAACAGAGCGGCAGGGCCTTGCCAGGGCCTGTGTGGAAGTGATAACGGCCTTTGAACAAGAATTGAGACAGGTGCGTCCATTCGCTCGTTTCTCTACATATATCACCACTAATAAGCTCCGTAGTAAAGGGAGCAAGAAGAAATAAGGTCACTCCGAGCAGCAGAACGGCAAGCAGATCAAGAGAAACCAGCCAGAATGGAGGATGAACGTTGTGAGAACCCATTACCAGCAGGCCTCGCAGCTGGCGAAACAGCTGAAGGCGTTCCCGCCCCAGCACCAAACGCCTCGAACCCCGAGGCGCATACTGGTCTTTCTATTTCGCTGGCCGCAACAGAAATCGCACTAGGTCACACGGCTGGCGACACGGAACCGGAAGACGAAGCTGAAGATCGAGCTGGAGCTGAAGACAAACAACCAGTGCACCCTGCAGCCGGTCTACCCACACCACCTACCAGCCAACACCCTCCCGAAGCCGTCGCACACCTTGAGAGCAACAAGGCTAAAGGCAGCAGCGAAGAAGAAAAGGAGAATGTGAATCCAGAAGATCCCACTGATTCTTCAGTGCGGAAAAGAAAGCGTGAGGGCAGTGTAGATGAAGAGTCTAGCGCGCGTGTGAAGCCTCTTAAAACAGTTTAAGACGTGAGATCCAGAACGAAGAGGAAAAGGAAAGAAGGAGCAAAGGTAAGTGAGCGAGAAAGATAACAATGACGGCGTTACAAGATTCTTAATGAATGCAAATTGCCTAGGGCTATCTCTCAGCCCAATCGCATCGAGACTGCTTCAGTGCTCGTGTGCTCTTCACCATCCTGTTATCCCGACTAATTCCACTCATCCTGATGCAACACCAACCACTCACTCTTTTAGCAACTCTGCACAATACACCGGAGGCAGATGGAGTAACAGAATCTACCATAGCCAGACTTTGTACCCGGGCAGTTTCTAGATCACAGGAGCCGTTGCACCTGGTCCTCCTTCCTTCCCCATTATCTTACCGATCTACCTCTACCTATAACCCCCAAGATGCTTTTCCCCCCTACTTCGTGTCATCGTACGTCGCAAAACTGGTCATCGCGGTTGAGCTCCAGGGGGGAACAACAAAAATCTCAGTTGGAGGAAGACGTCCGAGCGTGACGATGATGTTGTATACATTGGGTAGAACGAGATCTATAAGTATAGTACGGGAAAGGCCAGAAGACATGAAAACGTATGTATACATATCTACATCAATATCGGACAAGACGTAAAAAGAAGCATATCGCAGGGGGTATAAACAAGGAATCAGGGAACGCAGGTATCAAAGCCAAACAGCACGCCACACCTCGAAAGCTTCAGATAAGACAGAAAAATATAAAAATGCAAACTCAGTGCTTCCTCCTCGATCCACGGCGACTCAGTTCCGGACGCGAAACGTAAACGGGTGGGTCGACGTAGTCACTAACGTCGTCGTCATCGTCAAACGTGCTGACGTAATCCGTCGAGCGGCGAACAGGACGGGCAGAGTAACTGATGACAGGCTCGCGAGACTGTGTGGTGTAGTATCTGCCTTCACCCGAAGGGCGGGCGGATGGAAGAGCGCTCTCCACGGTGCGCATATCCCACTGATCACGACCCGAAGATGTGGAAAAGGAGGGCGAAAGAGGGTTGCTGTCCTGTCCGAAAGATGGACGGCGAGCAGATTGTGGACGAGGATAGTCCGGGTTGAAGTTCTTGGGATAGGAGAGTGGTGGTGGGGCGTGAGTTCTTGAACTGGGTTGTCGGGCAGAGTAGTCCGCTGGTTGGGTGGTGATGATGGGTGGGCTTGGTTGCGAGACACTTGGACGACGCTTGCTGGTACTGCGTGTGAGTGGTGAGCGGGTAGATGCGACGCTATCGTGACGGGATAGCGAGCCACGTCGTGGCATGACAGGATTGTTCGCATTTGACAGTGTCCGATCACCACCACGAGGATCGTAGTAGGATGACGTCTCTTGTTGCTGTCGGGCGGCGGCCCTTGCTTCTTCCCGCTCTCGCTCTTCTGCGACCTGCTTTTCGTTTTCCGTGGCAAGGCGTTCGGCATCGAGGAGACGCCGCTGTTCTGCCTGCTGTTCGTGTGTCATGGACAAAGAATACTTGCGTGAGCTGGTAGGTCGCTTGGAATAGTCAGTCGTGGGTGGCTTTGACTTTTCCTTTTTGCGCTCCTTTGCTTTCTGCTCTTCAAGCTCTCTTTTCTCATTCTCCAGGCGCTCTGCCGCCTTGCGCTGATGCCGTGCTTCTCTCTCTGCGGCACGCTCCTTTTCCTTCTCAGCAAGTGCTCTCTCAGCCCGCTCTTGAGCCCGGGCTTCGGCACGACCAAGTTCAAAACGCACTTGTTTGTCGTTCTCTTCCTTCTCAAGGGCATGGGCGACCTTACGGTCAAAATCCTCTTGATTGCTGCGATCTACACTTGGCTTCTTGCGTCGTTCGCCACTGTTCTTAGCGGGCCGCAAGGGCTCAGCTGCGCCAGAACTCGCGCGAGAAGAACCCGAGTAATCAGCGTACTGATCATAGTCAAGTGGGCTTGCACCAGTTGGTGTATGAGCACCTTGAAAGAAGCCACTTGGAAGAACCCTTGTGGTTCGATAAGAGCCTGAGGATGTTCCCACCTGAGGTCGAGTAGAATTCGGCGGGTCCACGATAGGATTGTGTATGATCGGAGCAGGTTGCCGTGCACCGCGTCGACTAGCGGGTAAGTCATAGTCTGCCTCGGATGTGACAGTGAGCGAAGGTGTTTGGCTGGAAGAGGCTGATGGTGCATGGCGGTGGTGGTATCCATGCGGCACGGTAGGGGTTGGGAGGTATGTGTTGGGTTGGTCATACGCGGCTGGCGGAGGCAAAGGTGCTTCTGGGAAACCAGTTCGAAGCGTGTATGAAGCATCAGAACCTGGTGAATCTATGGCCGCTTCGTTAGATCCAAGGGACCCAAGTGACGAACGCTTGTTGCCTTTGGTGGAGACAGATACATGTTGATATCTGCTGCCTTTGCCTTTCTTGGAGCCGAAAGCGATGATAATCTCATTGGGAAGGCGCTGCCCGTCTCGAGTAGTAGGACGGCTACCACTATTGGACGGACGACGGTGCTGGGTGAGGTATGTACCCGAACCATTAGGCGTTAGGGGGTGTACTGGAGAGGGGGTCTCATCGCGTAACCCAGAGCCTCTTGCGTGGATGTAGGTACGTGATGATCTCTCAACCTCGCGGCATGTTTGCCCGCCGTGCGCCCTTTCGCAGTAGTCAACGCGGTCCCCCTTTATCCGACACATGGTGATCGGGAAAGGTGTGTGCTGTCGAGGGAGTGTAACTCAAGAAGACACAAGGCTTGCGAATCTTGGGTAGTGTTGTGTAGTGCTGTCAGACAGCTAAAGGTGATGGCTGTGTCAGATGGCTGGCGGCGATATCGGCGGATCGTTTGACGGTAATAAAAAGAGAACGATGGTATGAGTCAACAAAGAGTGTGCTCTTAGGTTGTCTCTTGGTAGTTGGGGGGTGACTCTATTTAAGGGCGCAAGTGAAGACCGAACTGAGACAAGTGCCAAACGAGACGAGTGTTCTCAGTCAAAGAAGGCGTAGACCCAAAAGCGAAAGAGTCAGAGAGGCGAATGGGTAATAATAAATACGATGGATGATGTGCAGGCGGCAGGATCGCGTGTTGTGCAGTTCCGAAGAGTAAAGTGCAGCCCTACTGGGCGTGGCTTTGGCTTTAAGTGCTAGGCGGTGGTGGTTGGAGCCTGGAAATGGGCGCTGTGAGTGGACATGGGACCAAATTCACCAAAGTACCGAAAGGGATGTGCAGAAAATGCCAGAGCTAGGCCGCAGCGACAGGCAGTACGGGTATCGCATGAACATGATCCGGGCGTCCTGGGGCCACTTCTTCTGGCTGCGCAGCGGTGAATTGCACAGCCCGCGAGCGACCGATGCTACCACCCACCCACATGTGGACCCTGGTCGCGACCGGTGTCCTGTGCCTGAGGATAATAGCGACGCAAGCGAGAGCTGCTGCCATTGGGGTCGAAGAAGTTTCTCGAGCACGCAAACCGGTTTGCGCGTCCGCGCGTCCGCGTACATGTCTCAAACTCGATGGGCAGCAATGGTAAGCTGCCGATGCGACCCCTTTGAGCTCGGCTTCGGCGAGCAAGAACGCCCACTCGCATTGGGGCAGAATTCCCTCATGGCAGGCAGATAGGTGAAGCTAGTCGTGCTAATGGCGAAAACCCGGATGGACTGGAATGTCATCAGCTGGAGAATTGGCGAATGACGGCTGACGCTATGCACTCATTACCGCGTCGCCAGGCAGGATGCCCTGGATGCCAGGCACCAGAAGCCGGCGATTTGCTGATCGGCGCCCAATGCCCGACCATATTACTTTGCTTTGATGATGATATGGATAGAGACATGTCTGCTTGGCTGCTCGACTGGTTGGTGGGGTACCAATGTGCGGCGGGCGCTAAAGGGATGCACCCACGCTCGCAGCGACGCTTCGTTCGCAGCCTGGCCTCATACATCGCGTCCAAAGAATTTGGAGTCGCGATTATATTACACACTGTTAGTATTTTCGCGCGATAGCACCCTCATCGTCCCCAGACGGACGCTAGCGGATAGCGATTGATGATGGGCTTGTTGGGAGGCGAATTGCTGAGCATGTGAGCTAGAAAGCCACCTCGTTGCCTTGAGCCATCCAAACTCGGGAAAGAGCAACAGACGAGGTGCGTTGCGCCTGCCATAGACATTTCAGTGTTTGTCAGCGCCTTCCATTTCCCACCTCATCTACTCTTGGCATCCCCTCGCCATATCCTCACGGCCGATGCGTCTCAATACGTCGACTGCCACAACAATCTGCCGTCCTTACCAATCTCCACAGCAGTCAGCTCCGGCGCCACCGTCTCTCGTACCGAATGATGTTACCATCCGATGCGCATTCCTAGGAAGCCGTTTCGTGCTACCCCTGACACCAGTCACGAGCTCACGCAATTCACAGCCTCAGTCATCAGCCTTAAGAGTTGCGCGTATCGTTATGATTTTGATACATGGGGGCCAATTCCATGGCCTCTGATGCGACTAACGCTCTAGTGAGGAGTCGAGGATTGCTCTTAATTTGCGACACCGCTATTCCTGCTTCCACTCCCAGTTTTCAAACAAGGGTAGCCAGATTGGGTAGGCACGGCCACAGTAGTGAAAAGCCACTGTTGACCGTTCGCAGTAGCGCACACTCTGTGGCTTGTATTCTTGATTGACGATGACGAACAGTCGGTCAATGGGAGTTGCTCCGAGCAAAGTTGTGAATGCTGCAGCGACCGTGTCACAGGTTTGCGCTGAAAGATGCTCAGTTATTGTTCCAGCGCTTTGCGACTTTTGGGAACCCATAAGCACTCGCCCAGAATGCGCACTCCTCGCCTAAAGGACGACTCGACCTTCAACTGACGACAACAAAGATTCCGCGTGCTCACCAATTTCTCTTGACCGATTTTCCGTTGATTGGGTTGACATGGACAATCTTCACCAGCCTCCACCGACCTTTCTGCCTCAGCCACGATGCCCCACCATACAAATTAGTCGCTAGCGTAAGGCGTGCCGTGCCGTGCCACACTACCTCCCGCACAAACTACCTGCAACGATTGCTCAGCCTCTTCGACATTTGGCCAGGACAAAGCTCGTTTCAATTTTGCTCTCCTGCATATCAAACGGTGAACGCATAAAAGACTGCCAAGGAAATGGGTAACAAGTATGAGTGCCAGGCCCGATACTCCACATTTTGGCTTGGGCATCACGAAAGACTTTCAGGGTTGGTGTGTGACCGCATCTAACATGGTATGCGGTACATCTAGATCTACGCCTCCACATTTTGAGGAGATGTCTTCACCAGCTTTTGTGCGACGCCAATTCACGATCAAAAAGGATGTACGGAGCCGGATACATGTCTGAGGCAAGTCATTGAGATTCTACACCGATGATGCACACATTAGCCGCCCATGTATGCTCAATTGCGTATAATCCACTACGCAGAGACATGGCTACCCAAACAATACCTTTGGACACATACCTGCCAAGATCATGTTACATCGAAAGGTACGATGTATCCTGCAACGACACACGCGATTCTTTCCACTGTCAGATCTCACCCGCGCGCTTTCCGCACCGTCCCGTCTCGCTTCCACCTACAAGTAAGCAAAGTGCACATTTGCAGCCAAGCTTTGGCCCCTCGCTACTGGAGTTGCACCACAGCCTTGATGCAGGAACAACAAGCTTTTTAACAGGGGTACCATTGTAGCTGAGATGTTTCACTGCATCAAATACTCGGCTGTCGGATGGACAAGGCGATCCGCTGGAGCCTGCGTACAAGATTAGTAGCACCGTAGCTCACAAAGTATGAAGCACCGGTCTGGTAAGCGTGTCAAGAGATACTGTAAGTTTCCAAACAGTCATACTGGGTAATATGGGCGCGTGTCCACAGTGAACGTTTCTCCTGGGTATCGGGTGCCTCACTCGCGCCTTTTCGCACGCATTGCTGCCTTCGTGCGGACCTTCTTCGGACCCACGATACGCAAGCAAAAACGCTGATCGGTGAAGAACTCACACAGCCTTTCACCTGAGACGCATCCGAAGACCGGCCGTTGGCAAGTCACCATCGGCACGTACCCCAACAAAAAGTATCTTCTCCATGCAAAGGATTTGGAGGTTCGACTCGTGACATAGTTACTATGCCTGTTCCGTCACCACACCCTCATGTCAACAAACTAGTCCTTAGACTCGCCGCTATCATTGCGGCACGGAAACACCATCGTCATCAACCTGAACGAAAATTCCCACATCAACGCAATACCGGTTCCAGCTCCGCGGATCCAACGAATTCGCTCCCTGCAACACCCGAAAACAATATTGCTGCCTAGATGATGTCTCATATCAAATGCAACATATATATCCATTCTGAATGTTGCCTCAGGCATGCGCAGTACTCGCAGCCTCTTTGCTACTCTCCTTCGCCAGTCTGCCTCGTACGTCGTCTCCCAGGCACCATGTACTACACGCAATGCATCTTGTCACCGGTACAAAGTATTTGTCAATGTAGCACTACTGAGGCCTACTTTATCCCTATCCGCACCTCGTATCTCTCCTGCTCGTCGATATCACACAAGTAAAGACCGTGAAACCTCCATCTCCTCTTGTCGGCCTTTCCCTCCCTTCTCTGATACGCTGCATCTCATCCATACCATCAACATTCCCCCGCCGGGAAGTGTACTTTCCCGCTTTGTACACGAAGTACGTTCCTTCCCTGCATTACCCCGTTACTGACTCCCTTCTTTCCACACGATTCTACTCTACTTGAATTCTAGCTTTAGCATTCCCCCCTCTCTCTTTCTCCCACCCCAGAACCCCCAACAATACCGCTCGTCCCCAGCTCATCACATAAGCCTCAAACAAAAACACATAGACGTTGCGCACTACCTACCGGGCCTAAAAACTTCCTACCACCCTCCCTAACACATACCACGTATATACTATGCACTGTCTATATACATCGCCAACCTACGCAGTCGCTGTAAATGAGAAGGTGAGAAGAGTGCTGGTGAGGTCTTGGGTAATGAGAAGGGAGATACGCGACGTGTGTGACGTTATTACGCATCGTATCAGGATATTGATGTGTCTTGTCTTTTATTGATGCCGGGATCGTGGGTGGATGGTGAAAAAATGGTGTTTACCAAGTCTCTTTTCTTTCCTTTTCTTGATTCGGAGAGGTCATGTATACAGGGAAAGGAAGGGATCGACTGGATATTAGAGAGAGAGAGAGAGAGAGAGAGGTCAAGTCTCCTCTTCTTTTTCTCTTATCTCCTTCTACTCTGTTAAGATGTGCGTAGAAGAACTTAGGCTAGATCAGGCATGATCGAGTTCTCATAGATACGTCGGGAGAGGGACTATCTATTTTTACTGAATCAGAACGCTGGTTTCAGAATGAACTGCAGAAGCTTGTTTTGTCCCGCATACAGTCTAGTCACCGAACACAACCACAGAGAGAAGGAAGAAAAGAGAAGAAGAGGCTAAGTCATACGTCCGGTTCGACATACTGTACAAAAAAGATAATACATCCCAACACCATCCCTCACAGTCCTACTCCCCCCTCAGCGCCTCCCCCACCCCTGGGAACCCCTTAGGCGGACTCGCCCGTCCCTGCGGTCTCTGACTCTCCAAAAACTCGCTAAACCGCTGAGCCTCCCCACTCATCTCATCCAACTCCTTAACGCCACTCCTGCCGAGTCCCGCACTCAACCCACTCAACGGATCCTTATCCACATTCTCCCTGACGGGCGGTCTATCATCCAACTCGCCCCTCGCCACAGCGACCTCAGGCCCCGTGGCGCGCAGCAACTTGATATGGATACGGCCGTCATTCGTAACGGAGCCAAAGAGCGGGTTAACGAGGACCTTCTTGCCGCCGGGCGTATCCACGTCGATGGTTTCCACGTCCTTGGCATTGCTGATGTTGGCGGTGCGCGACGCGATGTAATTGTCCGTGCTCTTGAATTGGTCGTTTGCGACGAAACCGCCGACGCCGAGGCGGGCGTAGACTTCGCTGCGGGCGCTGGTGCGCCGCGCTTGTACGACGCGCGCGGGGATGGGCGTGGGCGTTGCTTGCGGGCCGAGGATGGGGTGGTTCGTAATGTAGGATTTTGTGCGGAGATAGCCCAGACCGGCGGACGGGTGCGTGGATAGGGGTGCTGTGGATTGATCGAACGTGTACGTGTCGAAGTCGCGGCTTGAGGCGTCGACGGCGTAGTTCTTGTTCTTGAGTCGCATAGCAGGGAGCTTGAGGAAGGGGAGGATCAGCTTGCTTACGAGCTTGCTGGTTAGTGGGTCGTTTGCGGTTTCTCGGCGGAGGGCTTTGATGCCCGCGTTGATGTCGGCTTTGGTGATGTGGCGCCAGGCCTTTTCTTGCTCTTGCTGCCATTTTTCGGCTTCGAGAATGTCCATGGGTGGCGCTTGGTCGGACTTTGAGGCGGCGAATCGGCGCGAGATGTAGATTTCGTTCTTGACGAATTCGGTCAGGTAGGCGTTGAATTCCTTCTTTCGACCTGTGATTTGCTTGCTGAGGTAGGTCACGAAATCGTCGGCGCTCATTCCTGGTACCCAGGGTCCGTCGTGCTTCCACCGTCTGGTGTTGTGCACGACGGGGTCTACAGGTGGCGGGGTGAAGGGTGTAAATGCAGCTAATCGCTCTTTCAGAGAGTTCTTTGCAGCTTCTTGCTCTTTCTGGAAAGTCGTGAACTCGTCATACCACGGCATAGAAGCTGGCGCCTTCTCAGAGGGTAGAGCAGTCTTCTTTACTTTGTTCGCTTCCCTTTGGAAAGCCTCAAAGTCGGTCAGCTGGTTGCCCCATCTATGTTCTCTCCAGGTTGCCATCTTCGCTTCCCATTTCTCTGCCCAAGTAGCGTTGAAAACCTCCCATTCGGCCTTGGCTCGCTCTGAAGGCATGCTTTTCTTGAGGGCCTGGAGGTACAATCCGGCCTCATCCAGACCCATTTCAGTGTCATAACTCGTGGTATCGTCGCGGACTTCGAAGGCGCCTGGAGGTGGCGTGTTACCCCACTCCTGATCCCGCATATGCGACATGCCCTTCATCATCGGAACGCCCATCTCTTCCCACTTCTGCCTTGTCCGTACATGGTCGGCGGCGGAGTCGAAGTCGGTGACATGCTCGATGGTATCCAGTTGGGTGACTCTCAGTACTGGGTCGCTAACTTGGACAATATGGCTTCGCGAAGGGATGGCTCGTTTCAGACCCCAATCGCCACGTGCAAGCGACGCCTTTGTGGTTGCAATGGCCTGGTGGGTGGGATACGGGAGCGTCGCAGTGTCGGAGGCTTTGGTTATGCCCGCGCCGAAGGACTCGCTAACGGGCGGCCGTGGCAGCGGGTTTGGTAGCGAGAAAAGCCGGGAATTTCGGAGGAGGTGAGATGTCGGCGAGAGGGATTGGCGACTTAGAGCCATATTGGCGATGCAACAGCCGCGGGTTGGCGTTCAATGGCGGCTGAAGTGGTGGTGGCAGTGGTTCAGAGGAAATGTCGACATGGATTTGCGGCGAGGTCCGTGCTCCTCCGCGGCTTCGGATGGGTTTGTTGTAGGGTGTGGGAAAACGTCACAGCGGCACGACTTTGGTGGAGAGAATGGTTTAATTATTATAAGTTAAATGTGAAGCAACTCTGAAGCTGTCCGAGGTACTGCTTTTTGTACATTTCCTTTTCTTAAATCCTTCTGCGATCTTGCATCTTTCGCAATGGATCAAGCTGCAGTGTGCAATCACTTTGTTCATCTGAGTGAGATGCTTTTGCGCAGCGTGTGGCCTAATAGTTGCCATGTCGTTTTTAGGGGCATGCTGTGGTCCGGAGGTTTATTTTGTTGGTCGACCTTTCGCCAAAAACCTCGACATTGCCTCTGATGTATAGGCGGACTGGAAGGCCTCTTGATGGTGATGTTGGAACATGTAAGGATATGAGTCCTTCATCACCCCGGCAAATGCTTGTCCCAGTCCTGCGCATCATCTTCATCCTCATCCTCATCATCCTTGGCTTTTCTATTGATACGTGGGACATGACCTTCAATGGCCATGGTATGGTCAGAGGTCTGGCCAGGAAGCGAGGGCGGCTGTGGCGGTGCGTTGGAGGGCATGCGCTCCATAATCTGGTCCTGCACAAGGTCATTGTTCGCTTTGGTGACCTGGCCCGGCTTCTCTCCCCGCTCGAGTGCCAGGTCGGTCATGGCATCTTCACGGGCCGCCCAGGCCGCGTTGACGTCGTCGTCTTCGTTGCCCTCAGTCGTGGTTGCGCCTTCCTGCTTGGGTCGCAGGGGTAGCGCCTTCTGCACCTCGTCTTCATTATCCACCATGAGCTCGATGTTGTCGCCGTATCCGCCTTGTCGCATCCACGCTGGTTCCTCGTTCAGCTGTACTTTTACGTACAGCGCCCGTTTTGCGCAGTCGTCGGAGCACCACACCTCCAGCACCTTCCTGTCTACAATCTGCACGCCGTACTCAGTATCAACAAACTGCTTTCTTGCAGTCGATCGCGCCTTCTTCTTGGGGCGCGGACACAGGGCATAGCCACACTTGTCGGCAATGTTGCGCTCCTCAATCAAGGCATCGTAGTCGGCAGGCTGAAAGGGAATGACGGCCTTTTGGAAGAATTGGGCGTCTTCTGGTGTGGGCCGCTTGGCGTCGGCGTTTGGTGAAGTTGGAAAGTCCATCAGCGTCATGACTGTCTCCAGCACCTCAGCCTCGACGCGCTTCCGGTCTTCCAGGACGGTGGCATGATGGCGGGCGACTGCGAGATGGCGCGCATTTACAGGCTTTCTCCCGGGCGGGGCGTTGATGGAAGCCGTCGAGTTCTTCAGTATCGACTTGGGCGGCATATCTGTCCGGGTCCGTGTCCGTGTCCGTGTTGGTGTTGCGATCGTCGTTGCTAGAGTGTGAATGAAGTGGACCGGGTGTGCCAAGCTGGGCGTCGGGCTGCGCGGGGCTGTTTTGAGCTTCGTCACCACACTTCCGACGAGGCATCTGCAGCAGCCCCCCAATCTCTCTCCCCCCTTAGCACTCGCCCGGAGCTGTATGGGTGCGAACAGTGAATGGTACGCTGCCCGAATCTTCCGCGCCTGCCGCAGCCCTTCGCAAGCTGACATACGCGTCATCGTAGCTAGACACCTCCGCTATCCGCCGTGCACCACGACCTAGAGAGCTCCCACACGCACCTGCCGTAGTTTATTTTCTGGCAGGCACCGCAGCTGTCATCGCCTAGCGAGCCCGCTGCAGCTGGAGACGTAGCTCTGCCTCCCTCACCCACGTCCGCCGCCATGTACAAAGTCAAGGCCGTCTACGACTACTCGTCCCCCCACGAGGATGACCTGGACTTCAAGATCGGCCAGATCATCTCCGTCACCGAAGAAGAGGGCGACGACTGGCTGGTCGGCGAATACCTAGACAATGCCGGAAACAAGCACGATGGCCTCTTCCCCAGGAACTTTGTCGAGCGCCACGAGCCCGAGCCGCCGCCACGCCCCAACCGGGCATCACGACACAAGCCATTGGAGCAGCCTGCTGCATCAGAAGCACCTCCCACGCCTCAGATACCCCAGCCCGAGCCCGAGCCAGTACAGCGCGAGGAGCCCGAGCCGCCCAAGCCCCAACCGCCCCCATTAGACGTGCCGGCCGCTGCCAAAACTACCCCCTTGCCCATGTCACCCATGTCGCCTCAGTCAGCGTCCAGTGCGAGGGCACAGGAGCAACCTGAAACCTCGAAATCTCCTACGCCGGCAAAGAAGCCCCCGCCACCCATCGCTGCCAAGTCCAATGCTTTCCGAGACCGCATCGCCGCCTTCAATGCTCCAGCTGCCGCTCCAATCAAGCCCTTCAAGCCGTCTGGGGGCGCTCCCACCAACTTCATCAAGAAGCCATTCGTCGCTCCTCCGCCAAGTCGCAATGCATACATTCCACCCACTCGGGAGGCTCCGCCAATCAAGACATACCGCCGTGAAGAGGACCCAGAGATTGCAGAGCGCCAGGCGCGAGACCAGAATGATGCCGAGCGTGCGGGACTGGTCGCACACGACACCGTAAAGTCAAACGAGGCTGAGGAGGAACAAGCGCCAAAGATTAGCTTGAAGGAACGAATTGCCCTGCTTCAGAAGCAACAGCAGGAACAGGCTGAAAGAGCTGCCGCTTTGCAAAAGGAAAAGCCAAAGCGACCACCGGTGTCGAAAAGAACCGAATCTCAAGACGCTCAAGCCGAGGATAGTGAAGACACCGAACTGGAGCGAGTGGGTACTGGGGCCTCCAAACCCCGCGCATCCGTCGACCAGGCTCGTCCTCGTACATCTCAAGACGTCAAGTCACCCGATTCGCAGGCCCTCAACCGCGACCTTCTCAGCGAAAACGACGCCGACCAATCAGGTGCTGGTGATACTGAAGACGCTGGGGCTGAGTCTACAAGTGTTGAGGAGGACGAGGACAGACCGAAGAGCAGACATCTGCCTCCACCGGCGCCCAAGCCTGCCGCTGCCGCTGCCCCGGTGCAGGAGCCCGAAGCTGGAGACAAGCAAGATGTTTCCAAAGATGAAGAGGAGGAGGAGGAAGACGAAGAGGAAGACGAAATGGACGCCGAAACGAGACGGAAGTTAGAGCTGCGTCAGCGCATGGCCAAGATGAGCGGCGGCATGGGTATGCCCGGCATGTTTGGCGGTATGCCCATGGGAGGGCTTCCACCAAAGCCACCGAAACCTGCAAAGAAAAAGTCAATCACGGACAAGAAGGCTGAAGACTCTGAAGGCTACGCATCGCCCCAGCAACAGGTGCCCATGTTCCGCATGCCTCCACTGCCATCAGCTCAGAGCCAAGGACAGGATGACCGCTCACTCTCGGTGGAAAAGGAGGAAGAGGTCCCAGCCCCAGTCACAGGCGCTCACACCGCAGAGGAAGTACCTGATGTAGAAGACGTTGCTGCCCAACCCATCCAGCGCACACCCACTGGCGAGCAGCCCCCGCCTATTCCTTCAGACAGTAAGTTTCTCATACCTCGCAAGCCAATCCGTGCCTTTACGCAACATATCCAAGACTGTCTACAGCTGCCATCTTCCGAAACACTGTCAAAGACGTACATCACGTGTGACGGTGTGTCGGAATATGTGATGACTGTATGCGTGTCTAGTATGTCTGGATTAGGATCAAGCTTTGTGGGTTGAAGGCCCTGGGTCCTCGACTAACACTTTGTAGGACGTCCTGCACCTCCACCAGTACCATCAGCATGTAAGTTGTCACACGATATCAGGCTTCGAAGATTTCTGACCACTTTCAGCTCGACCTCTTCCACCACCTCCCCCGCAGGTTCTGTCTCCAGGCCCTGGTTCCGAATCTGGTGATGAGTTGACAGACGCTGCCAACACACCATCTGCCCCGTTCCAGCCACCCCCAAAGCGAGCTTCGTACTTTGCTTCGGGTGATCAACCACATGATCCCTCTGAGAGGCGCGTACCGCCCATTCCTTCAGCAGGTCCTGGATCTCCAGTCGCAAGCCGACCCCCACCACCACCACCGCCGACCCAGGCCCCTCCTTCTCGCCAGGAAAATCTACCTATAAGAAAACTGGATCGGACCGAGGGAGAGACTGACTATGAGGGTGACTATGACACAGACATGGCGCCTGAGGCAACTCACAAGGATGCCTTGAAGTCACATGCTAGGAGTTCCAGTGTCGAAGAGGACACCATTGCAGACGAGCCGAGCTCAGCAAGATCACCGACTATACCTCAGGGCATGCCGCCAGCACCTCCTGTCAACCGTCCAGTGCCGCCACCTCCGCCTCAACAACCTCCCAGTCGATCATCAGCCGACTTCCCTCGTGGGGCTCCACCTCCTCCACCAGGACCGCCCCCAGCTCGGAATGCCCAATCAGCAGAGGACGATGATGAGTACGACCCTTTTAAATATTCCGGTCCACCCACGAATGCTGCTCCTCCAATCCCTCGAGCAGCTCCACCACCTCCACAAGGTCAACCACCACCTCCAAACACCCGTCCTCCGCCACCGATGCCGCCGTCAATACCCTTTGCTATGCCCAGTCAGAAGGCTGAGTCGGAGGATGAGGATGAGTTGTACTCTTCCCCTCCACCTCGCAAGTCCCATGACCGGCCGCCGCCTCCACCACCTCAGGCTCCGCCGCATCAGCACGCTGCTCCACCTCTTCCATTCCAACAAGCACTGGCCCCTCCACCTGCCGAGAGAGCAGTACCACCACCACCTCCACAACAAGATGCACAACCCCCATCGATGCCGCCAATGGAGCCCCAGCCTCGAATGCTGTCTAGTCGAAAGTCACTTGATGCGGGTCATCTGATGGCTACACGCTCGTCCATGGACCAGCCCCGGCCCACCTCAATGCTTCATCAAGACTTCATGGCCAATGACATTGACCTGGGTGCCTCGTCTCATTGGTGGACCCAGCCCAATCTGCTTCCGCCATCTTTGCAAGGCCGCAAAGATGTCATCGTCGACATGAAGGAATCGCAATCTGGCAACACCGTGGAGAAGCTCATAAAGGTGCTCTACCTTGACTATTCACAGACAATCGTCTCTGCTCGTTTCGAGGCCAACAACGTTTCCGATGTCGACCTCGAACAGCGGACTGAAGCTCCCCCTCCCCGGTTGCGCCCAGACCAGCTTGAAAGTGCTTATGAGCAATTTGGCCGACATATTGCCAAGGCCATTGAGTCCAAGCAGAACAGTATTGTCGGCAATGGCTCACCTTTCGCTCTTGTCGAAGATCTCTTCAAGCCCTTTGCCGACGCTCTGCCCCCGATCTCGACTCGCGCTTACGGTGCTTTGGTCTACGCCAACCTAGCCAACGCTTCAACCCAGTCATATGACGAGATCCGCCCTGGTGACATCATCAGCTTCCGCAACGCCAAATTCCAAGGCAAGACCGGGCCCATGCACGCCAAGTACAGCATGGACGTGGGTAAACCCGATCACGTAGGCGTAGTGGTTGAATGGGACGGCAGCAAGAAGAAGGTACGCGCTTGGGAACAAGGACGTGAGCACAAGAAGGTCAAACCCGAAAGCTTCAAGATGGGGGATTTGAGATCTGGTGAAGTGAGGGTCTGGCGTGTGATGAGTAAGAGTTGGATTGGATGGAATTGATGGAGACGGGTTGGCTTGAGTAGACAATGATGACGAATGGTTGTAGTAGGCACACGTGTAATTAGTAGTCAAGTGAGTAGACGTTGAATTCTTGGCGCGCTATGTGTAACACTTTTTTGTTTCCGGTGCCCTTTGTACATGGTCTATTTTCAAACGAGTGGTTGTTTAGAAGTTGACTTGTACACCCCAGCTTTTCGCTCTATCCTTCGTCACATCTTTTCGCGACTTTGTAGTCGATTCTTCGAGCGTATTTCTCAACGAGTTTGCCCCTTCCTCCAGTGTCTTTTTTTACAGCTCTTCAATGGCTTTCCGGTGCATACGCACGTGATTGACTGATGGACGAGTTTCTAAGAAAATTGCTGGAATCTGCGGATGTGGTGTACTGGAATTGGTGGGTTAGCATTGTTCTTGCTGAATCTGCCGTTTGACGCTGCGACGAGAGCGATGACGAGGTGGGCCAAAGATGTTTTTGTTTTGCTTCTTCTTCTTTTGTTGTTGTTTTTAATGGGAACCTGCTTCGTCGAGTTAGATTCCGACTCAAGTGCGTGGCTCTTCTTTCGCAATGTCCCACGCAGCTGTCTGGGTGCTGTTTCAGGTTTGGGGGTGTCTCAGCGTCGCTGGTTCTACTATTGAGGTACTTGCTTTCTCGTCGCGAGATCGTCGCTTCCATGATGTTGCTATCGTCGTCTACCGTCTTGGCGCGCCCAATGCCCCAGGTCGCTCAACGACCCACGAACAACACAACAACCTCTACACAAAACGCGACATAACTCCACCAATATTGATCTGATTCAAGAAGCGATTGAATTTTTAGAATCGCGTGAAGCTGGAAAGAACTTCTCGTACGGCCAAGTCGCAAAAATGTTCGGTGTTAAGTACAGTACGCTCGCTCGAAAGCATGAAGGCCGATCTCAGCCAAAAGGGACCTCGCGTCGTTCCTCCACCCACAACACGAGACGGAGCTTATACAGTACATCAAAGGGCTTACTGAGCGGCGTTTTCCACCTACGAGGACAATGATACGCAACTTTGCTTCATCTTTGGCTGGAAAAGACGTCTCAGAAAGCTAGGTTACACGCTTCTTGAACAGAAACTCCTCCCATCTCATGTCACGCTGGCAGACAAGGATGGACCGCAAGCGTCACAAAGCTGATTCAGGGGCTAAGTACAGCTTATACTTCGAGCTGAGCTTTCGAAGTATCTTTAAAAGAGTTAGTGGCTGCTCCTAATGATAAAAGGAGACTTCTTCTCGCTCTTCTGGAGTGCCTGGGGTGCTGCTTTTAAGCCTTAAACGATTAGACGGTCCTTTGAAACTATCGGTATTCACCCACCTAACGCTGAAGTGATAATTAAGAAGTACTACAACGAGGCATCTAGTTTAGATGAAAGCTCTGCTTTTTGCCTTTCTGGAGAGGACTGGCTCAAGCTTAAGTCTATTATACGTTGTATAGTGAAAGATTAAAGCGATAAGGACGTTAAGAAGCTTCGCCGAAGTTTACACTATATCTTAGCTTAAAATAGTATTCTCTGCGGAGAGATTAGGGGCCTTAGGAACTCTCTTTGAGTGAAAAAGAGACGGCAAAAGAAGGACTTTACTCTCTAGCTTAGCAAACCTTAGGAGTACTACGGAGGAGCTGTCTTCTGGTCTCCTAAGCAGTGTCGTTAAGCTTGGGACGATGAGATGGAACGATAATGAGAAGTATAACAAATATAAGCTTAGAAAGCTGAGATGGCTTACCTTAAGGAGCAAGCTCGACTCTATAAGCTTTAGCTAGTTGAGGAGAAGCGTGTTGAGAGAGAGGCTCAAGTAGGTGCGGGAGAAGGAGCGGGCTGCAAAAGAGGCTGAAAAGGAGCGTCTGAAAGCCCTTCGCGACGCTCAAAAAGCTATACAACTATCCTAAACGAGTAAGCGCAAGACCTCACAAGCCCACAAGCCTCCCACAAAGCGTCAGAAACGTGCTGGTGTTGGTGCAGTTCGTGTAGAAGCTCCTACTGCTGCCATAGCTGACCCAACGCGAAAGACTAAGACGCGATCGATCCGGAAGCCTAAAAATATTTTGAATAGCAGAAACTCTTTGCAGTATAGTAATTAGTACTACACTAAAATATCGCAATATTACCACCATTTGTTGTGGTTCTACAGCCTCATTTTTCTGGTATACTGATGTGGTTGCGTGGGGCGTTGAGCGACCTGGGGCATTGGGCGCGCCAAGACGGTAGATGGTACGACGCCAATTGAGAACTGTCTCCCAACTACTGGTCTTGTAGAAAGCGGCAAAGGAGCTTTTGTTTGGTATCAGTTGAGTAGCAAACCTGACGCCCTCATGGAAAGAAGAGTAAATCGTGTGTATGAGCTGGAAATGAACACCACCAAAACGTTTTACCAACCATACCCCCGAGCGAAAACATACCGATATGACAGACAAAGAAAAGCGTCGGATGAATTTAGAAGAGGGGAACGTCGAAGAGCAACCTTGGTTTCAAGCATATGCGATAGTCGGCGAAGAATATTCGAAATCGACAGGCGAGACGCGGTATCTCGTGAGGGCGCGAACTGTTTGGAAGAGGCGTGAAAGTATTAGCAGAGTCGACCAATCACTCATCGACGAGTGGGAAGCGTCCAAAAAAACTGGCCGCACGTCTAGCATTCCACCCACTGAACCCCATCCCACGACCCATTGCTTCTCCCACCCAATTCTGCAAAACAGTTGGTTCGATGTGCTTGACACGGAAGCCGCCATGCTTGTGCTGAGCCTAATGCTTGTGTCTGCGCTGCGCCATAGGGAACTCCTCGATTTCAACATGGTAAGGCGGCTAGACTTGTTCGCGTTCGACAACAAGTTCGATTAGTCATTAAACCATGAGTGTACGCCGTGTGGACAGAGATACGTCGATTCTCTGTTCAAAAGACTTCAGAAATATGCCAATAGCGAAACGGGAGCTTCACTAGCAAACAAGCTGGTCCGAAATAGCTGGATTGATATCCGGCATCGCCTATTCATTTGTCCGGGCTTACTGCATACTACACCTCGATGGAGGGCCATATGTTGCACAACGGCGGGTTCTTGATGTCCTCAGGGAGCTTTCTTCCAAGAAGTATATGCTGGCGGTGCGGGATCGCATTTCGACCGATCGATCTGATAGCGATAGCGATGCGGAGGGGATGGACCAGTGTGACGATGAGCGAGCGCACGAATCAGCTGACACCGGAGAGGCCACAGAGGAAGAACAGGAGCCGCAATCGAATCGAGACAAGGAGATTACGGAAGACCATAACCGCTCGTCGTCTCCCGCCAGGGTAATCGATATTCCCCGAGCGATGAAGAAACTAGGGTTCGAGGCGAAACTTTCGACTCGTAGCTCCGTCAAGTCACCCCATGACAGTCATCGCCTGTAGGAGGGTCGGCCCCACTACTGGACTTTAATACCTGGTCCGATCGAATACAGAGTCACCCCCCGGCTGTTTGTGAGTGGCACGTAGCCAAGAAAATCAACGCTGAGCGCTTGGAAGAGTGGAGGAAAAGCACAGACACAGCGCTCATGACGGACGAGATCATCGACCTTGGCCAAAAGTTGGGCAAAAACTACAAAATTTCCATCATTAGGGTAGGAGACCCGGATGTTGATCTGCTGGTCGGGCGCGAGGAGGATTGGGAGAACATTCAAGTTACGACCAAGTTTTCGAGCCGGAAAAAAGCAAGCAATCAAGCATTCTAGGAGGGGAATTGCGAGGAGTCACGGAAAGAGTAGTGCGCAGGTGGAACCGGCCTGTTTTAATGCATGAGTTATTTATTACTTAGTTACTAAACTATCTCGACGTGCCCGCGCCTATATACCTCGAATTCAGATGGCTGGGGTGGCTGGGAGCCATCTCTAACACGGCCGATGGTGATGTAAACGAAGAAGATGAAGGGGAGAAGGGCGAGGGCGAGGAAAATGAGGAAAATGCCGTAGCAGAGGAGCCTGACGAGGATGTAAAGGACAAGGAAGACGAAGACTATGAGGGGGGATGTCGATGATAGAACACAAATGCCTCCTGCGTTGCCTACCCGTCACGCAACCCCAGCCCCGCGGCCCAAAACAACCAGAAGTTTCGCCAAATCACGCAAAGGAACATACAAGGTGCTAGAAAAGTGATGTTGCTAGAGGCAAAGGATGATGTGGATATGAAGCATCGTGTCGCGTGGCATCGAATAGCAGGTAGATACCTACATGCCTAGGTATAATTGAGTTGTTTGCCCTAACTATCTCGATTAGAGCGGAGCCCCAGTGTATTACACGGTGTCAAGAGCTTGTATTAGTCATATGCCAAGCACTGTCTTTCTGGTTATTGTTCCTGTTCTGCTGCGTGAGCCCGGCGCTAACCTGCTTTGCCGAATGCCAGCTTCGCCGTGTCGCCGTTGCCGTCTTACCTCCGTTCCGCCGCCTCACCGTCTCCTACTATCCTTCCTTTCATTGAAACAACGAATTATACACAACTTTACGTCGGACTTCTCAATTCGCTTGCCCTCCAAAACCATTTCCTACACGCTTATACAGCAATAGCGCTGGAATAAACTCCTGGAAGCGAAGCATAGTCGAAAGAGAAGAGTGGCAATGCGCAACTTCCGAGGCCAAGGCCGGTGATAATTATGATCGAAGGCGCGAACAAGTGTTTGATTATTTATTTTTGACAGCTGTATACAAATCACAAAGTCCATGCTCCACAGATCTATCGGTCGAACCGTGCCCTGGGCAGTTATCTCGGTGTTATGATCGGTTTCGCCAATGTCGTTTAAACATGGCATGTTATTATCAAAGTCGCCTCATCTCTTTAGTCGAGTCCAAGAGATCCCCTTTCCCATCCACTCCACTCATTCGTTTGAGGAATATCTTGTTCAACACCACTCATCACTTATCAGGCACCAGGAGTTAAGACTCGAAATCAGACAATATGAGTAAGACGCACGCTCATGTCTATGCCAATGGAATCTCCAAGCGGCATGTGCTGGTCTTGGAATAGCCTTGCGATACTCAAAACAGGCAGCATTCACCTTTTTGAGGTCATACTCTTAGTCTTCACTTTCGTTGGCTGCATCCCGCTTACCGCGGATCTTTGGGCTGTTATCATTGGCCTATGTGTCGTTGTGTTTGGGAACGCTAAAACGTCCGTATTCCCGTACTTCGACGTCGAATGTCCACCTCCAGAACTGCATTCCAAAACAGCACTCACTATCTACATGCGTAACGAAGACCTAGGCCCAATATTCAATCGTCTCCTCGCCATGCACGAAAGCCTGTCAAAAACCGGTCGCCTTGGAAATTTTAGATTCGTCGTACTGAGCGATACCTCCGACCCGGATGTCATGCAAATGGAAGCAACGGGGTTTGAAAGGATCAGGGACATCCCGAGCGAAGGCACATACCGAACGGCCTTCTACCGCCGCCGTGGCGAAAACACTGGCTTCAAGGCTGGCAACGCTTTCGACTATGTCGAACACTATGCTAAAGGAGACGACTGTTTTGTTCCACTCGACTCTAACAGCACCATGGGTGGAGACCTGTTAGTACGTCTGGCTTCTAGTATGGAAAAGAGTCCTCGCATTGGCATAATACAATGCCGACTCGGCAGCACACCGTCGCTGAGTGGATTCAGCCGAGCCATGTACTTCGTCAACAACTACATCCACAATATAGGCCTGAGCTGGTTCTACAAAGACTACGCTATATATTGGGGCCACAACGCCATCATCCGCACGTAGGCGTTCTTGGAGAACTGTAGGCTACCAGTTCTGAAAGGGAGACCCCCGCTTGGAGGCTACATTCTGAGCCACGACATCATCGAAGCCATGTATATGCGCCACGCTGGGTACGAAGTCAGACTCTTACCGGTAGAGAAAGGCAGCTACGAGGCGAATCCACCCACAACTTCCACTTCTTGAGTCGCGTCCAGATGTGCTTCTGTCTATCTACGTACCTCGGTCCTACTGCTTGGGCTTTATTGAGCTTCGCCATTGCCATCAAGTCGTTATTAAGCCCATCTGATTCTCTCGATAGCGAGAGCCTCGACTTTTATTCCCAACCGCTGTTTATTGCCCTGAGCTTCATCCCTAGATTCGTTGGTCTTCTTCACTTGGCTATGAAATGCGTCAAAAACTTTGACGACGGCCTCCGCTGGGCGGTATCTTGCTTGCTGCATTTCATCTTTGCAACGGCCGTTGCACCAGCTATAAACATCGCCCTTGCGACTCCGATCGTCGTCGCGTTCATTAACGGTTCGGTTGCCTGGACCGACCAAAATCGCGACCGTCTCGGCCTCAGCTGGAGAGACGCCTTGCGGGCGTTTTGGTTACAAACGCTTATTGACATTTTTGTTATTAGCCTACTTGTCACGAGAGATGGACTTGGAGTTTTTGTGGTGTCAGTGTTTGCTTCAAGCTTGTCGCTAGTCGTTCCAGCTACTGTCTTCTCAGCGTCTCCAAGCCTTAGTCCGTTGATCCTTCGCATGCGTTTGTTTGTAACGCCAGAAGAGGTTGCGTTGCCACAAGTGCTATCTTCAATTGTCTCACCAGAAATTCATGCGCTTGGCTTGCAGAAGGCCAAGAAATGATGTTGCAAATAAAACCTAAGATTAGACCGCAGATTACATAGATTTGGGTATGTTGTGTTCTAGAGATAGGGTAGTAACATGATTTGCATATTTGTCACGGTTTAGGGTCTCTCCTACTCTGCATCTGCAGTCGCAACTCACCTTTGGTAAAGGCGCGATGCCTATCTAGGACTAGTACTGTTTACGGTCACTCACCCATATATACTGTTCGTAGCCTCACACAATACAACCTCAGTTCACTCCTTCAATTCTTCCTGCACGCAATCCCATACAATATTCAATCCGCTCTAGAAAAGGATCTGCTCCCTCTTTCGCTCGGATGTAGGGGCTCAATCCATCATTCAAATAAGTTTTGATGTCTCTCAAAGGCAGCTTTACCGCATACAAATATTTATCATCTTATATTACTGAGTAATTGTTTCTAAGATAATGAGTATAAGAACTTTATAACCCTCCATTAATATAACAAATTTATAGCGTTATAATATCTGTCGCTACACTATAAAAGTTACTAATGGTAGAGACATGGGACTTAATCTATATAATTTAACACAAAAGTGATTTTAAGCAACTATTCAAAGCCCAATTTGAAGTTTTAACTACGGCTTGATATATAATATCTGTTTACTAATCGCTATAGCCTTGTCAGGACGCATCCCTGCACCACTACGCCATGCAACCAAAAAGGTACGTATGATCAGTGAACTACTGATCATGGTGCAGGATAGTATATATCATCAGCCAGGCCTGACAGCTAAATGAGTAGTAATTGCTATATACTATCTTTATTTGGTTTTATCGTCTAGTAATGTACAGTGTTGGCAACAATCAATCAAATTGCAATCAAGTTGCGTCGTCGTCGTAGAAATTGCAATTCAATTAAGTCAATCTCGTCGTTGCTGCAATTGCAATTAAATTAATCTGTAAGGTCGTGCTTAATTAATTAATTAATTAGATTGCAATTATAGGCGCACGTAAGCGTAAGGCTGCTAGGTTTAGTAAGGCAGTGATCTCACAATAGTTCCTTAGTGTTAAGTATAGCCCTCTAGCTTTAAAAAAATAGCAAAAAATAAACAACGTCCGTAAGGACCTGACTAGACTCGAAGGAACCCCGGCTTATATAACGTCCCACCCTGCGTAGCGAGAAACCCAGTGTGCCGAGAAAATTGGCTAATTCTATGCTTCCAAAAACGCTGCATTAGTGTTAATAGTATGATAAACTCACTACTACGTTAGAAAATAACTCTTTCTTGTGCTTAGTTAAAGGGGGTTTTGCGTACGAAGATCTATAATCCCTGCGATCTTATTAGTTGTAATCAGCACGCAAGGTTTCTTGCCACGTAGGGTGGGACGTTATATAAGCTAGAGTTCCTTCAAGTCTAGTCAGGTCCCTACGGACGTTGTTTATTTTTTACTATTTTTTTAGAGCTAGAGAGCTATACTTAATACTAACGAACTATTATAAGATCGCTGCCTTACTAAACTTAGCAGCCTCACGCTTACGTACGCCTACAATTACAATCTAATTAATTAATTAATTAATTACGCTTTTTTTAGCCTACTAAATTAATTAAATTAATCACAACTCTAAAAAATTGCAATTAAATCAATCTCGAGCTTCTAGTTTGATTGATTTGATTGTTGCCAACACTGGTAATGTAGTATTAATAGTAGACGGCCCCCTTAGTAATTTTTACTTATTTACCTGATTCTGCTCGTCACTAATCGCAATAAAGACTGAGAAATGCTAGATACGAGTTTATAAGCTATGCACGAATTAGCTAATAGTAACTAGATAAGTGAGCAAGGAAGAGTACTAAGACATCACGCTAAGCTACAAGGGGACGATTGATGTAATTGCCTTCCCCCCTGGTCCTCCGGATGATCATGATCCCTGTGAGAAAGATTCCGTAACACCAAAATCCCACGAGATGAGATATGGTATCAATGCCATCGAGGTGTTCAGGCCTCTCTTCGAACATCTCGACAGCGTTGATGCGGATCAGATTCTAGCGATGGAGCCCAGCAAATGTGAAGCCATTGGGAAATATATCACTCAACTCGTTCTTCACACTCTATATGACGACAACTGGGCGCTGCTTCTCGTCTTCGTCTTGGTTTCACGAAGTGAACTCGAACAGTTGCTGCATGATCTGGAACTCATGGTTGGGCCAGAGTGGTATGAACGAAGCCTTTGGCATCTGCTCTTAAGTCTAAAGTAGGATTGCAGCCTCACTATGAAGGGTTCGGAGATGCATGGCTTGTTTGAGAAACTCAAGGATAGGATCTACCGCGACAACAAACCATACTGTAGATGGGACGAGTCTTGGGAGCCGCTTGACCAAAACGACCATATAGCCCACTAACCGATCTTGGTGAAGATCCGGAAGCGATGCCAAAGTGTAACCCAGAGAATTTGAGGCCTGACTTTGACGAAGAAATATTAGCGATGTAGAAGTTGGAGGGCAAGATCCGTTGTGCTTGGAATCACGAGGGGCTTTTATGGAATCTCTCGTTGTGTCGAATAACAACAGGAATGGGAATCGATTATAGGATCGAGACCGGAAAGCGGAAAACAGTCCTTAAGTTGTATGAGTAGTTCTTTCTCCGGGCGCATCTCCGAAGTTACTCATCTTTACCCCCCAAGCTCCTGAATCAACCATGCCTATCTCGATCATATCGTGTATTCTCCAGTTCCAAACGAGCGACCAAGTGGACCGTGAATTAGAAGGAATCTGGTGGATACACGGTGAAGGATCGAACAGGATGCAATCGCCGCGGACAAAGGTTGACTAGGAGTTTGAAGCCAAACATCGTGCCTAAAGAACCTTCTTGACTCTTCTTGACTGCCTTATCCTTTGACAGGGGCGATTGCGCTTGTAGAACCAAATAACTTGAGCCTATATCCCGGCTGCAGTGCAAGTGTTCCTCTCATCACGAGTGACTCCGTTGCAGATGTCCGTCTTCGTAATGGCACCGAAAGCGACCGCAAACGCGCAAGCGACACCAAAAGCGACGCATTAAACCGCTAGCAATGAGAATCCAATTCGTATAATAAAGTCTGTACTCACCAAGAGGTTTTCTAGTCCACCTTCAGACGGCGTCAAGTTCAGATGCATTGCTCGTAGGAGGAAGGGGAGTGAGAGAGTTGCATTCCTGTATTTGATGGAAGATGGGACAGTCTCTTGGTGTCGGAGAATGTGGGTTCTGGAGCATCACAAGAGATGTGCAGAGAATTCGACAATGACAAATGGAAGCTTAGGAATGTGAAAGTCATGGGATGGGATAACATGATGGTTCTCCCTGGGGTAGGGATACTGTCAGAGTAAGTGTGCAGGAAGAATTGAAGGATTGAACTGAGGTTGTATTGTGTATATATGTATGTATGTATGTATTGTTTAACGTCCTATAAAAGCCTCCTAGAGGGCATAAAAGATAGGTAGCGCCCTATATAGTACTTAGGTGCTTCTATTCTTTAGGTGTTAGCAGTGTGTGTAGTCTAATAGGGTAATTTCCGCTAGTTAAAAAGACTCTATCTAGGTTCTAGGCTATAAGGCTGTAGATATATTAAGTAATAAAGTAGAGCTCTTATTCTAGGGCTAGTAGGCCTAGGGCGTTAGTATTAAAGCTAGAGGAGGAGGTGTAGAGGTAGTAAATAAGCGAGAGACTAATAATATAGATATAAGCGGCTAAAGGCCGCCTAATACTATATTTTATAATACTAAAACTAGAATTATTACTAGTAGATTATTATAAAGTACTTAGTAAGTTCTAAGAGTAACTTAAAGTATTTAGGCTTAGTAAGTAAAGCTTTAAGGTACCTAATAGCCTCTTTTATATTACTTAGAGGGCTAGAGAGTTAAAGTAGCTATCTATTAAAAGAGCGTCTTATCTTTCTATAGAAAAGAATATACTTAGGTATTTTAAGTCGCCTATAAGAATAATTTAATTCTACTATATTATATCTAAATTTAATATAGTACTATACAAAGTCTCTATATTATAACTAGATAGCTAGTAGATACGCAAGAATAGGGCGTAGAAGCGTTAGTTTAATTAGTATCTTTATAGTTTAGTAGGGTAGTTCTTATTACTAGTACTAAGCTAATATTTAGGTCTAAGTTTAGTCTTACTAGCGCTGCCTAGTAGCATTAAGTAAGGACTTAGCGATTAAACGCACTCTAGATGCTGTTAGTTCCGCGGCTATACTGTAGGGCTGGCTAGGTGCTTTTGCTTCGGCATTAGCAAGGCGGTCTACTGCCTTATTCCTAATAATCCTAGTATGGCCTAGCGACTAGCGTACTTGTATATTAAAGACTGCTATTACTGCCTAGCACTTAAGGAATGCCTATTGCGAAAATATAAGGGCATTACCCTATATACCCTAGATAACTAATATTAAATTAATATATATCTATAGCCTATAGTAGCTATAGAGGGCTAGTCTAATAGCGTGCTAGAGACCTCTCTAAGTACTTACTACTTTAGCATTAAATATATAGGATTAGAGATTAAGCGATCCCCTCCCTATAGTAATCTAGGTCTAGGCTTGGTATATCGCGTAGCTGTAGGTGACTAAGCGTTCGCTATTAGTGCGCTATTCTAATCTATTAGAGAAGATGGTGACGTCCTAGTTAGTAAGGGTATTCTACTATTTTGTAAATAATTTAGCGGCCTTAGCCTTAGCTATACTATTTATTAGATTAGTGCGGCACCCTAGAGAGTAGTGCGGCGCTATAAGGGTGTGTCTAGGAAGGGTAGGAAGAATCGACCTAAGTCGCTAGACTTTAGAGTGTGGCTTCTGTAATTCTCTAGCTCCTCTACCCTTTAGTATTACTAAGACCTTAATTCTAGCTATAAGTAGGTAGTTCTTATCGACTACTTGCAGATGTAGAGCGAATCTTAGCTTTACTTCTTCTAGTATAATAAGTGCTAATAGTAAGCTAGCGTCTTAAAAGAGTGCCTATCCTGGATAGGTTTTCTAAGTAGGGAGAATGGCGCGAGCCGCGATAGTGAGTGTCTAGTTGAGGACTTTGAGGTGCCAGCTAATCCTAGTGCTGACTACGGGCGGTTAGTCCAATCAGTTGGTCAGAGGGTTCTTGGTGCGGCCTTCAAACCATGCTTCTGCTCCGTAGAGGAGACATAGCATTATGCAGGTAGTAACTGCTTTGCGGAGGGCTGAGGCTAGAGGGCCATTAACTGTGTTAGCAAGACTGCGGATGTGATAGGCGACTTTGCGGGCTGTCGCTGCTCTCGTTTTAACGTGTCTTTTAAAGTTAAGCTTTCGATTAAACTAGACCCCTAGCTATTAGTAGGCGGGTTAGACTCTATTATCTTAATCTATAATTAGTGTAATAGTAAGGGAGTTGTCTATAATATAAGGCGGGGAATAGTTATCCTATTGCCTAGTAAGGTATATTATTTCTAACTTTTCTAGTACGAAGGCAACCTTATTAGCTACACCCTACTTAATAATAGCTCTAATATCTTCTACTAGCAGGCGAACGTTTTTATCTAGAGAGTTTAAGGCCTAGTATAGGCAAACGTTGTTAGTATACCTGAAGCGGCGGGTTATGTTCTGGTTTAGAAGCTCTGCTAGGTATAGTGTGTAGAGGACTGGGGATAGTGGTGATCCTTAGGGTGTTCCGCAGGCTACGGTGTAGCACTAGGTAGTTGCCTTACCTAATCTAACCCTGACTTTGCAATCTGTAAGGAAACTGTTAATAAATTTAAGTACTAGATCTAGCTAGCTCTACTTTACTATATAGTTAAGTAGCTAGTTCTTAAGAAGTGCGTTAAAGGCTCTTTAAACGTCTATAGTAACTATAGTTACTTTCTTACCTAATGCCTAAGCTCTTTGTGTATCGTGTGTAAAAGAGGCTAGCAGGTCTATTGCAGAGCGTTTTGGGAGCGCGCCTATATGCTGGGGGCTGAGTATCTTATGAGTCATTGCGGTCCAGGCCAGCCGTCTTGCTACAACCCGTTCAAGTCCTTTGCCTAGGCAGGATAGGAGGGCTATTGGGCGCATGGATCTTGGGGAGGTGCGGTCCTTCTTGCCGACCTTTGGTATCATGGCGACTTCGGCCGTTTTCTAGGCTGTGGGGAAGTAGCAGAGCTCAAGGCACTTCTAAAAGATAGAGCGGATATAGGTTCTAATCTAAGCCTAGCAGGTTTTAAGAAGCTAGATAGTAATTTAATTAGTACTTAGCGAGATGCTAGATACCCTAATAGTGCTTTTCTTAACTTCTTCTATAGAGATGTAAGTATCTTATAGTAGTATACCCGCTAGTGTTTTAGTAGGCTATACTAGCTCTAGCAGGTTATCCTTAGCGCTAAACTAGTCTAGAATTTCTACCTATAGAGCTTTAGCCTTTTCTAGTAGATCTAAGATAGTTTAGTTATTTATAATAAGTAGAATATCCTGCTGTCTTAGAGTAAGTTTATACTAACTAAGCAGGCTATATAACTCTTTATCTATAGTAATATTGTTAATCTAGTTCGCCTAGTACTCCTTCTTCGCTTTCCGCACGACGGCAAGAAACTCCCTAGTTTCGATTGGGACCGTCCCTGGTTCTCCTAAGTTCCTGGCAGCCCGGTGCCGGCTGTGGGCTTCTACGCAATCTTCTGTCCACCATGGTGCTGAGTGACCTTTTGCCCTGTCTGGTGTGCCAGCGCCCTTAAGCGCGGCCCATAGGGCTTTTTCTAAGATAGCAATAGATAACTTAATATCTGCTTTTATATTAATAGGGCTAATTAAGTGTGCTTAAAGGTGTAGTTTAACTAGAGCGTTAATATTACGGTTTATGTAATAGGCTTATTAGGCAGTGGAATTAATAGGAACACTAAAGTTAAATTAAAGTAAGTCTACGTGATAATATAGTTACTAGAATAATTAGAAGTAAGTAGGGTTATAGTGAAACTCTATTTATATCAGCTTAAGTACGTATTAGACCGACTAAGCTGTACGTAGACTGCGACACACCCTCTAGGTCTAGCGGCAATAACTAAATAAAATAAGGGTAGTTAGGCGAAGTTGAGTCGCTAGAGCTGTAACTAAACGTTGTTATAACGTGTAATATAGACTGGAAAGACGCGCTAATACTAGTGCAGGAATAGAATATATAGGTCCTTAGTGTTTAAATATTGCTTAAGGTCTTTTAATTCTTTTTTAATATTAATAAGGCCGTATTACTTAACAAAGGTATTAAATTTTTATCGTGGCAAAGCTTTTATAAGGCCATTAGCAGGCATATTATTAGTAGCGATCTATTTAACGTTAAGTTAGCCGGCTGATACTTCCTATCAAACCTATAGCTGATGTATATCGACATGTTTCACCTTGGTGTGAAGTCGATCTTCTCTTTTTATAACAATACCTACTATTTACTAGTTATTATATAGTATTATTAGTTTAGAATTAAGGTAGAGAGATATACTCTTAAAAAATCTTATCTACTTAATTATCTAGGAACTAGTAAGAGACAATAAGAGTAGTTTAGACTTAGTAGTTAACTTAGTGACGGTGCGCTGGACTGTTAACTTCTAGTCAATCATAAGTCCTCCAAAGAAAAATGCGTAACCTTGTGAGCTGCGCCTAGTCTCTGGTTCGTCGGCGTACGAAGCGTCTGAGGCTCCGTAGAAGAGTGGTAGGTGAGTAGTAGGCTGATCTGTGTGATATTCTCTCATTTCAGGTTCTGACTGATTGAATGAAGCCTGTAGAGCATATGTCTTGGTACTGAGAAGGTATTGCCACACCTTCTTAGCCTTTGCTACGTGTTTCTAGCCTAGATTAATAAGATGAGAAGCCAGTATTACATGTGCTTGGGCGACGTCTGGTCTGCCCTATACGGCAATATAGGCGAGCGAACTAATAAGCTGTTGGTACAGTTTTGTGCGCTCTTTGCTTGGTTCTTTATTAGATGGATCTAACCAGTTTTCAGTGATCGGAACGTCTGGGCATCGGCCAGAGACAATAATATCGAATCGAGAACATACCTTCTCGATATAGGCGTCCTAGATAAGCTATGTGCGTCGGTTAGGTTAGTCTTAGACAACGCGAATTCTAAGAAACTATGTAAGTTCTCCTATCTTCTTAAGGTTATATACATTAGTAAGATGTTATTTAAAGCGTTAGTGGAGGGAGGTATTAGAATCGTAAAAAGCTATTATAATATTATTAATAAATATAAATAGAATAAGCTATTAGCTAGTGTATAAGTATAGGAATTCTTTGACTAGCTTAAGACTAAGCTTAATAAGTTGTATTTAGTATTTGTTAAACTAAAGTAATAGAGACTTCTTAAGTCCGTATAGGGCTCGGAGAACTAGAAAGAGCTCGCCTAGTCCTAATTTAATCTCGTCTACACCTTCTAGTGTATAGGCGTAGAGCTTTCGGTTCATCCTTGCGTTAAGAAATGCCACTGGGACGTTATATTAATAGAGCTCAAGGTTAAAGTAGTTAGTAATAGAGATAAGGGCGCGGAAATTACAAACTACAAGCGTAGCTGCGTACGTATTATTAAGCGGAGACTGTAAATCCCTACGAATAACTAATTAGACTTTAAAATGAGTAATATACCCGTCTTTATTAGTTTTATAGGTAAATACCTATATAAGAGGAAGAACCTTACTATCTATAGTCTCCTAAGTTTTATTTATATATTAGAAATATCCCTTTAATTAAATATTCTGCTATTTAATAGACATGTCTACTTTAAACTTATTCTTAAATATGTAGTTCTGTAGTTCTTTTACGTTCCTAGGTGCGGCTAGAACTTAGTTAATGTGATATCTAGTACTTATATTAGGTTGCTATTTAAGTACCTAGGCTGTAAATACACTAAAGTAATAAGCTCTAGATTCTTTACTAAGGTTAGCTATAAATAAAGCAATCGTGAAGAAAGCGCCTGGTGGTCGCCTTGTTCGTCTGCCTTGAACGATGGCGGACTTATTAATGGAGCTGCTGATATTCTGTGGAGCTGTTTCGCCGTATCGTTGATAGCCTTCTGGTGGAGCTTTATCACGGCTTTGAGTAGGAAGGCTCATTGGTCCTGCTAAGCCTCTCGATCCTCGTGGGCGTCCTGTTCCGCCTTGTCTAGATTAATTAGACGATAATCCTTATATTAGTCTTAAGGATAATTTGTAAAGTAATTAAGATAATAGGTTATTATTGTTGTTAGTAACGTCTTATTTAACTAATTACTAAATATTAGGATAAAGAATATTGCCTTAGATTATTAGAGTAATAAATTCCTTATTATTAGATTGCTATAGGGTAATATTGTTAGGAAATAGGATAATGTGCGCTTTGTTGTCGTTATTGGCTAAAGCGGACAGTAATGGTGTAAGTAGCTGGTCGTTTGCTGTAGTAAAGGAATCTTCTTGAGCAAACTATAGAGGGGTTTGATGAGATTGTACACCCCCTAGCTGCATAGCGTTTGGTGACACCAAAGGATTTGTAACTAAATCTACATATAACTAGTATTGTTGTTAGACTAGTTATAGTTCTTTAATTGTGTAGTCCTTATCTAAATATATTAGTAAAGATATTATTATAACGATCTCCTACAAGTCCTCCTTTATTATATAACCTTTATAGCTATTAAAGAACTAAGTTAGTTTAAAGACAACGTCGCGGGTGACAAAGATCTTATTAGTAGCTAGCAACTAGATGCGAAAAATATTAGTGCCTACATAGCTAATAAGGTGTCTGATAAGTACTCTAGATTTAAGCTTGTCTGCATTTTTGAGCTCTGTATTAAGAGCATAAGCTTGACAGCTGATAGGTTGCATGTGAGAGACGAGAGGTGAGCGACCGTATACTGCTTTATATAGTGTCTTCTAACTAAGAGCTTCTATTAGTGTTCGATTAAGGATATATACAGCAGTCTAGTATAGTTCTCTAGTAAGGTGTTTAGGTAGGTTAGTATAAATTCTTATTACTTAAGTACGTATTATAAGTACTTCTCTAGCTTATTTAGGCAAGCTAGTAGGCTCTTTTGTATACTTAGGTGCCTTCTTATAGATAAGACTTAGTGTATTGATAAGTTCTAAGAAGTTATCGCTAAAACCTTATTCTCTATCTATCCTAATATAGATAGGTACTCCTTTATAGATGCGCTAAATGCGAGCGATAAGGCCTTTAAGCTATCGCATAAGTGTTAATTAAGACTTATTTGTAGTAGCTTTAACTTCATGCTACTTAGTCTTAGAGTTGACTGTATGTAGAGCGTAATAGAGCGTACTAAAATACTGACTATTTATAGAAACAATATAGATAATATTAATTCCTATCTGTTTAAATGGCTTTGTTGCAGGAGCGTCTTATAGACGTTGGGAGATAATGCGTATAAGTTTTAATTGCTTACATAAATTATAGAAGTAATAACCTTCTCTCTATAGCTAAACTCTGCGTATAGCTAATTTAAGCTTTTTAAGAGCTTAACAGCTAGGATAGGCCTATACTTGATAGGCTAGCTTCTAATTAAGTAACGATAGAGGCTTAGGTACTCGTAATAGACAGACTTAGGTTCTAAATATACTAAGTTTAGACTAAAGCGACTATAGGCTAGATTAGTAGTTTAGGTTAATATTAATAAGCTAGTAGCCTTTATAGTACTAAAGCTAAGTAAGCTTAGTGCTACCTTTCTTATATAGCATGTCTTAGCCTAAATTAAAATAAATATCTATACTTTGGCAGCGTCTAAGACTTATAAGGCTTGTAAGGAATCCTAGAGTATATGCAACATTGGTGAGTCGGAGATTGCGCTAGCTAGTAGGTGTTTTCACTGCTACATGAAACTCTCCTTAGGCCTTAACTAGAACCTATAAGTTACTAGCACTAATAAAGAAGCCTTGACTATCCCTCTAAGGTACCTAACTAACCTATTAGTCGCTATTTATAATATGTGTATTAGATCCTAGATCTAGGATTATTTAGTTAATAAGTAAGGCATTAGAATTGTTGACGTCTTGGGTAATAGCTATAACAGTAAGGTCTGTTAGAAGCGCAGTGTCATTGTCGATTGCAATAGGAGCGTTAGGCTTAACTATATCGACTGTAGGTGTAGGAGTTTCGTGCTTAACTACTTGATGAACGATGGGAGCGTCGGGCTCGACCATGCGATGAAATGTGGGAGCGTCGGGCTCGACCATGTGATGGGTCATGGGAGCGTCAGGCTCGACCATGTGTTCGCTAGGATTGACGTCGATATATTGGATAGCGGTAATGACGTACGACTGAGCGTCGGCGGGCATAGTGTCGTCGTCGACATCTATACTCTCATTGTTGTTAGAGTTCTTATACTCCTTGAATCGCTTAAGGGACTGCTAAATTTGCTTCTTAACACTATCCTTTTTACGTCCTTCTGCAACGCGTTTTCGTATTGCCTTATCTCCTTAGAAGGCAGATAGTCGAGACTTTGCCTCTTTGTTAATATAGAAGTAATCACTGTACTAGTGTTTCTCACTACAAAGGCATGTGGGAGTAGGGCGTTGTCTATTAGTTTAACCACCTTGTCCTCGGCCACGACCGCGTCCACCACGTCCACCTCGTCCACCACCTCAATTACTGTTGGCGGAATTGAAGTTGTTTGCGTCTTCGTCGACTGGCTTAGCTACTTCAAGCTTAGTAGCAAAGGAGCTAAGGTAGTTCTTGTATCTAGAGTCGCTAGCTTAAAGATATAATTAAGCGTCGTTAACGTATTCTTAGAGTGACTAAATAATAGTGTCTAAGCGTTATATCTCCTTTACAAAGTCTATAAGTAGTCCTTAATAGTACTTAGAGTTAATCTTCTTTAAAGCCCTAATAAACTCCTCTTAGGGATTCTCGTCTATGTAGTATAGAATACCTATCTTAATACTCTAATTTATAACGTCGATCTACTTACTAAACTAGCTTTTAAGAAGCTTGGCTAAATGTGGACTATTCTTGAGCGCCTTAAAGCGATGTATAAGCGCTCTCTTATAGAACTTCTTAGTTAGGGCAAGAGTAGCCTTAAGAGTAATAAGTTAATTATATAGCGAATCTAAATTGTTAATAAGGTAGTAATAACGCTTGTTAATAGTATAGTTAATTTTAGACGATAGGGTAGCGAGGGCTTTAGTAATCTTCTCCTTATTAAGTTCTAATTGTTCCTATTAGTTATAATCCTATTAATAATTAGAGGCTTGGCTAGTATTAAGGTTAGCTAACAACGTTGCGCCAGTTTTGTATTGGGTACATGCTGGCGGAGGAGTGTGGACGATTTTGAGCAGATCTGATCTATCCTTCTTGGGGTCGACATAGTCCTTGATCTCTAGCTTCTTGGCCGTAAGCATGCGGATCTTAAGCCAAAGGATCCAGTTGTCGACAGAGGTGAGTATCACCTGTTGTTGCCTGATCGCGACTGTGTCGATATCGTAGAGAGAGGACATAGTAAGGTAGAATTAGATAGATTAAGATAATATTAAATGTGAGTAAACCTTGTAGGCAGCTAGGCTTATAACTATTACAGTTTATGTAATAGGCTTATTAGGTAGTAGAATTAATAGAAATACTAAAGTTAAATTAAAGTGAGTCTACGTAATGATATAGTTACCGGAATGATCGGAAGTAAGCAGGGTTATGGTGAAACTCTATTCACATCGGCTCGAGTACGTATCGGACCGACCAAGCTGTACGTAGACTGCGACAATAACTCTAGACGAAAGACGCGAGTCGAGACTAACGCGTCAGACTATGCACTCGGCGCTGTATTGTCACAGCTGTGCGACGATAGAAAATAGAGACTAGTGTTCTACTATTCTAAGAAGTTCTCTAGAGTAGAACTTAACTATAATATTTATAATAAGGAACTACTTAGAGTAGTTAATACCTTTAAATAATAGAAAGTATACTTATTAAAACTCTTAGACTAGATTAAAATATTTTCTAATTACTAGGACCTAATAAGCTTTATAATAACTAAAAAGCTTAATAGAAGATAAGTCTAATAGGCTAAGATTCTCTCTTAGTTTAACTTTAAGATTACTTACTAAGCTAGATCACTTAATAGAGTAATAGACGCCCTAAGCTGAAGATCTGATCTACGAGAAGAAGGTTATAAAGAACCATATGACGCAGTACTTAAGGAGATGCCTGATGGCAGTCTTAAGTACAACCAGCCGGAACTGGCTAGAATGGCCAAGGTGGCCGAGCAGGTAGAAACGTTACAACAGCAATGGCAGCAGAAAGCGGCCAACTGGCAGTTCGAGCCCGAGGCAAACGGCTCCGACGAACTGTTGTAGGACGAAAAGGAGTACAAAAGCATAGTCCAGCAGGAACGGATATATATACCCCCACAAATAAGACAAAAACTTATCACGAAACTATACATGTCTCTAGAATATAGATATATAGAGGTAGAGGAAATAGTTAGAAGATTAGTAAAGGTGTTCGCTATACCACGCTTGCGAGCGCAGGTGCAGAATATCCTAGGCAACTATTTAGTATGTTATTAGAATAAGCCTAAGAGACATAAGCCCTACAGCCTGCTACAACCCTTACAGCCGCTAGAACGACTATAGACTAGCGTAATAATAGACTTTATTGTAAAGCTCCTAAAATCGTTAGAACTAGGATTAAGAAGACTCTGCGACACAATTCTAGTAATCGTGTGTTAATTAACAAAGAGAACAAAATTAGTGCCTACTAAAGAAACTATTATAGTAGATAAATGCGCGTATAAGGTCTCTAAAGTACTAGTGTTAGAGTATAAGATACTTAAAGAGTTTACTACTAATTATAATAAATTATTTATATCTAAGTATTAGAATACATTTCTAGTAAAATTAGATATAAAGAAAAAGCTATCGACTAGCTTTTACCCTAAGATAAATAGCTAGATAGAACGAATAAACTAGATACTAGAATAGTATTTAAGGATATACGCTAATAAACTATAAAATAACTAGGTTAAACTCTTACTAATAGTATAATTAGCCTATAATAGCATAAGATCGGCGACTATAAAGCACTCGCTACATTACGCTAACTATAGATATAAGCTAGTTACTTATTAAGATCTAAAATATATAGAAAGTATTATAGTAGGCGTAGACAATAAAGCCCGCCTTATGCGAGAACTCTATAAAGAACTAAGTAAGAATATAGCTTAGAGGAACCTTATAATATCTTAGAGCGCGAATAAGTAAAAGATTAAGAGACTAATTTTTAAGAAAGAGGATAAAGTTCTCTTATTAAAATAGAATTTAAAAGTTAAAAAGCTATATAGAAAACTAGATAATTTCTAAATAAGACTATTAAAAGTTCTAAAAGTAATAGGCCTAGTAAACTATAGACTCTAATTACTAATAAGTATACGTATCTACCTTATCTTCTATAAGAAACTACTAGAATTAGTACTTCTAAACGCTAAGCTAGTAATAGATATAGAGCTTAAAGATAATAAATATAAAATTAAAGAAGTTAAAGACCTATAAAAGTTTAGAGGTTAGTAGAAGTACTTAATTAAATAGAAAAGATAGCTTAAAAGCTATAATACTTAAAAATCTAAAAGAAATTTAATAAATTATAAGTTACTAATATAAGAGTACTACTAGAAGTTTCTAAAGGAACTAAGACTATTTCTAGAAAAAAGAAAAAGTAATTAAAAGAAAAATTAAAGATATTAGCCTATAACTAGCCTAGATTAGTTAGTAATTTAAGTAGTATTAATTTATTAAGAAAGCCTATATCTAAGGTAGAACTTTTATTAGCTTTCTTTTTAGCGCGTTCTTAGAGATTTAGAATTATAAAGTTATAATTAGTATAAGAATACTTTTATACCTCTACCTCTAAGAGTTTCTAATAAAGATAAATAATAGCTTCTTTAATATAAGTAAGCTCTAGCTTTTTCTTATACTTATTCTACTAAATCTTCTTTTACTCTTTCTTAGAATTAAAGAGACTATATTCTACTTTTATAGAAATATAACTAGTATAATAACTAGACTTAGTATCTATAAAGTAATAAAGATTTTTCTTCTTATAATACTTACACTAAAACGTTATTTTAAGACTCTCCTTTTTTACGTAATTAGTATAGGAGCGACGTTTAGAAGTTAAAGTTTACGCGCGATTGTAACAAGTTAAAGGGATCTTAGGCATAGTTAGGAAGGCTTAGGAATAATAAAACCGGCGCAGGCACGCCGCCGCCATATATGCGACCTACCTCCTCAGCACAGGAAAATAATAACCTAGAGTATTAGGACAATTACTCTAAGAGGGAGGATAATATTATAAATAATAGTAGGTTAAATCCTTTAGTTAAGAGAAGCGATGCTAGAGGCTAGTTATCGCACGAGACGAAGGATAATAATTAGCGAGAGGCACGTAGATTACGTGATATACTATCCTGCTAAGTCTTACTATCTAGGATAGTAGAGTATCTTAAGATAGCAGGATATTCTAACTATCTCTAAGTATTAGGATAGATAGGATAGTAATAAACATAGTAATAAGAATATAAGAATAGAAAGGTTTTATTATTTCTCTTATTATAGTTAACTCTTATAGTTTTATCTTTTATTTAGATTATAAACTAGTTATTTTATTATTTATAGAATTAGATTGTTATTACCCTAAATACCTACTATCCCACCTAGTCGCCAGACAAAACCGCACGTAGCTATACGCATAACTCTCCTGCCCTAACCCGGAT